>CAMTDV010000021.1:67988430-68313051 GCA_947069175.1 Scalesia atractyloides
TATTAAAGTCAAAGTTACATTTCCAAATATCCAAACATGTCCATACAATACAAAAAAATAAACCAAACATAACAATCCCAAACTCTAAATCATTTTATTCTTCCAGTCCAATCCTATGTGTTTCTGACTGCTGCTGGTTCACCTGTATCATGTGTAAAAATGGGGGTTTTGGGGTCAACATAAGTTGGCGAGTGAACCTTATTAGATAAACATTTATTAATGATTTACTTGTTAGTTTATCAATGAAAAATTGTGCATAATCATAAATGAGCAAATGTAAATAATCAAGCAGTGGAAAATAGCAATCACAACTATAACATACAATAACATATGATAGCATACATGAACATACCAACATCATACGATAAATAACATAAATGAAACTGTGCGATCAAGGCTCAATCAAACGGAGCCGATCGTATTGCATGTACTGAAAATGAAAATGTCTGTGCGATCAAGGCTCAATCAAACGGAGCCGATCGTATGTGGGCACGCCAGGTTCACGCTCATAATGTAATGGGGAACATGCTCAACGCTCATAATGTAATGGGGAGCGGCGGCATATGAAATTGCATGTACTGAAAATAATAAATTGCATCTAACGGTAACCACACAACAGTTGAAACAAACTGAATACACATGTTCATCATATGAGGTATGCACAATGATTTAAATATAATATATAGCAAGACACATGATACACCCCAAAACGTGATTAAAACGGGGAATTTGTAAAGATTCACTCACATTGGGTGCGTTTGAATGGAGATGATGAGATGCACACGAGTCGGGAGAGTTGAACAACGAGAATTACTAACCTAAATAATAACGGAAAAACATGGTAAATGAGTGGATTTTATTAAGGATTTTAGTGGAATTTTTAGATATATTTTTGTGAGTTTAAGGCTATTTTCTATCTTTAAAAATGTTATTTTAAGTATTTTTAATTGATTTTTAAATTAAATTAAATAAATAAAAATATATAAAAAAATTGTTTATTTTGCGTTGACCGTTGACCGTTGACTTGTTGACCGGTTCGGTCAGGGTGCAAGGATGCGCTGGGTGAGACTCGAACCCGAGACTTCCCGTACGCGTGCACGCAGCTCTACCAACTGAGCTACGTGTCTAACCCGAAATAATCTTGTTTTTAATTATATTTATATACTGATTCGATTTAACCAAAATTCTTTTAATTTTAAAAACATTTTAATTCAACAAACCGGTGCCAGTAACAAGTTTCGAACGCGTGACGTGCGACTTAGTGTTGCACACAGTCCACCGCTGGACTGTGTGTCTAACCTGGTTAATATCTCAATTTTTATTATACTTAACAACTAACGGAGTTAACCCGGTTTAGTTTTAAATAAAAAGGCATTTTATTTCATAAGGAGTGCGTGTATCAGGGATCGAACTTGTGACGTGCGTGTATATTTTGCACACAGTCCACCGCTGGACTGTGTGTCTAACCCGTTCATTTTATCAATTTTTATTAGTCTTATGTTATATTGCGTCTTCGTCTTCTTCATTGATTTTACCCAGGAAACATATTCCGACTGTTATAACCGATTCATGACATATTCGCTTTTCAAACATTATAAGTAATTTAAAAGTAAAGAATGGAGAGAGTTTGGGGAAAAGGATGTACCGATTAATGTTGTACACAGAATTCCGGCAGAGGTTCGTCGGTTCAGAGAGTGAACTCCGGCTGTTAAAATCAATTAACAACTTTGTTCGATTATTTAAGAAGTTGAGGCACTTAAACAAAGTTTAACAGAAGTTTGAGAGGTCATACCAGTTCTCGGTGGGTTTCCGGAAGTTTCAGAGGTTTTCCGACGAAGATAGGATTTTCGACAAACGTTGACTAGGATTGATTCTGATAGTGGAGTTGTGTTAGTGACCGATTAATCACATGATTGAAGCAGAAAGAGTCGAAGGAATTACCGTGTGGATGTGAGTCTCGGTTTTCCGGCGACTTGCAGAATTTTTCCGGCGAGTCGATTTAAGCTTCTCCGGTGGACTGTAAGGTTGTGGAAATGTAATTGAAAGCCTTGCAGAGTGTTTTGAGTCGCAGAAGGGGTCTAAGATTGAAGTACTCTGGACTTGATTATTTTTCGGTTATAAAAACCAATAATGATGAAAATTGATGTTCAATCAATTCCGACTTGATTAAAATCGTCGGTGCATCGGTTATAAACCTGAATATGCGAGTAATCAAACGATTTGACGATTGAATTGCCGATTTCCGTTTCTCAGTTGGCGCAACCGGTTTAACCGAGTTTGTGTATAAATGTTATTTGTTTCCTAGAGATAACAGAAAACAACAAGTGGCGTAGTGGTGATGTGTGTGTGTGTGTTAAGGCTTTGAAGTTATGAACCGGCTGACCCGGGTTCGAGTCCCGGCAGCAACATTTCTTTTTTTATTTATTTTGTTTTCACTTTTTATCAAATATAATTTTTATAGTTTAGTTTGTTTATTAATTATGTATCATTAAAAACCAAAATAACCATAAATACACAACGTGATATTTATAACTTGATATTCGATTACAAAACGGAGCGGGTTTGGAAACCCGTTTTTGACAAATGTTACAGTACCCCTACTTTTAGGAATTTCGTCCCGAAATTTAAGTAGTAGAAGTAGTAGGAAACAGATGCGGGTATTTTTCACGCATTGAATCTTCACGTTCCCAAGTAAGCTCAGGTCCCCGTTTCGACTCCCAGCGTACCCTAACAATTGGAATGCGACTTCGTCGTAGACGTCTCTCTCCGAAGTCCATGATCTCTACTGGTCTTTCAATAAAATGCATAGATTCATCAATCTGAATATCTTCCAGAGGAATGTGGAGGTTTTCATCAGTGAGGCACTTCTTCAAGTTTGATACGTGGAATGTGGGATGAATCCTGTTGAGTTCTTCTGGTAAATCAAGCTTGTATGCTACAGGTCCGACTCTTTCGAGTATCTTGAAAGGTCCTACGTAGCGTGGTGCTAGCTTGCCCTTTTGACCAAAACGAACTACTCCCTTCCACGGTCATACTTTTAGAAGTACATGATCACCAAAGTTAAACTCTAAAGGCTTCTGTCGTTTATCTGCATAACTCTTTTGACGACTTTGGGCCGCTAGAAGATTGTTTCGGATTTGATGGATCTTGTCTGTGGTTTCTTGGATCAATTCTGGACCGGTGATTTGAGCTTCCCCAATTTCATGCCAACATACAGGAGATCGGCACTTACGACCATATAAAACTTCAAAAGGTGCCATGCCGATACTTGAATGATAGCTGTTGTTGTACGAAAATTCAACTAATGGTAGGTGGGCGTCCCAATTTCCCTTGAAGTCTATGACACATGCTCGAAGCATATCTTCAAGAGTTTGAATGGTGCGCTCAGATTGTCCATCAGTTTGAGGATGATAGGCGGTATTGAGATCTAATCGCGTACCCATAGCGGATTGTACTGCTTGCCATGTTCGTGAAGTGAAACGACCATCACGATCAGAAATAATGCTTAACGGTACCCCATGTCGGCTTACGATTTCGCTGATATAAATACGAGCAAGCTTTTGTTCTTGAAATCTTCGCGGATAGGAATAAAGTGACCTGATTTTGTAAGTCGGTCTATAATTACCCATATAGTGTCATACCCACCAGAAGTGCGAGGTAACCCGGTAATGAAATCCATGGTTATATTTTCCCACTTCCATATGGGTATTTCAGGTTGAACCAGAAGTCCTGAGGGTCTTTGGTGTTCAGCTTTCACCTTGGAACATGTAAGGCACTTGGAAACAAAAACAGCAATATCCTTTTTCATTCCAGGCCACCAATAGGTATATCGTAGGTCTTGATACATCTTATCGGCTCCTGGGTGTATAGAATATCGCGTTTTGTGAGCTTTATTCATAAGAATTTCATGAAGATTGTTGTGGTTAGGAATCCAGATACGATCTAGGTAGTACAGAATACCGTCAGATTTAGTTTCAATTTTTAGCTCAGCTCCACAGGACATCTCCTTTCGTACATCTTCTTCCGTTATTGAAACGTGTTGGGCTTCTCGAATTTGATCTTTAATGTCGGTTATAATTTGCGAACATAGAAGACTAATGGAGTTCGCATAACCCTTTCGACTAAGTGCATCAGCCACCACATTTGCTTTACCAGGGTGGTATCTAATTTCACAGTCGTAATCATTTAAAAGTTCGACCCATCTTCGTTGCCTCATGTTTAACTCCTTTTGATTGAAGATATGTTGAAGACTCTTGTGGTCAGTGTATATTTCACACTTAGTACCATAGAGATAATGCCTCCATATCTTAAGAGCGAACACAACGGCTCCAAGTTCTAGGTCATGAGTGGTGTAGTTCTTCTCATGCGTCTTGAGTTGTCTCGAAGCATAAGCTATAACTTTTCCTCTTTGCATTAGAACGCAGCCTAATCCTTGCCCTGACGCGTCGCAATAGACCACAAAATCATCACAACCTTCAGGAAGAGTGAAGATTGGTGCATCACAAAGTTTTTGTTTAAGAGTTTGAAAGGCTTCTTCTTGCTTGGGTCCCCATATGAAAGGTTTTACCTTATGAGTTAAAGCCGTGAGTGGTACAGCAATGCGAGAGAAGTTTGAAATGAAACGACGATAATAGCCAGCTAGACCAAGGAAAGATCTTACTTCAGTTGGTGTACGTGGAGCTTGCCATTCTTGTACCACTTTGATCTTTGAGGGGTCGACATGTATTCACTTATCATTGACTACATGTCCGAGGAATTGCACCTCTTTTAACCAGAATTCGCATTTGGAGAATTTGGCGTAAAGTTTTTCATTCTCTAGAAGTGTAAGGATGAGTCGAAGATGACGCTCGTGATCAGATTTAGACTTTGAATAAATAAGAATGTCGTCGATGAAGACTATAACAAATCGATCAAGATAAGGTTTGCAGACTCTGTTCATTAGGTCCATGAAGACAGCTGGTGCGTTGGTTAAACCAAATGGCATGACCATGAATTCATAATGGCCATAACGAGTTCGGAAAGCAGTCTTTGGGACGTCTTCTTCATGTACTCTAAGTTGATGATAGCCAGATCGAATGTCGATTTTTGAAAAGCAATTGGCACCTTGAAGTTGGTCAAGAAGATCATCAATGCGAGGTAAAGGGTAGCGATTCTTGATTGTTAATTTGTTGAGCTCTCTGTAGTCGATGCACATACGAAACGATCCATCTTTCTTTTTTACAAAAAGGACAGGTGCACCCCAAGGCGACAAGCTGGGACGTATGAATCCCTTGTCAGTCAACTCTTGTAATTGACTGGCTAGCTCTTGCATTTCAGAGGGGGCTAACCCATAAGGAGACTTTGCAACTGGTGTAGCACCAGGTATAAGATCAATACGGAATTCGACGTCTTTAACTGGAGGAAGTCCTGAAATGTCGTCAGGAAAAACATGCGGGAAGTCTTTTACTACAGGAATGTCTTCAAGTTTCTTCTCCATGGTTCCCTTTTTGATGATATGAGCTAAAAACGCGACATAATTCTTGCGAAGATATTTTTGAGCTTGAAGACAAGACATTAAGCTGAGCCCTTTCGACGAGGTTTCTCCAATGATTCGAAGAGTCTGACCGTTTGAAAGAGGAATACGAATAAATTTTTCGCGACATACAACTTCTGCCTGATGTTGACTGAGCCAATCCATACCGATTATAATATCAAAACTTCCCAGCTTCATAGGAATAAGGTCGACTGAGAAATCGTGGTCGTTTAAGGTGAGTGTACAGTTGCGTATAATAGAGTTTAATGAAACTGGTTTCCCGTCCGCAACTTCTACTGTTATGGATTCCGTGAGCTTGTCCCGATTTTTGTTTAAGATAGGTTCAAATTCTAAAGACACAAAACTTCTATCCGCACCAGTATCAAATAACATAGATGCATATCTACCATTTATAAGGAACGTACCGTTAACCACATTGCCGTCAGCTCTAGCCTGATTAGCGTTAATATTGAAAGCTCTTCCTCTTGCAGGTGGAGGAGCTTGGTTCGCTTGATTCACCGGGTTGGCTTGGATCTGAGCATGAATAATGTTTACCAACCTTGGACAAGTGTTTCTGAAATGGCTTGGGTCTCCGCAATTGTAGCAAGCCCGCATAGGTTGGCCCATAGGATAATTGGGTTGGTAGTATGTTTGGGCTAAATGTTGGGTGGGTGGTAATGGTAGGGGTTGTTGGGCTTGACCCATTAACTGTTGGTGGGTTTAGATTAAAGGTTGGTGGCGGTTCGTTCGTTGAGGCATGCGGCAGGTTTGAACAGTATGACCTGCGCGACCACAGCCGGTGCAATATTGGCAAGGATGATCAGGGGAATGGTGATATTGGCAACGGTTGCATTTTGATAACGGGCCAGTGTAAGGTCTTCTGTATGGTGCGGGTGAAGGAGTGACTTGAGTAATGGGTGCAGCAGGAATTGGGAGTTTGGTTTGAGTAACAACGAAACTTGTGGTGTTGCGCTTCCTCTTGTTGGCAAACTTAGAGGAAGAAATGGGATGGTTTGAAGTTTGACCCTCAACAGGGGCTTTCTTTTTCTCTTCTTTGAACTTCCCGTTGTGAATTCGATTCTAGGTCAGTTCAGTTGCTAGCTCCATAGCAGCTTCAAGTGTTACTGGTGAAACGCTGAGAACTGAATCTTGGATTTTCGAGGAAGTCCTCGAATATAATGCTCGATCAGACGATAAGTTGGGGTAAACAAATTTGGAACCATTTGGTTCAACTCCAAGAACCTCTTGTTATAGGTGGTATGATCACCCTCCTTTTGCTTTAAAGAATGAAATTCGTCCTCCAGCTTTTTAATTTCACTCCTAGCACAGAAACGCCTAGTCATGATTTCCCTTAACTCCTCCCAAGTTAAGGCCATTGCATCTTCAGTTCCCCTCTCCCCTTTCTCAGTATTCCACCAAGTGAGGGCTACCCTAAATAGTCTCCCGGTGGCGTATCGAACCTTGCGATCCTCAGGACAATCGCAGTTGAGGAAGGTGTTTTCCATCTCCTCGAACCAATGTAGGAGAGCAGTGACACCCTCGGTCCCTTCAAATTTAGGAGGATCACAAGACTTGAAATGTTTGTATGAACACTTGCTGGTAGGAGGGTTGTCGATGTTCTGGTCATGTTGTTGGGGAGGGTTAGTAGGATTCGTAGCGAGGGCTTGTTGCACTTGGACCACAATGTCACGCAGTATCGTGGCCATTTGTTTCGTGATTTGGGTGGCCAAGCGTTCCTGAGACCTTCCTGATCTTTTACCCCTTCGTTGTTGTCTGGACGACATCTACAGGAACATACATGAGAAGATTGTGAGTTTATGGTGTCTTTTTAGGTGTCATGTGTCTTTAAGAAAATGAAAATAACATAAATATCAATAATGCAACTACATCCATAGGATGTCTTGGGTTTGCTCATGTTGGGCCTCAAATGTCCCCCATACCTTCACCTATATAGTCATGTGGGCCCCCATGGCTATTGGCTTGGTAGGATTCACATTTGTATTAGCGATTTAACACTTGCATCACCCGAATGCAAACCACAAAATATGTTCATGAGATGTTTGGTCGGAACGTGTCCAGGTGTAGACACAATGACAACTCAAAGTGGGGTTAGCTCACACGACGTTTGGTATAGCATGCTTTGGCCTAATAGGTACTTCATACTCTCATCGTCAGTCCCCAGGTAGGCAAACTGGTCCTTTATTTTGGATTTATACGAATGCCAGCCTAGACAGGACGTCCCGACTACCGGTACTGGTACCCTTCCAGTTACTACATGCCCGTCATGAGAACTCACTTTGATGAGATTTGAAAACACAAAAATCATTGTAAAAGCAATCATGATGTGGTGTGTGCTTTCATGGATGTGATATGTTATGAGTATATGATTCATAATAGGCATTTTATGCTAATATATACTTATGAACATGCTTGCATAATATTGAATGTAACATTTAACATAAAACATACTAACATCATGAAATTTGGCATGTAACACACAAAAATCTTATAAGTTTCTAATCAACTATAGTATAGGCTCTAAGGGTCTAATAACTTATCCTATATCCCTATAAACCTGGCTCTGATACCAATAAGCACACTTATATATAGGAAGTACCAGCGGCGTATCCACCATGGCCTTATTAATTACTCTAGTTTCGTTATCTAAATCACCAACAATTCTACACATAAAACATAACAATCATCTTGTAAAGTACTTCTTACAAATCTCACTATGAAGATAGGAAGATTTAAGACTATACTTCAAATATCCTAAAAGAATCTAACTATAAAGATAGAAAGATTCTACAAGGATTCGTCTCGTCAATCGTCGTGTTTGCATAATAGGAATAATACACAAAAAGTACTTAGTAAACACATACATGCCATATGTCACACCCCGACCCGCAGCGGAATAAGAGTCGGGGCATAATTGGGTTATCACCAAAGCTCATGATATTTACTAATATGTTTCATATTTATTAAAGTCAAAGTTACATTTCCAAATATCCAAACATGTCCATACAATACAAAGAAAATAAACCAAACATAACAATCCCAAACTCTAAATCATTTTATTCTTCTAGTCCAATCCTATGTGTTTCTGGCTGCTGCTGGTTCACCTGTATCATGTGTAAAAATTGGGGTTTTTGGGTCAACATAAGTTGGCGAGTGAACCTTATTAGATAAACATTTATTAATGATTTACTTGTTAGTTTATCAATGAAAAATTATGCATAATCATAAATGAGCAAATGTAAATAATCAAGCAGTGGAAAATAGCAATCACAACTATAACATACAATAACATATGATAGCATACATGAACATACCAACATCATACGATAAATAACATAAATGAAACTGTGCGATCAAGGCTCAATCAAACGGAGCCGATCGTATTGCATGCACTGAAAATGAAAATGTCTGTGCGATCAAGGCTCAATCAAACGGAGCCGATCGTATGTGGGCACGCCAGGTTCACGCTCATAATGTAATGGGGAACATGCTCAACGCTCATAATGTAATGGGGAGCGGCGGCCTATGAAATTGCATGTACTGAAAATAATAAATTGCATCTAACGATAACCACACAACAGTTGAAACAAACTGAATACACATGTTCATCATATGAGGTATGCACAATGATTTAAATATAATATATAGCAAGACACATGATACACCCCAAAATGTGATTAAAACGGGGAATTTGTAAAGATTCACTCACATTGGGTGCGTTTGAATGGAGATGATGAGATGCACACGAGTCGGGAGAGTTGAACAACGAGAATTACTAACCTAAATAATAACAGAAAAACATGGTAAATGAGTGGATTTTATTAAGGATTTTAGTGGAATTTTTAGATATATTTTTGTGAGTTTAAGGCTATTTTCTATCTTTAAAAATGTTATTTTTAAGTATTTTTAATTGATTTTTAAATTAAATTAAATAAATAAAAATATATAAAAAATTGTTTATTTTGCGTTGACCGTTGACCGTTGACTTGTTGACCGGTTCGGTCAGGGTGCAAGGATGCGCTGGGTGAGACTCGAACCCGAGACCTCCCGTACGCGTGCACGCAGCTCTACCAACTGAGCTACGTGTCTAACCTGAAATAATCTTGTTTTTAATTATATTTATATACTGATTCGATTTAACCAAAATTCTTTTAATTTCAAAAACATTTTAATTCAACAAACCGGTGATAGTAACAAGTTTCGAACGCGTGACGTGCGACTTAGTGTTGCACACAGTCCACCGCTGTACTGTGTGTCTAACCTGGTTAATATCTCGATTTTTATTATACTTAACAACTAACGGAGTTAACCCGGTTTAGTTTTAAACAAAAAGGCATTTTATTTCATAAGGAGTGCGTGTATCAGGGATCGAACTTTTGACGTGCGTGTATATTTTGCATACAGTCCACCGCTGGATTGTGTGTCTAACCCGTTCATTTTATCGATTTTTATTAGTCTTATGTTATATTGCGTCTTCGTCTACTTCATTGATTTTACCCAGGAAACATATTCCGACTGTTATGACCGATTCATGACATATTCGCTTTTCAAACATTATAAGTAATTTAAAAGTAAAGAATGGAGAGAATTTGGGGAAAAGGATGTACCGATTGATGTTGTTCCCAGAATTCCGGCAGAGGTTCGTCGGTTCTGAGAGTGAACTCCGGCTGTTAAAATCAATTAACAGCTTTGTTCAATTATTTAAGAAGTTGAGGCACTTAAACAAAGTTTAACAGAAGTTTGAGAGGTCATACCAGTTCTCGGTGGGTTTCCGAAAGTTTCAGAGGTTTTCTGGCGAAGATAGGATTTTCGAGAAACGTTGACTAGGATTGATTCTGATGGTGGAGTTGTGTTAGTGACCGATTAATCACATGATTGAAGCAGAAAGAGTCGAAGGAATTACTGTGTGGATGTGAGTCTCGGTTTTCCGGCGACTTGCAGAATTTTTCCGGCGAGTTGATTTAAGCTTCTCCGGTGGACTGTAAGGTTGCGGAAATGTAATTGAAAGCCTTGCAGAGTGTTTTGAGTCGCAGAAAGGGTCTAAGATTGAAGTAATCTGGACTTGATTATTTTTCGGTTATAAAAACCAATAATGATGAAAATTGATGTTCAATCAATTCCGACTTGATTAAAATCGTCGGTGCATCGGTTATAAACCTGAATATGCGAGTAATCAAACGATTTGACGATTGAATTTCCGATTTCCGTTTCTTAGTTAGCGCAACCGGTTTAACCGAGTTTGTGTATAAATGTTATTTGTTTTCCTAGAGTTAACAGAAAACAACAAGTGGTGTAGTGGTGATGTGTGTGTGTTAAGGCTTTGAAGTTATGAACCGGCTGATCCTGGTTCGAGTCCCGGCAGCAACATTTCTTTTTTTATTTATTTTGTTTTCACTTTTTATCAAATATAATTTTTATAGTTTAGTTTGTTTATTAATTATGTATCATTAAAAACCAAAATAACCATAAATACACAACGTGATACTTATAACTTGATATTCGATTACAAAACGGAGCGGGTTTGGAAACCCGTTTTTGACAAATGTTACACCATACATTTGAGAAAAATTGGTTACACACATGAATCACCCCAAAACATTTGAAAAAAGGTAAAAGAGGGGAGCTATGTACTCACTTGGGATTGCGTATAGGTCTTGTACAAATGATATAACAAGGCTCAATGGATCAAGAATTCAAAAAATTGAAGTGGTTCCTAGCGTATCGGATACTATGTGTTAGTGTCAAAACTTGAAAACAAGAGATCGGATAGAATGAAGTCTTATAAACCAAACGAGTGTTGGAACTCATTTGAAAGGGTTTAATAGACTTATCATTCTGATTTGGAATGAATCCTAAGTGCTTTTGACCTGTTATGACCCGTTAAGGTAGTTTCTGCTACTTTAACGTGTCATTTGCATAAAAACGCATTCGGATAGTCAAACTAGCCTTATGATAAGTCTTATATGCCAAAATAAGTTTAACAAAGTTGCAACATCAGTTTGTATGTCAAAAAGTTGGTTTTATATGCTTAAGATGGATTTATGCGCAAAAAGGACATTTTGGTCATTTATGAAGGCATAATAAGCAACTTATCATAATACTAACCAAACGAAGTGACCATAAGATATAACCTTAGAGGGTTATTCCCTATACAACTATGGTCACTAATATATGTTTGGTCGGATCCTAAGATCGACCAAGCGGGTCAGATTCGAAAGTCAAAGCGGTGGTCAAGACCGCTCGACTTACGACCCTAAACAAGAACTAAACTAAAAGTGACGAGTTAGACATGTTAAACATGTCTAACTAAGTTTATAAAACTGATTTGGTATCAAAACAAAGTGTTTTGATACCCGAAAATAGTTCCGTCATATAATGCGCACTTTGTGCATTGTTGACCGAAACTTTGACTCGTCACTACGACTAGTAAACATGGTAATCAGTAGGCATGATCACTATGGATCATAACCATCGTGATTACGATCACGTTGCAAAGTTCAATTGAACTTTATCTTGACCAATTAATGGTCAAAGCTAAAAGTCAAACACTGTTTGACTTTTAGCTTGAAATAGCTAAAATAAATGAAACAAGACAAGGAGAGAGCACTTACTTGTGTTGATGAACACTTGAAGAGCTCCAAGAAGAAGAATGCTCAAATGGGAGGCCTCCACAAAGGTGGTAGCACTCCAACTTAGAGCAAGAGGAGAAAAATGAGAAATGAGCAAAGAACAAGGTGAACTTTGATGGGTATTTATAGTGTTCTTGGATCAACAAGATCATCACAAGTGTCCTAGGAGGTGTCATGATCTTAGTAGGGTCCTAACACATGTCCAAACCAGGAACAATGCTGGAAAATACAAATGCTTGGTGTCCAAGAGAGTAAACAAGAGGCTGCCAACAAAACAGCTGAGCTGGGCACCCCATGCGGACCGCATGGCT
Source organism: Scalesia atractyloides (assembly GCA_947069175.1). Lineage (NCBI taxonomy): Eukaryota > Viridiplantae > Streptophyta > Magnoliopsida > Asterales > Asteraceae > Scalesia > Scalesia atractyloides. The sequence continues at coordinate 68,000,901 of CAMTDV010000021.1, forward strand.
TTGTGGATGCGGTCCGCATCCACCCTTGCTGGCAACAACTTTTCAAAATTGCTAGAACAGGCCCCTGCACATGTTTCGTCGCATTTTGGCACTTCTAACACCCGTCAACCCTATTTCTAAGCTCCATAAGGATGAATAAGCATAGGGAACTTGAAATATGTCCAAAAAGTTTTTGGATGTCAGTTCGTTTGGTTGTACGGTTGCGGTTTTCAGTTAATTACGACGAACGCCTTAATTAACGCGTAAACGACCGTAATTGCGAAACTAATGATATTTTTGCATTCCAATCATTAAAATGCAAGATTTTAATGATGGCAAAAATATTTGGATGTATGTACGTGTTCCGTATTAAGAAATACGTGAATCGACGTACTTTCGCAGATTTTGCAAAATAGCCTCTAGAGTTAAAATAGCGTGTTTTTGCCATACCAAAGCCCTCAAAACTTATATCTAAGTTATGTAAAGGATATTTAAGGATGTTAAGCTCGTATCATTATTCGGAGTGTGCGTCGCTACGAGCATCGGCAGACTTTCATAGTTTGTCATAAATAGTCCCTGTGATCGAATAGGCTTGTTTACCAAACCCTTCAAAACTTATTTCTAAGTTATGTAAAGGATATTTAGGGTATGTTTAGCTTATGTCCTCGTCCCGGTGCATATGTTATGTTAAACGGGTTATGTTTAAATATCAGTTATCGGAAAGCCTTCAAAGAAAAAGTTTTTGAAAGCCTGAAATTTTGGCACAAGGGTTACAGTGGTGAAACTGCAATTGACGTTGGAGGAATCGGAGGCATAACAGTTTCGATTTGTCGGTTAGATGGTGGTTTTTCAACATTTGGTATGATGATTGGTGGTGATTGTGGAGGAACAGGATTAACTACAGCAATAGATTCACTATCTATAGCGGTTGATTTCTTTTTCAAGTATTTTCTCCTTGCTTTAACTCCTAGAGATCTAGTAACCTTCTTATGTATACCAGGTTTACTTTTAGCACATTTAGATCTCTTCTTTGGTCTATCTTCATTAGATTCATGCTCAGAAGGAACATAAATATCATCTTCCACACCTTTACGTTTTAGGTTCTCTTCATCCATAGGATCTTCAGGTTCCTCTTCATCATCTTTAGCCGTTTGTTCCTTTTCTTGCTCATACTGTCTGATTTTGGCATCCATAGGATCTTCAGGTTCTTCATCATCATCTTCAGCCGTTTGTTTTTCTGTGTCAGACGTAGCAGAAATGACTTCATCATTGCTTTTATCTTCAACAGTTTGTTCTACATTAACTTCTTTATGAGATTCAACATTCTATTCAGACTGATGTTCATCTAGTTCATCAATAAGTATGGTTTTAGCTGAAGCTTTCTTTGATGGTCTTTTTCTTTTCTTTTCTATTTCCTCCTTCTCAAACCACTTGTTGCGTTTTGCTTCAAAGTCTTTCAAATTTTCAATCTCATCGCTTTCATCTCCACTTGAAGGTTTTCGCCATTTACCTTTCTCCGGGGCTAAATAATCTTTGTTAACAATAGCTCCAAACATAGGCTTTGGAATTGTTCTGTTGGTGGCCTCAAATTTTGATTCAACTTTGTAGCATCTCATCATCCATGTGGTTAAGCACTATAATATCCTTATCTTCCTTCTTCAGATTATCAAACTTATCATCTAGAAGCATCTGTATGAATCGAGGATACTGGATGAAACCATCTGGACCAATATGATTCACCATATGATAAAATATGCCATGAGAGAAGTTGTATAACAAATTCAACACAAGAGCTATCACCATGCACATCTGATAATCAAGGATATCATCAAAACCACCATTTCTGTGACTTAACGCTTGTATGATTGAGTGTTCAAGGAACTTGTATGGACGCCCTAATCCACCTTTCTTCCAAGTAGTTGCATTAACATACCCTCTATATCCCATTCTATAGAAACAACCCTTCACCATATATTCAGGATAAAAATAAGGATCTTCAGTATCATCTTTGATATTCAGAACTCGACAAACATCATCTTCAGTGATTTTAACTTCAAATTATTTGTCGTCGATCTTCACTACGGAATATATCGTCTTTTCATTTTCTTCATACCTTGCAAACTTCCAGAAATGTTCAACATCCTATCTATATGGAGTATGAACATGCGTTAGCGCCTTAGTAATTCGTAGTCTTCCCATAAACTCTAAGATTTCAGTAAACAGGGCCAGTCTGGGATGCGTTTTTTTATCTAGAACACAACAGATGTTGTGAATTGGTGACCAATCCGACTGCTTCTTCTGAAAAACCATAAAATAATCAACACTTAGAAAAAATTTCACAACGTTTAACATAATAACCCTTCGTATGAATTGAACATCTAACACATACAACACTACGTACGAATTGGTAAGTTCACTAATTTGAACTTTGTAAACACTTCGTACGAATTGCATAAGTCAAAAACAATTTTCAGTATAAAACAGTTCGTACGAATTGAATTTGTATAATTTTTTAAAATTCTGAGTTCACTTCATACGAACTGGGTCAGCACTTCGTACGAAGTGTTCATCTTCCTCAATCAAAAACCTGCAACCTCTAAAACTTCATGATTTTTAACAATCAAAGGTCCAATCATGTTCTAAACACACTGATTATTAATATTCTTAGTTCAGTTTTGAGTTTCAATAGTTAAAATCACCTAGATCTACATTTTATGGTCCGAAAGTCCGAAAATTGCAAAATCTACGGTTACCTTTCCCATTGAATAAGGTGTGCAAATCAACCTTATCAATATACAAATGGACAGAATAACGAACCTAAAATCGATTTTTCTCCAAATCACACCAGAACTTTCAAATCGCACGAAAACAACAAATGATTTTGTACAAACTGAACTCTTGTATTTATAGCCTACTTCACCTCGTAGGAATTAGCAATTCGTACGATTTGAGATTTTATTCCATTTTGCCAATTCGTACGAATTGGCATCCAATTCTTTATATTTTTCAAATATTAACAAATTTCCAATTTTAACAACCCACTCAGTTGACCAAGTCCAAGTTTATGATCCTGGTTAACCGATTTGTCTACCAAGTCCAAGTTAACGACCTTGGTTGACCACTGTATGAACAGAATTGATGTTTTCAGCAGTGTAAAGATTCAAATTATTGAACTTTTAATCTTTTCAAATCATTTTATCACTTTAGATTAGCTCCCAACTCGTTGTCCTTCGGTTCTCTTCAGCATTTAGCATTTGTGGATTTTTAAAGTCCGCTTTCCGTCATCGGTAGTCGAAACTTAAGATAGAAATAAAATCTTTTTGACTTTTCAAAATTTTATGCTAAAACTCACTGAAAATCTTTTTGGGTTTTAAATCTGAAGTGAAATAACAAACTATGTACAAACTTATATACGTGCATATTTTTTTTGAGTTCGTGTTAGAGGATCATATCAGTTTTTTAGACAAATCACAAGTACCGGTGACCTTTTACCTTTTGACTTTTAAGATTTAAACAAATTTACCATTTCTCACAAATTTTGTACCACACATTTTGTATAGTAGAGGTAGTGTCTCCAAATTTTGAGAGCAAAAACTACATTACCTAACTCAAGATCATGAGTTGTTGTTCTTTTCATGGATTTTCAATTGTCTCGATGCATAGGCTATAACTTTGTCTCTTTGCATGAGAACACAGCTAAGGACTAAGTTCAATGCATCACAATATACGAAAACGTCGTAATTGCCATCAGCTAAGGAGAGAATATGAGCATCACAAAGCTCTTTTTTAAGGTCTGGAAAGCTTTTTCTGTTTGGGTCCCCACTCAAAAGGTTTATTCTTTTGAGTCAAAGCAGTGAGGGAAACCGCAATCTTGGTGAAGTTTGCAATAAAGTGGCGGTAATAGCCAGCTAAACCGAGAAATGAACGAACTTTGGTAGGAGTAGTAGGTATACTCCAATCCCTAATCGCACTAATTTTGGCGAGATCTACATGTATGCCTTGTTCGTTGACAATGTGTCCCAAAATTTGAACTTCTTTTAGCCAAAATTCACACTTGGAGAATTTTGCATAAAGTTGTTCCTTCTTTAGGAGTTCCATCATTATACAAAGATGTTGTTCGTGATCTGCTCGAGACTTTGAATAGATCAAAATGTCATCAATGAATACAATGATGAACTTATCTAAATAAGGTTTACAAACCCTATTCATTAAGTCGATGAAGACGGCATGAGCATTTGTCAAACCAAAAGGCATGACAGTGAACTCGTAGTGGTTGTATCGTGTGGGGAAAGCAGTCTTGGGAATATATTCTTCAAATACCCGAAGTTGATGATACCCAGAACCTAGATCGATCTTTGAAAAGCAGGTAGCACCATATAATTGATCAAAGAGATCATCAATGCGAGGTAGGGATATCGATTTTTGATTGTGAGCTTGTTGAACTCACGATAATCGATACACATACGGAAGGATCCGTCTTTCTTTTTCACGAATAGGACAGGAGCACCCCAAGGTGAAAAGCTCGGATGAATAAATCCTATGTCTGAAATCCCCTGAAGCTGTTTCGATAACTCTTGCATCTTAGATGGTGCAAGACGATATGGAGATTTGGCTATAGGGTTGGCACCAGGTACTAGGTCTATACGAAACTCAACTCAGCGTACAGGGGGTAAGCCAGGTAGCACTTCAGGAGACACTTCAGGATAATCCCGTACAACGGGGATGTCTTGAACAGTCTTGCCCTTGCCTTTCTCCTCTACAATATGTGCCAAAAAGGCCACATAATTCTTTCGTAGATATTTTTGTGCTTAGGTACATGTCAGAGTTTAAGGCTACTAGCGGGTTTTCTCCACGAACCTCTAAGATTTCACCAGACAAAAGAGGCACACGAACGATCTTATCAAAACAGATCACCTCAGCATGGTGTTTAGTTAACCAGACCATTCCTACTATGACGTCAAAACTCCCAAGTTGCATTGGTGTGAGGTCAATGGGAAACAAGGTGGTTATTGAGGTTTAACTGGCAACTACGAATGACTGAATCGAGTACAAGAGGTTCGCCACTAGCATTTCTACTGTCAAGGGCTTTCCTAGTTTAGTTCTAGGGATTGAAAGCAAAGGTTCAAAAGCTAGGGATATAAAACTTCTTTCGGCACCCAAATCAAAAAGAATAGAAGCAGGATGGTTTTTAATGAAGAACGTACTGTTCACCACTTCGTTGTCGGCACGAGCCTCGTTAGCATTGATATTGAATGCTCGATCCATGAGCTGGGTTTGCATTTGCTAACTTTGGGCAATTATTTCTGTAGTGAGTAAGATCACCATAGTTGTAGCAAGACCCAAGTGGATAGTGAGGTCGTACAGGATTTGCTTGCTGGAGCAGGGTTTTGAACTGCTTAATTTGGGCAGGAGCAGAGTGACAACCGTGGCCAAATGGCTAGATCATCCACATTTAGTACAATGACGGCACGGTAGGTGTGGTTGGTGACAACTATTACACTTGTTGCACATAGGTGCAGTATCGGCATGTTGTTTATTGGTGTAAGGTTGTGTTGGCTGGTTAAGGGCAGCTTGGTTGGGCTGTGCAACAACAGCGAATTCTTGGAGGCCTTACGCTTCCTAGACTTCTTGGAGGTTTTGACCTTGTTTCCCTTTCGTTTCTCTTGTGTTGTCTTGGCAATGGCTTTTTGTCATACTTGCGGTGGATTTTACCCTTTTTGACTTGTGAGTCAGTCAGGGTTGCAGCCAACTCGATAGCCAGTCGAACAGTGGTAGGGTTGCTACCAGTAAAATGTCCTGAACGGTCAGGCAGGCCATCGATGTATTTTTCAATTGCCTTATCCAAAGGCGTAACCATGGTAGGGCACAACAAACTCAACTCCTCGTAACGATCAGTGTAGGCACGATATTCTCCACTATCCTGTTTAGGCCATGAAATTCATCCTCAAGTGCCCTTTGCTCGTGTCTGGGCAGAATTCCCTCTTTCATAAGAGCTCGAAACTCTTCACCACTTCGTTCCACCACGTGAGTGCCCTCTTTTGGAACACGCTCAATGAAAATTTTACTTTGCGCTCATTTGGACATTGGACATGGTGGAATGTACTCTCAAGACTCTCAAACCATTGTAGGAGCCCAGTAGCTCCCTCAGTCCCACTAAACATGAGTGGTTTAGCTGAATTAAATTGTTTATAGTTGCACAGAGCAGGTGCATTATTGTTGTTGTTATTGTTGGCTTGGTTTATTTGAGTCAAAAGATTTGGTAGCACAGCAGCTATCTGCTGAGCAATCATACCCGCCATTTTGGCATCCTGAGCAACATTTCGATGAGGAGGCATTCTAAGAGAGAGGAAGAAAATATGAGAGAAGACGAGTGAGTTGTTATTGGATTTTCAAAATGAGATGTTAAAATATTGAAGAAACATAAGGATGGTGGTCATTTGTTCGTTACTTAAAACAAACAAACGATACATAGTGACTAATCAAAGTGAATGGGACTTTATAATGTATTGCGAAGATATGCTTTAGCATATAAGTGTACACTCACCCCAAGAGTTCCCAGGTAAGAGTGACTAGTCCGATAATGAGGATTTGTACGAACACTCTGGCCTTAGACAGAAAACTCAGGGAACAGGCATCCACCCTTCCCGATTGCACGTGTTCACATTATTAAAAAACCAAACTTTAACGGGATTTTGAAAACATCAAAGGCTTGAAGCCAAAAACAAATCATCTAAGTATAGATTTTTTTTCAAAACGGATTTGTAACTTGTGGTTTTATTTTGGTAATCACCTATGGATAGGTAATGGTATTGTATTAAGAATCTAAACGCAAGATAACTCGCGTTAGGTCCTAGGAAGGTTATAGTCTAAGTCAAAAGCATTACTAATAACCTAATTCCCTATAACCATTAGCTCTGATAAAAATCATTTTGTCACACCCCGACCGCGTAAAACAACAAGCCGCAGCGGAAACGTCGGGGAATCATGTCACAAAACTATTGTTTCACAACACATGGTGCATAATGTTTTGTATTATTAAGTTAATTGTTCACATTATCTTAGGAAAATAAAATAAAAACACAACAATTGTCTTGCAAATTTTAAGGTAGTCTAAGGCCCAACTCCGCCCTATGTGAAACATGCTCAAGTCAAATATCCGCTCCTGAAACATATGTGAAAATAAAACGTCAGCATAAAAATGTCTATGAGTAACATAGATTTTGTGATGATGATTCATGGCTTTGAATATTAAAAGAAATTTTAACTAATACAAAAGTAACCATAAACCATTAACAAATGTTTCTTTTATGAAATCCTATGAAAATCAAATGATTTAAAAGAAAGCAAGATTAACTTAATAACCAAAATATGGCATGTCTTGTATAAAATATGTCGTGTCTTGTATAAAACGTGTTGTACCTTGTATTTTATTTAAAGTGGTTTAGATAACGCTAAAATATGTAATATAATAAAAGCACTTATATATAGGAAGTCCCAGCAGCTTATCCACCATGCTTTAATCATATTACACACGTCTTGTTATTTAAATCACTTACCATAAACCTACGCCATGTGTAACCAATGTCATGTATAAACAAATGTCTTGTATAACTAAAATTCTGTGTATAAAATAGTGTTTTTGATTGAACAAAGGTCTTGTTTAAATCAAATGTTTTATTTTATAAAATCATTGCCTTCATTGTGTAAACATATAAATATGGATTGTTGGCGAATACATTCAAGCCTTGTTGACTATCGGATAAACACTTATAAGGTCAAAGGTTTTTCAATATTCGTCGGATTCTGTCATTCCCTAAGGTCACTTCCAAACAAACCTAGGAAGCGGGAATGGGATTGCCAATCCTATGGTACCATTACATACTATAGTCGGCGTGATCAATGTTAATGAATGTATCATTGTCGAGTTCAACGCACCAAAATGTCTAGAACAATGTAAATAAGTAGTGAAAATGTTTTGAAACCATGTACTAGGTACGCTAGGTCAACATATGAAGCAAAATGTCTATGAAAACCATGTAGTAGGTATGCTAGGTCAACATACGAAGAAAAATGTATTTGAATTCATGTACTATATGTACTAGATAAGCAAAACATGTATAATGTCATGAAAACAAGAAAGTAGTGATAGGCACATTGAATCACTCCAAAACATTTAAAAACGTAAAAGAGGGGACTATGTACTCACATGGGATTGCGTATAAGTCTTGTTCAAATAATCAAACAAAGCTTAAGAGATCAAGGATTCAAGTGTTTCCTAATCATATTACTATGTTAGTGTGTCGGGACTTTAATCGGAGGATTAGATAGAATGAAGTCTTATAAACCAAACGAGTGTTGGAACTCATATGATATGGTTTAAAAAACTTAAGATTCTGATTGGGAAAGGATCCTAAGTGCTTTTGACCGTTATGACTCGTTAAAGTCATTTACGCTACCTTAATGGGTCATTAGCGTAATTATAAGTTCAGACGGTCAAATATGTCATATGATGAGTCTTACATACCAATATATTTTGATTGTGTTATACCATCAGTTTAGATGTCCACACTTTGGTTACGTATGCTTAAAACCAATTTATGGTAAAAAGGGTATTTTGGTCAATTTAAAGATCATAAAAGCAACTCATCATATAACTAGTAAAACCACAAGACCATAAGGTATAACTTGAGACGGTTATTTCCTATACACCTATGGTCCTAAAATATGCTTGGTCGAATCCTAAGATTGACCAAACAGGTCGGATTCGAAAATCAAAGCAATGGTCAAACCGCTCGACTAACGACCCAAATAAAGCACTAAACTAGAAGTGACGAGTTAGACATGTTGAAACATGTCTATCTAAGTTGTAAAAATGATTTGGTTTCAAAACTTGGGATTTCGATACAAGAAAATAGTTTCGTCGTAAAATGCACAATATGCGCATCTTCACCGAAACTTTGACTCGTCACTTTAACTAGTAAACGTGGTAATCAGAAGGTGAAATCGCTAGAGATTATAACCTTCATGATTATGATCACGTTTCAAAGTTCAATTTAACTTTGACTTGACCAAATATGGTCAGAACCGACAGTCAAACAGAAAGTCAAACTGTTTGACTTTTGGCTCAAAATAGCCAAAATAAATGAAATAGACTAAGGAAGAGTACTTACTTGTGTTGGGAACATTATAAGAATTCAGTTTTGAGGCCTCCAAAAGATGGGAGCAAGCTCCAAGTGAGTGGGAGAAGAAGAATGAGAAAATGAGCAAGGAAAAATGGTTAAAGATCAAGGCTATTTATAGTGTTTAGAAGTCCACAAGATCATCACAAGTGTCCCTTGATGTGTCATGATCTTAGGAAGGTGTTAACACATTTCAAACCCAGGTTAGGAGCTGGAAATTTCATGAACTTGGAGGCCAAGGCTTTGAACAGGAAGCTGCCAAGTTTCTGCTGTGCTGGGGGTCCTTACGGACCGTATGGGCCAAGTGCTTACGGTCCGTAAGCCCTTGAGCTGGCACAAAGTTTGAAATGTTGACACTTTTATCCCCTGAACTTGTATTGTCGCGTTTCACCATTTTTAACCCCTTTTAACATAATATTTAGGTTATATAAAGGCATTAAGGCATGTGAAACTTGGATTTTGTCCAAAAATGTCATGGATATCAGTTCGTTCGATTGTACGGTTACGCGTTTCGCAAATAACGTACAAAACTTTATCGAACACGAAAACGACCGAAATTGTGCAACGATTGAAATTTTGCATTCTTACCAATAAAATACAAGATTTTATTGAATAAAAATGTCCGGAATTGTATAATGATTGAAAATTATACATTCTCGCGAATAAAACTCAAGATTTTATTGATTACGAAAATGTTCGTAATTGTACAAGGACTAAAAATGTGCAAATGTCATAGTCTCCCCTACTTTAGAAAATTCGGTCCTGAAATTTAACTAGAGAAACTTGTGAGAATAGATGTGGATATTTCGTCTTCATTTGATCCTCTTGTTCCCTATTAAATTCTGGGCCAGTTTGGATTCCCAGCTAACTTTAACAATGGTATGCGTTTGCGTTTGAGCTTCTTGACCTCACGGTCCAATATTTCATAGAGTTCTCGACAAAGTGCATCGTGTCATCAACACGAATTTCATCAAGAGGGATGTGGAGGTTTCATTAGCCACACACTTTTTTCAAATTGGACACTGTTGAAAGTTGGATGAACATTTCCAAGTTTAGGAGGTAGCTCAAGTTTGTAGGCCACCTTTCTGATCATCTGAATGAACTAAAATGGTCCCACATATCAAGGTGCAAGTTTTCCTTTCTTTCAAATCTAACCACGCATTTCCAAGGGGATACCTTAAGAAGGACATGATCTCCAACTTGGAATTCTAAGGGCTTGCGTCATTTGTCCGCATAACTCTTTTGACGGCTTCTAGCTGTCAAAAGGTTATCCCGAATTTTCTTGACTTTGTCCGTGGTTTTCAGTATGAGTTCAGGTCCGCGAGCTGAGCTTCACCAACCTCATTCCAGTAGACAAGAGAACGACATTTTCGACCGATATAGAGCTTTGAAAGGTGTCATGTTGATGTTGGATTGATAACTATTGTTGTAGAGAATTCGATCAATGGTAGATGCGAATCCCAACTACCACCAAAGTCGATCACACAAGCTCTAAGCATATCCACCATATTTTAGTCAACTTCCTAAAAATATTGTTTGTTCTCTTCTCATTGTTTTCAGCCTGACGTTGAATCTGCTCTACCCGCTCCAAGGCCTGATTAATGGCCTCAAGTTGTGGAGGTGGCTGAGGTTGTGGTTGAGGCAAACTGGATATTGGTACCCATAACTGGGATATCCAGTAGTTAGATATGCGGGAGGGAAAGGAGATGGGTAAAGTGTGTTATGTACGACCACCTATACATAGGGGTCGTATGATGGTGCTGAATAATTAAATCCATTTGCGTGTTGGGTTTAAAGGATCGTATCCAGTCATATCTGGATACGTGAGAATTGGGTTATCAAAACCCATAGGTGGTTGTTGAGCAGGTGATTGTCGAGGTGGCTCAACAATAGGTTCATTGTTGGAGGGTCCACCATTTGTGGGTCCTCTGGGATAGTAGGATAAGTTGAAGGCAAAAGTGGAAGCGATCCCGACCATTGCCCTGCACACACCGACATACGTGCACCATGAGATTTCCTTGGTTGTGGTGGTGGTAGTTGCGATTGTTCCAGAGTTCCATCAGCTCGTCCTCATGAGGAGGCGTCGGCGTATGAGGAGGTGGTTAAGGAGGTGTGTTTACAAAGGTAAACTGGTTAAAATATTGGTCCCATTCATCAAGACCTGATAAGGAGATCCCGCATAAGATCCCGTTCGCTTGATATCTCAATCGGATGCTCATTGGATCTAGATGGCGGCATTTCGGATCAGAGGTCATAATCCAGCTTGTTTTGGCTAATGGGTGGTGTGTTTTTTGTATTGATTAGGGTTAAAAGAGTCATGGTATGAATGTGAATGATGATCATGTGATTGGTGTGAGTGATGAAAGTGGGAAGAATGGTGTGAATGATGGGAAGAACGGTGTGAAATAGAATGTCTCACAGGTTGTGACAAGTGAGACTCTTCAAATATTGCGAGTTATCTGAGCTATGGGACGGAGAGGGTTAGCTGTCTAGATGGTCCTCCCCTCATAGGGCCTTTTCCTTTTCCTCTAATTCTTGGCGGCATTTTACCTGTGTAAATATCAATAACAATAATAACAACACAACAACAAATAACAATAGTAATAATAATAATAATAACAACAACTTAATACATATATGAGTGATCCTAGGTTAATGCTTAGACTTGGAAAGTCTAAGGAATATGTTATTGTGTTGTTTGAGATTAAACACAAAAGGCTACTGTTTAATTCTCTCAAACGTTGGCTCTGATGCCAACTTGTCACACCCTGAATTTCAAACCAAATCCCGGTGGGCCCGAGTGGGGAGTATCGTGACGTAAGAATGGTATCGTTATAGTCAAACAATCATAGATGGCACAACAGGAGTCTTTGATTTAAAATATTATTACAAACTTTAAATGTCTGAAAGTTCAAAATAATAATAATAATACAGACAAGCTTGTTATAAAGATCCACATGTGGATCGAAAATGTACAAAAACAGGTTCATCAGACTATTCGACTATATGCAAAGAAGTCGTAAATTCCTCTTAAAGCATTACCAGCAGTTTCCAGCCTATTTACGTATCCTTGCAACATGTAACTTAGTCTTTTGAAAATACATCAGTTTGCACTGGTAAATACAAATAACCAACACATTTTGAAAATGTTTCAAATTTGTTGTAGTTGCACAAGGCATGATTTTATAAATAACTTGGGATAATTCAAAATGATCTTGTATACAGTTTTACAAGTCTGTCAATACATATGGGGTCCGGTGCAGAAATCGAATAACATGATTAACCGACACACCACTTTAACACACAGGGGGGTATCCCCAATATGGGTAGAAAAACATTTTTATTATAGAATTAGCATTTCGTTATGCCTACACCCGTGCTTAGTCGTGGCCATTAGCAACTTAAATGAGCCGTGGATATCCAATACACGGTCGAGTTAACCCCCAATATTTAAGTTATCAGATAAAACAGATTAAAACGGGTTAGGCGGATTTTCTAGTCACAATTCGACATATGATTCCATACCTGACCAAGCGGTGAAAATATATCGTATCCCAAGCTCGTATAGGGAAAATAGGTTAAGAGTATCTACCTGGCTAAAACTTGTCTTAATATGCAAGAATTATAAATAGCTCAGCCATAAACAATTAACTAAGGTTGCTTGCAATTTACCGGAAGGCCTTAGCATGGAATGACTGGTATAATAACCAATTATAATGTCAACCGGTCCCACTCAAGTCATAGACTTGGACCGATTAACTTAGTTTAATGAAAACGGTACGATTCGCTAGATTAAGCGATGGCCGGAATAGAATGTAGTTTAAACCCAAAAATTACTAAGACTTGTATAATATGGGTAAACAATTAACATTCTGGAATTTGAACTAAAAATGATAAGGTTTGCCCGTTTTGGTAAACTTACGTAAGCTACTTACGTAAGCTTAACCGTATGCATATAAGCGATATCGGGTAACCGGATGAGTCATGAATAGGTTATATAGGACAATATACTTTAAATAAGTTGTAAATATCAGTGGGATATCAACTTATAAGCTCGTTAAGGTTTTAAAATCAAACTAGGCCTCATAAGGGCGTTTTAGTCATTAAATAATGACATTTGCGATCTTTAGTCAAAACTCAGGTTATGAACTGATTTGATATCCCAAAAAATTCAGTTATGATCTTATATCAGTAGTTAATGAGTTTGATATGATAAATTATGTTTAAAACCATTCTAGGTGCCGAAAGGCACTTTGGTCATTTTAAAACACTATTTACGATCTTATATGAAAACTCAGTTTATGATCAGTTTAATAACATCAAAGTATGTTAATTTCATTAACATATTAGTACAAAAGTCATTTGCAAGTCGTTATTGATTAAAACCTTATTTCTTGCAAAAAGGGGCATTTCGGTCAAAGTATTGCATTATATCGAAACTTGTACAAAAACTCAAAATACGATTGTGATCATGTATTATAACCTCATAGGGTTATGCTACATTAAATTATGATCATAATGCAAACTTAAATCAATAGCAAACTAATCTAAATCGGGTCAGAATCGAAAGTCAAAGCAGAAGTCAAACTTTGCGATTTTTGGTTGCGAACCGACCCTAACACTTGAATTGACGAGCCGAACATGTTTACACGTGTTCTAATAATTATTACCAACTTGTTTATGTGTCAACATATTTTATAACATCCATAAACTCATATTATAATATTTATAAAATCTGACCCGTTTGACTTCTTAAAACAATAAACTTTGACCCGTCAATTGACCTAGTAAACGTGATTTTTAGGAGGTTCCCTTTTGAGGGATTAACACCTACATAATTACGATCACGTAGCCATGTTCATTTTGAACAATGACTGGACCATTAAGGTCTAAAGCGAAAGTAAAGCAATTATCGAAATTGCTTAACTTTTGGCTTTAAAAGCCTAATAAACGAAAATGTAGCTGAAAGGAGCACTTACAAGTGATCCTCATATGAAAATAAACTTGAATGAGAATCTCCTAAGGACCAGGAACCTCCAGAAGTGATGAGAGGAGTATTATCAAGAACGTGAAAGTTCATCAAGTGAATCATGGCACCTATTTATACTTGTGGAGGGTTAAGGAAGAGCTTCCAGGTGTTATGGGGAGTTAGGAGGTGTCTACAACTGTCATGTACGTGTCTAGTGCAGACAAGAAGCCCATGGTTTCAAGTTTGAAGTGGTTTCAGCTTGGAGTGGCCCCCAAGCATTTTCTGACGCTGGCAGAGTGTCTGGTGGCCCGCGAGAGGCTTAGCCTAATCCTATCGCGGCCCGCGAGACACCCAAATAACTTCAAAAACTTGTCATTTTAGCCCCTTAACTTGTATACTCTCGTGTATCATCATAAATAGAATAAATAGCCCCTAATGGCCAATTTTTCGGAACAACCGAGAGTATGACCGACCATCATCAAGCTCTCGGTTCATTAAAGGGTCACTCAGAGGCATAGTTTCAACATGTTGACACCTTTAGTCCCTCCATATTCATACTTTCATATAAAATTTACAAATGGTCCCTCTCTTCCAACAAATGGCTCATTTGAGAGTATGGACGCATGTCAGTACGTTACCGGACACGAATTTACGAGGTGTTACATACACCACCTGACTGGAAAAGGTATAAATAAGGTGGATCACAATAGAGCTTTAAAATTGAAGAGAATGAAGGAAGAACTGGTTGCTGCAAACTGTGAGTAAAGGATCGGTGCTGCACTCGATGAGCTCCCGGACTGATCTGACTCAGAATGCAAAGGCGGAATTCAGTGCAAATGAGCTAGATAAAAAACAAAGTACTGTATAAAATCATCGTTTTGTATTGATAAACGTTCAACGATTACAGACAAGCAAACAGTTGGACAGGGCTTCGCCACTAATCTCTCAAAAACAGCTAACTATGAACGAACCCAAGTCACCTATTTATAGGTGAACATGAACCGCACAAGGCAAACTTAGGTGACCCATACGAGTGGTCATCTGTATGAGTCATCACTCGTACGGCTGAGTAAGTCACTCGTACGGGTGATCTACAAAACGTAACGACTCTACATTTTTTACTCTAAAAGCCCTATTACATCACTGACACATCCTAGACGTAGGCAATAGACATTATGCACCAATACACTCCGCCTTGGATGTTGCCGCAGTCTTGGATGGTCTTCAAAAGTTTTCTTCAAAAATCTTTTAATAGTCACGTCCAAAGAAATACTTTGGCGGCCTACGACGCTCCTCGAAGGAATTAGCATTTGATTTCTAGGAGGAGGAGGAAATTGTAGGTGTCGCCGAACTTGAATCTGTTCTGATAAGCCTTCTTTCTGATTTCTTCAATCCTGGCTTCTTTCTTATCTTTCTTTCTCTGCTCTTTATATTCCAACTTTCTCATTTTCTGTTCCATGCTTTACCTGAATTAATATTGTTAGCATAACAAACATTTACAATCCTCTGGAATTGCAGAGCCTGCTCATTGTCTTTTTCTTCATAACTAATCTTTATGAAGAATAGTCGTTCTATATCCTTTTTTAAGCAGTTCACGAGCCACATAGGATCTAAGACACGAATACCACACCATAGCCCATATATTCTTTTATGCATGATGACAGACTCTAATAAATCTTCAGACATTTTCCAGGAGTCTTCATCGGGCACTCTACACGAATTACGGCTTCTCCAGTGTTCGAATCATAATGCCACCACTTGAAGATTTTGTAAAAAACTTGTTCCATCTTTTTGAATGGCATGTTCTTCATAACTCGTGGATGCTTAATAATCAGTGTCACATCATTCTCTTGGTTGCTGGATCAATCGTGGTAATAGTGAGAGGCTTATGGGGTTTCCATCGATTGAATCCATGAGCGGCTTCAAACTTAATTAACTTCCACAGTCGTTGATCAGTAAACTTCATTTTCAACTAAACAACTTGGTTTGAACCAGCTCTTTCACATCCCACTCTGAAAGAGTCTTGATGTCACCAAGATATTTGAAGTATTGAACTCCAAATTCATGTTTAAGAGCATACAGATCCAGCTCTTCTATCCATCCCCAACTAATAATGTCACCCAGAGATACATCTGGATCTCGGTGAAGAATGCCAAGGACGCCTGAACTTCCTCTGTGAAGGCAACTCTTTAAACCATTTCTTTTTATTTGTATGATCTCTTCTCTTTTAGAGCTTCTTAACCTTACGCTTCAACAGATCATCATTTGTTTCAGAGACATTTCAGCAAAGGTTGGAAAATCATCTGTTCCTTCACCTGTATACTTTGCAGCTTCATCATCAACTGAATCCCAATCTTCTATAATGACTTTGTCGTAATCATTAGCCTCTAGAACATTTTCAAACGCATCATCATTTGGCTCTAACGTTGTGTTATCCAGCTCCTCTTCAAAGTCAAATTCAAATGTATATTCGTTCAAACCAAATATTTCTGCTAGCTCAGCCTTCGAGTAATTTATGCACATATTCGCCCTCTTCAACGTCATGTTCTAAATAAAAGACTTGGGCTTTTGCACAACAGGAACAGATGACGTAGCAGTCACTATGAAGATCCCTGCTTGCTATGAATCTTATGCATGTACTACTTGACTCCCCCTTAATTGATCAGAATCGTGTTGTTAACGGAGTCGCTGAGGTACACAAAAAGATCCAAATTTTCATTAACACCTGAATTCTTTACAAGAATACCAGTACCTCTTGCACTATCATCATCTTTCCTATCACTATCAACCTTCTTACTAGACATATCCGTCTTCGTCTTTATCCTCCTCATCATTCTCTGACTCAACGAAGTAAGCATCAATCTCTTTATCGATTTCATGTTCCATCTTTCTCTTAAGCTCCCTTTTCTTTTCAAAGAACTTTCTAAACTTCTCAGGAATACCTTCAAGATCAAACTCAAATTCTTTAGGCCTTCCTATCAAGATAAATTTGTTTATCGTAGACTGTGGAGGCTTGTACACAATTATTTCATAAGATTCTGGAACGGATTCAGCTTCCGGCGTAGATTGTTCTATCATAGGAACCTCTCCAATCTTCGTCTTTCCTTTTCCAATCGTAGCAGCTTCTTTCTTAGCCAAATGTTGTCTTTCTTGCTGCTTTGGCCTGCACCTTTTCTATCTCTATTTGTGCAAACTCTGCTTCAAAGTTGATACTTGTCGCTTCCTTAACACCTTGAATAACATATCAAACTTTTTGGCATTCTCTGCTTTTCTTGTTTCCAACTCATTTACTACCAGATGTAGTCTTTCATTCTCAGCCGTTATAGTTGACAATTTGATTACCAAGCTCATAATTATCTCCCTGTAGTTGCTTTATAAGAGCATCATATACTTTCACCGTTGCTTCCATCTCTCTGAATTTATCGTTGTCATTTACCAACAACTGCATGAGCTCCCTCATTCTATCCCTTTCTTCCTCCAATATCTTTATTCGACTTTCTAATTCATTTAACTACTTTTCTATCTTAGCAATCTTTCTTTCGTAGACCATGTCAGCAGCGAAGGTTTCCCCTCTTGGAATAGCTCCAATATAAAAGTCAAAGTTGTCAAACCCCATGTAATCAGTATACTGTTGTGTCGGGTGAGAAGAGGATTGAGCTTTATGTTGGGTTGTGGAGGTGGTGGAGGTGGAGTAGAATGTTGAATTGGTGAAGGTGGTTGTGTAGTAGTAGGTGGAGCTGACTGTGGAGGTGGTTGAGTGATGGTAGGTTGTGGAGATTGTGGTCGTGGTTGCACAGTAGGTGGTGGTGATTGTTGAGGAGGTTGAGTAGTCGTTGGTGTCGGAGGAATCAAGTCTCAGATATTGGGTTGATTGTAGTAGCAGTAGGTTGTTTGATCTTCAATCTAAACTTTAGCCTTGAAGAAGGAGAATCAGCAGATTTTGGTCAGCTTAGATTAGCTTTCTTCGCACGCTTTGTTGTCTTCTTCGCATGCTTCTCTACTGTAACATCACCCTATGAATCAGACAGTTCATATGTAGCATCATCATCACCAGATTCCTTTCTCTTTCTATCTTCTAATCTTTTTCGCTTTTCATCCTCTCTCTTTTTTGTTTTTCCTCCTCTAACTTCTTCCTTCCTTCCCTCGCATCTTTAGAATTAGTGCTAGAGGACAAAGATCCCTCATCATCTACATCTCCTCCTTCAGCTCCCCCAATAATCTGTTGTTCAGGCACAACAGCTATATCCTCAACATTTTCTTCTTGAATTTTAACTTGAACAAGTCTTAACTGCAGGATTTTCTTCCTCATCAGGTTCATAAATTAGACTGGTGCCAACTGAAGCACACTTTCTCTTTGTCCCTTTTTCTTCTTTTTTGGCTCTTCTTCTTTAGAAAACCATGTGTTGCGCTTAGATACATAATCTTCTAACATTTTCAATTCATCAGCTTCATCACCACTAGTGTCTTTTCTCCATTTTCCAGGTGGTGGCGCAATATAACCTTTATCAACGATTGCTCCGAAAATAGGTTTAGCGTTTGGAAAAGCCTTTAAATGCAAGTTCATCTTCTTTAGAGTGGAAACATCCATGTGATCCATTTTTTAGAACATCGTCACTCTTTTTCTTCAGATTTTTGTGAAGATGATCTAACAACATCTGTACGAATCTTGGGTACTGCAGAAACTTCTCTCTTGTAGTGTTTTGGGCCATCTGCATGAATACCAATCTTGAGAAGTTGTATGGCAGATTCAATATAAGCGCTACGATTATGCACATATGATAATCGACAAGATCGTCGAATCCTCCCTTTCGATGACTGGGAGCATGAGTAACACAATGAGCGATGAAATGGAAAGGTGTACTCAGAAGACCTTTCTTATATGGAACACCATTTACATGGCCTCTATAACCCATCCTATAAAAGCATCCTTTCACCATGTATTCAGGATAGCCTGTAGGATCTCTTGTATTGTCTTTGGAATCGATCACCTCTCGTATCAGATCTTAGTGATTTTAACTTCTTTATCTTCGTTTCCAACACGAACCACTGAATATATCGCGTCATCTTCTTCACGATACTCTGCAGATCTCTAGAAAAATTCAACGTGAGATCTATACGCCTTGTGTTAATCTGTAAGGGCTTTGACGATCAGTGTTCTTCCAAGAAATTCGAGAACTTCTATGTAAGGAGCAAGTTCGGGAACTTCTTCATCAAGTAAACAACACACATTATGAACTGGCGAAAATACCATTTTCTTTTCCTGTACATGAGAAGATTTGACACTTAGAATAATTTTCACAATTTTCAATAAAATGTCATTCGTACGAGTCATTGTTCGTACGGGTCAGGTTAAACACTTAAAAAAATTTCAACTTTTAAGAATTCTTACTCATACGAGTGACTACTCATACGATTCACTTAAACCATTTGAAAAGAAAAAACCTTCTACTCATACGGGTGATCATCCGTACGAGTCACCCTTTTTGTAACAATGAAATACTTCACTCGTACGGGTGATCACTCGTACGAGTGACTATCCGTTCAAAAACATACACTTTTCAATTCGAACTCAAAACTGTTGATTTTATCAAATTGAAACCACCAATAGGATCGCCTATCGCCGATTTGTATGATTATGTGTTCAATTTTGATTTTTACCGTTAGTTTATCATAAAACTACGATTTTAGTCCTTAAAGTTCGATTTCGCATTATAACGGCATGAAACTTGAATTTATACCTTAACCATTGTAAGAGGTGTGTAAATCAACCTCCCCAAGGTAGTTTAGGTACGTGAATCGTTCGAAATCAAGCTTTAACAAGTTAATCGCACAGAGCGTTCTCTCGGCCGCACATAAGTCAGAAATGACTTGGTACGAGTGAGGCGTTCTATTTGTAGGCAAGGTCACCTGTACGATCCATCACTTGTACGAGTGATCCTCAAGGTTACTCGTATGGTTGAACTTTGATACTTGTTCCTTTTTGATATTTTCGTGATTTTTCAGTTTTAACAACCCACTCAGTTGACCAAGTCCAAGTTAATGACCTCGATTAACTGATTTGCCTACCAAGTCCAAGTTAATGACCTTGGTTGACCATCTTTTGACCAAAACTGATGTTTTTTTGTGAATTTTAAGTTTCAAGTTAATAAACTCAGGGCGGCCCAATGGTATAATTGGGCTAGGCTGAGACCTAGGGCTTACCAAAAATAAAGGCCTCCAATTTTTTATATAAAAACTATATAAATATTCAGATAATAAAGATAGTGTCATATATTTAACAACATATCTTGTTGTAGCATGGCCTTGGTGTATGTTAAAAGTCCCACCTTAATGATTGGTGATGGGTTCGAATCATACCAATAATGGTTTTAATCCAATTTATTTGTTTATAATTGAAAAAAAGTCCCTGAATGTTTAATGTGTTTCTTTAATATAATTTGATAGCAGATTTTTTTTTGTTCTTTTTTCTTTGTTAGTTCTCCCATTGAAACTAGACATCAACGTTTAGTTATATTTAATATCCTAATATTTTGTTTATTCAACTTTAAACAATGATCAAGTAAAAATATTTTGTTAATATTTTCTTGTTAAATAAACATACGTATTTATAAAAAGAAATATATTTTTTATTAACAAGAAAAATCATTCATATATATCCGGGTGTGACAATTTATTATTGAAAATAAAATGTAAAAATCGTATCAAACTATAAATAGCTTACGCACCCAAAAACATTGGAAAGGGCATCGGATTTTGATTTCGTTTTGGGCCTCCAAAATGCTTAGGCCGGCTCTAAATGAACTTTTGAACTTTTAAGAATATCTTTTTCTTTTCAGATTAGCTCCCACTCTTAAGTTCTCGGCTTACCTTAAGCAACTGTCGCTTTAGACTTAGACAAGAGGTGTCTCCATCAACGGTTGTCTTAAAACTATGATAGAAATAAAATCTTTTTGTATTTTTCAAAGTTTATGCTAAAACACACCAAAAATATTTTTGATTTTTCTAAAAGATAAAGAAATATTTTTCACAAACATATTTACAGAGATATTTTTGCGAGTCTGTGTTAGAGGATCATATCAGTTTTTGAGACATATCACCAGTACGTTCCTCGTTGACCTTGTTTCTAACTTTAAGCTATTAAACAAATTTACATGGATTGTTAGTATACTCATTCACTTAAACATTTACACATTTCTCAACTGTTTCAAGATATGTTAGGTAATTTTTAGCAACGTGGCCTAATTTGTGTTTCCCACCTCAGCATATACTCCCGCATTGAGATTCCCTAGATTTCATCTCACATGTGAATATATCTAACTGATATCTGTAAAGGAGTGAATTGCGAGACCTTGATTGCTCAGGTTAATACTTCCATACAGAGAAAGAGATGAAGGCTCAACTTTAGGTGGTGTTCCTCTTGGGAATCTTTTATAATTTGTACTGCAGAATGTCGTATCTTTTCTTGACATTCTCATCATTTTTTATGCAGCTTTGGGAGTAAATAATGCAAAAGTATTATACAAGTTCTAGGCCATTGCCAACGCAAAATCAGAAGAACTCATATAATACCCCAGATATCAACTAAATATAAAGACCTAGTATCTCAGAATCTGGCATTCTTTCAAACGAAATTTCGGGGTACCAAGCCCATATATCCGAGAGATGTTAAGCCACTGATTTACCAGTTTATCTTTTAAGTTTATATCTTGAACTCAGTTTACTGAATGTGCGAAGCCTACTAGCACATCCTTAGTAAGACCTGTTTAGACACTTTTAAGCTTTACATTTCTTTAGCATAATATGATAGTCTAATGATGTATATCATCTCCTCTTATACACATAACTTTTTTTTTTTGGTCTTTTTTAATGTTTTTGTATTTTTTGCATTTTTTATGTTTTGTATTTTCCACAACTTTTTCTCCCCCTAAAATCAAAAAATATATTTTTTGGATTTTTGGATAGAAAAAAACTATTTATAACAGACGTGACACACCGTTGAGGATCCCATCGAGTCCTCGTCATCTTCAAACTCAACCTCAATCCCATGAACTGATGTTAGATTTTTTAGACCATTTAATTTGAAAGATGTTTAAATCTTGCTCTATCAAAAGCTTTGGTGAAAAAATCTGCTTTTTGGTCATCAGTGTGGATTTTTTCTAATCGTACCAACTTTTTTCTCGTAGCAATCACGGATAAAGTGGTGACGAATTTCAATGTGCTTAGTGCGTGAGTGATGAAGTGGATTTTTTGTGATATCAATAGCTGCCTTATTATCTACATATATAGGCGTGTCAAAAATTGCAGTCCGAAGTCTCTCATCTGCTGTTGTATCCCATATTTGAGAACAACAACTAGATGCTGAAACGTATTAGCTTCGCAAGTAGAGAGAGCGACCGCGGTCTGTTTCTTGCAACGCCATGTTACCAAACGGGTTCGAAGAACTGGCAAACCAGCCGTTGTAGATTTGGAGTTAAGCTTGCGGCAACCAAATCAGAATCTGAGTAACTCGTAAGATTGAAATTGTCATCACGTGGATACCACAAGCCGGTGCTTGGGATCCTTTAAGATAGTGCATTATCTGTTTGACGATTAGCAAGTGAGAATCCTTTGGGTTAGACTGATATTGGGTGGATAGGCAGGCAGGATACATGATATCTGGTCTGGAAGCTGTGAGATACATCAATGAACCGATCATCGAGCGATATAGTGTTTCTTCGACGTTCACTCCATTAGGATCAGGACTAATGCTGTATTGGTGGCTAATGGAGTTGATGCTGGTAAAGTTCCTGACATGTCAAATTTCTCTAACACATCGTGAACGTATTTCGTCTGAATGGATGAAAATCCCGTCAGGCAGTTGATCGACCTGTAATCCCATAAAGAACTTCATCTCCCCCATAGTACTCATTTCGAATTTTCACTTCATGACTTTCTCAAAGTCTTTACACAGCGCTTCATCTGTTGACCCAAAGATGATATCGTCCAATAAATTTGCACAACAAGCAGATGCTCATCCACTTCCTTGGTAAAGAGAGTACAGTCCACTGTTCCCCTAGTGAAGCCGTTCTCCATAGGTACTTTGAAAGCGTCTCATACCAGGATCTCGGGGCCTGGTGCAAACCGTACAATGCTTTGTTCAACAAGTAGACCTTATCTTTGTGCATCGATCAGTAAACCCCGGTGGTTTACCAACATACATTTCTTCCTTTACTTTACCATACAGAAAAACATATTTCACATCTAAATGGTACACTTTAAAACCTTTCCATGATGCGAAGGCCAGGAAAATGCGAATAGCTTCCAGACAGGCGACTAGGGCATAGACTTCTGTGTAATCTATCCCTTCTTGCTGAGAAAACCTTTGAACTACAAGGCGAGCTTTGTTACGAACAATCACACCTCTGTCGTTTCTCTTGCATTTGAAAACCCATCGAGTATTGATCTTTCTGTGGTTTTCAGGTAGATCAACAAGTTTCCAAACTCCAAGCTTTTCAAACTATTGTAATTCTTCCTACATGGCATCTATCCAGCTTTCTTCTTGAAGAGTTTCTTTCCATGTTCTTGGCTCAACATGCAAAAAAAAGCAACTGTGTGAAAAGGTATCTTGAAGAGGAGCGACTTTTGTGTAAAAACAACTAAGATCCTTATTGATATGATGTCTCGTTTTAACTCCTGTTTGTAGATCTCCAATAATATTTTCTAACGGATGGTATGTGTAGGATCATGGCATCACTTCGCTTGGAACATTTACTTTGTCCTGCAAATTAGTAATATTCTGTTCTGCACTTTGAATTTCCTATATTTCTTCACCAGAACTGGATCCTCCCCTGTCGTAAGTAGGCTCTCTGTCAGAGCCAGAGTCGGAGTTGTCTGCTTGCACGGGAGATGGAGTAACAATGTTTGTATTTGGAGTAGCAACAGGTTTCTGCTGGGTATTGCTCGGACCTGCTTTGGAATTATTCGATGCACCCTGAGGTTTTGTAACCACAACTGGTTTCGTGAAACGTTTCTTGATTCGACTCTTGATACTGTTGGTATAACAGTGCAAGCTCTTCTTCGTTAGGTTCTTCAGGTAGATCAAATGTGTTAGTGCACTATTCGTGTGGCCATAGATAGAAATCTAATTGTAGATTTAATGTCTAATGTCTTGAGTCTGTAATATACCGGACAGAGGTTTTGCTAGGTTGTATTAGGATTGTTCAGGTCAGGTTAGGACTAGGTACGGTATCAAAGATGATCCGAAAGATCCTTATCTTTATCCAGAGTATATGGTGAAGGGTTGTTTTTTATCGTATGGGATACAGAGGCTATGTTAATGCTACGACGTGGAAGAAAGGTGGATTGGGGCGACCTTATAAGTTTCTGGTACATTCTGTTGTGAACGCGCTAAGTCACAGGAAGAGTGGTTTTGCATGGTGGCTACATTAGTGCTGAATCTTCCATAGAACTTCTCTTACGTGATTTTTGATCATATGATGAATAATATCAGCCCAGGTGGTTTCATCCAGTATCCTCGTTTCGTTCAGATGTTGTCAGATGATAAATTCAAGAACTTGAAGAAGGAAGATTAGGATATTATTGTTCTGAGGCATATGGATGATGAAACTCTTCAACTTTTGAAGCAATACTTGAGAAAATCAACAGAACCAACTCTAAAGCCTTTGTTCGTAGCTATTACAAACAAAGATTACATTGCACCTGAGAAAGGTAAATGGCGAAAACCTTCAAGTGGTGATGAAAGTGACGAAATTGAAAAACTTAAGGTTTTTGAAGCTAAACGAAACAAATGGTTTAAAAAGAATGAACCAGAGAAGAAACGAAAGAGGCCATCGAAGAAAGCAGCAAAGACTATTCTTATTGATGAGCAGATGAAGATGAACCTGAACAGAATGTTGATTCTAATCTTGAAGTGAATTTAGATCAGAATGTTGAACACGAGATTGGTGATAAAGTGATGATGATGTGATTTAAGCAACATCCGACACTGAAAAACAAGCTACAGGCAATGATGATGAAGAAGAGCCTGAAGATCCTATGGATGTTCGAATCAGGCGTATGAGTTAGAAAAGGAACAGGAGAGATTAAAGGGTAAAGGTGTAGAGGATGATGTTGATGTTTCGTCTGAACATGAATCAGATGAAGATAGACCAAAGAAGATATCCAAGTGTGCAAAGAGTAAATCAAGTGTTCAAAAGAAGGTTACTGGGTCTCTAGGGGTTAAAGCAAGGAGAAGGTACTTGCAAAGAAAACCAACAGTTATTGAAAGTGAATCTATTACTTTGGAAAATCCTACTCCTCTACAATCACCATAAGTTATACCTCCAAGTGTTGAACAACCACCAACTACTCCTCATATTGAAACAGTTATACCTCTGATTCCTCCAACGTCAATTCCTGTTTCACCACATCATACTACATGTTCACATCCAAAATCCCCAATTCATACTACACCTCCATCACAATCTAAAATGACACAACAATCGACACCACAATCTGTCAGAGACAAAAGTTTTAAAGATGCTTTTGGTGAAATACCAATTCCTGATCTGCAGCCTAATTAGAATATTACGTTTGATAGATTGGTTGAGATGTTTAACGAAACGAAAACAGAAGAATTGGAAAGATGCATCAAAGTTCTTGAAGATAAAAACAAGGTACTCGAAAATGATAATGCTATGATGGGTCAACGAATAAAGTTTCTAGAGAATGATCAAGAATTCACTAAAGCTGTGGTAAAGAGTTTGACAACTGATATTGCTAGATTGCGTAAAGTGGTGAATGAGCTTGAAGATGAGCGAGGTAAGAGTAATTCAAGATATGATATGCTTCAGAAAGTTCAAGCTAACAATTTGGGCATTGATTTTAAAGCTGAGTTTGATCGCATTGAATTGCAAGAAGCAAAAGAAAGAGTTGTTGAACGAGTATAAAACGCTCAAGAAGAAGCTACACTTGCCGGTAAAGGAAAAACAGTTGTTGAAGGAAGTGTAGATCTTGTTAACATTGATTCTACGCCAGAGGCTGAATCTGTGCCTGAATCGAGTGCTAAAACAATTGAAGAACATGAAAAAGAGACAGAGGAGAAAGATGACGATGAAAAAGATGATGAAGATGATGATGATATATCGAAAAGGATAAAAAGGATGACAATGACCAGAAAGACGATGATGATAATCAGGGGCACAGGCCTGACTGTTGAATCTGCTAAGATTAGTGAACCATTTGATATTGATACTTTTATGAATTATGAAGCGAATCAACATGATGAAGCTCAAAGTAAGGGGGAGCACACAGAACAAGTACACGATGAAGAACAATCAGGAATCCTCACAACGATGCCAATATCAGCTGTTCCTGATTGTCAAAGGCCCCGAATCTGGTACTTAGAGCATGGAGTTAAGGAATGTGAATACATTCATAATTATTCAAAGGAAGAGATTGCAAAACTGTTAGAAGTTGATGAAAGTTCCTTTGAATTTGATTTTGAAGAAGAGCTAAACGACATCAGTGCTTTTGAGCCGAAAGATTATGTATACAATCATGTTTCTGATGCAGATTGGTATAACATAGTGATTATTGAAGACATCACTGATGAAAATGCTTCAGAAGAAGATACTAATAGCTTTCCTACTATCGGGGAGCTAGTCAGTAAAGCTAACGATGATTTGTTGAGAAGAAAGATTGAAGAAATCGTTAAGGAAGGAAGTGTTCCTGAATGTTTAACTAAAGAACTGGTTGCAGAAACGAGAAAGTATGGTTTAGAGAGATGCCGAAAGAACGTAAATTCAGAAGACCTTTGGCACTCTTTACACGTGATAAAGATAAATCTCTCGGTGATATTCTTAGTTGGGGTTTTCTTGAAGAACTTAACGTATATGCTATCAAGAGGGAGTTTGGGGTGCAAATACGTAAAGTATCTGAATGATTTGAAGACGTTTCCTGAATGGGATGTCAAAGAACTTGTGCAGACAAAGCAGATCAATTACAAAATGAAAGTGAACGATCAAAGATTGTGGAAGCTCATGCATGGTTTTGACAGATGGAAACCTTTTGTTCCTAAGAAGAAGATCAAGTTCAACAAGGTGACGAAAGAAAAAGACGTAACGTTGATTATGAAAAGGCCCATAGTTATGAGGAATATGCTGATGAAGAAGATTGAGCAGGATTTTTACGAATCGTTTAATTGGTGGGAATTAGACCCAGAGACGTATGAAGCAGTGAATGTTATAAAAGATGATAGTTCATGGGATATCATAGCAGAAAAAGATCCACAAATGCTAGCAAGACACAGAATTTGGGGGATGTGGAGAACGACTAGAATACTAGACCCAATATGGCTAGTTAATTGCTCTGAGAAAGATATCAAATGTTTGTTCTACAGCAAGATATACTATACGAACGAGAAAGATAAGACGCAAGCGATGCAATACCAAGGAGTAGTAATGTTTGTTATACTCATGGTATTCATTCAGGGAATATGTGGAAGTCTGCATGGAAAGATCTTGAAAGAGTAGAATTTTTAAAGAACGAAAAGAAAGAAGACAGAATCTCTGAAACTGTAAAAAGATCCTCATGGAACAAGTATAAGTTTGACGATACTTACAACGGGTCTCCGGCGACATATCAAACAGCGATAGAATCTGAAGAACAACGAAAGCCACCGAAGAATTTCTTTGGACGCTCAAAGTGTTAGATGCTTGAAGAATTTTGAAGACGGACCAAGACTTCGACAACATCCAAGGGGGATTTTGTTGATGCACATTGTCTATTGTCTTTGTCTTGAGTCTTGTAATAGGGTTTTTAAGTGTTAGATTATGTTTTATTGTATTTAGTAGGCAGTTCGTACGAGTTGGGATCCACTTCGTACAAAGTGTCAGTTCGTACGAAGTGGACAAGTATCCCCTGTGCGAATTTGGCCTCACCTATAAGGGGGTAGGGCGGCCATCACTCACCACTCACTCATCACTCACAACATCCAATCAAATTCCGCCATGTCATCAAGCATTATTCCATCACTCACAACTTTTTTTACTGGAAATGCCCATCACTCACCACCCCACCCAACAATTTCCCTTAAAACCAACAATTTCCCTCACCACCCATACCCCATCACGCGTCAAAAAATTAACGCATTCTAAAATTGATGCGTCAAACTCACTAGTGGCAGTGTGCTGTTTTTTTTGTATCACGCGTTATAAGTGACCATCATGTGGTATCACTTGCACCACCCGCCTCCTTTAAATAGGTAGCCTTGGTTTCTCATTTGTAACTTTCCATTCTACATGCGAAGCTCTGCCGGATTTCACGGGACCTTGTAAGCGTCGTATTATTGAATGAAATCAACTTTTAAACAATAATTCTTGTGTATTGTCACTAATTCATACATATTTCGCTGATATGGACTAGATACTCAAATTAGATACTTTGCCAGGGGAAATGGCCTGACATGTGTCATCATTCTACATGATGACTTCATATCTAATACATCATCATGAGCATTTCTTGAGAAGTCAATATGCATGGAACATTACAACTTTCATACAAAATCATCTTTGCACGAACTGGGAAGCGTACATTTGTACGAAGTGAGCAACTATAAATATCAGAGGACTTCGCACAAACAGATCATTCAAGTTCTTTCTTCAGATCTAGTTTAGGTAGATTCGTGTCGTATAGCGTCGAAACTCTTTCCGGTTGTTGTTAGAAAGTAATAATCGTTGATTATTTACGATTCGCTGTCATGATTACGTTTCGGTTTAACGAATTCCGCACGTTAAACCGGATTAACCCAGATCTTTGTTCTTCGTTGAACCGATCCGAACCTACAATTGGTATGAGAGCTACGGAAGCTCTGCGTGTAATCGTTGATCTAATCGGACGAGTTTCGGTATCTTTCGACGTGGTGTTCGTGTATTTCGGTCAGATTTCGTTGATTTTCGGTGAAATCTGAACAGTTGCAGTGTGTTTCGGTGTAACGTTTGTTCATTTCGATTGATTTCAGATCGATTACAAACAGATTTCATGGATAAAATTGACTGAGAAACAAAATATTTAACTAATATTATCATTCTGAATCTGAGTTGTTATTGCAGATCTAAATCCAAGTCGTTCTCGTTAAGTTTGCTAAAAACAAATCTGAGTTGCTGGTGTCAT
This sequence comes from Scalesia atractyloides, assembly GCA_947069175.1. Taxonomy (NCBI): domain Eukaryota; kingdom Viridiplantae; phylum Streptophyta; class Magnoliopsida; order Asterales; family Asteraceae; genus Scalesia; species Scalesia atractyloides. The sequence continues at coordinate 68,030,178 of CAMTDV010000021.1, forward strand.
TGTTATATCAAAGTTGTTCAGATCTAAATCCCATTTGTTGTTCAGCTTAAAAACGAAGCTAAATATGAGAGAAGATGTTTTTGTTGGCTCGATAGTGTATACATCTTGCATCATAATTTGCGAAGAATTTTTAAATCCAGATTTTAGTTGAAAATTGTCTACTTTTGAACTTGTTCAAGATCTAAAATCGTTAAGAGTTTCAGAGTTGAAAGTAAAACGATTGATTCTTGATACCAGATCTAAGTTGAAGTTCATGTTGAATTTCTGAATAGAAAAAACAAAGTTGAGTGTTTGTTTGAGAGATACAGTGAACAGGAGAAGATATAGCGACAGTTGTTGATAAAAGAATTTCTTAAGAGTTTAAGTTGATCTTTATCGATAAAGTTGGGGTTTTGGGTGATATAATAACAACTGGAGTTTTCGAGAAAATTAAATGAATTAGCTTGTGGTTGTGGTTTCGATAAAGACAAAAGAAAAAGATTAAGTTCATGGGAATTTTCGAGATCTGTGAAACAATAATAAGAAATAATTAGGTGTTGATTTGCTTTGAGTTTCTCTCTGTCTTTTGTCTGGTTGAGAGGACCAATACGTGGCCAAAGCTTGGCGTTTTGATCTGGTCAACAGACCCATCAGACAACCGTCAGTCTTTGTCTAGTTAACCGGACCAAAACGACGTGCTTTAGCCATAGCTCGACATTTGAGAATGTGTGAATAGAAAAAGTGGATGTGTGAATAGACATGTCCAAACTAAAATGATGTTTTAAAGATTGAAAGGGTATATTTGATTTGACAGTGAAATTTTATAGTAGGAGGACATGTCTATTCACACACCCACTTTGTCTATTCACACACCATGCAGTGTCGAGCTGTGGTCAAAGCGTGGCTTTTTGGTCCGGTCAACCAGACAAAGACTGACGGGTCTGTTGACCGGAGCTTTGGCCGAGTTTTGGTCCTGTCAATCAGACAAAAGATTGACACCCGGTCAGTCTTTTTTCTGGTTGACAGGACCAAAACACTGCCAAAGCTTGGCGTTTTGGTCAAATCAACAGACCCGTCAGTCTTTGTCTGGTTGACCGGACCAAAACGTCACGCTTTGGCCACAACTAAATAATGGAGGGTGTCTGTGAATAGACAAAGTGGGTAAGTGGAGTGTGTGAATAGCAAGGGTATGGTGTTTTTCAAAAGTCAGTATTCATTCATTTGAATAATTTTCTTTAACAACCGTACATGTGAAATTTTTAATGATGATTTTGAATTTGGGCTAATTAATTTGATTTATCTTTGATAACTTCGACCACAAAAAGTGTTAAAAGGTTTGGGTCGAGTTACTCATTTAGCTTTGGACCAAGTTAGGTAGGCCTGTACTTCAGAAGTTTTTAGAGTTCAGGCTTGGCATTTGCATCGGCTTTGATTAAGCGAGCCAAAAATTATTGGGTTTCAAAGTGTTTTGAACCAGGTTTGGTTTTTTATCTACAAAATTTTCGAGTTTGACTTTTCGGTTTCAAAAGACAAAAAATTTAAAAATTGGGAGTTATTCAGAAGATAGACAGATGTTAAAAAATATGTTTGAAAATTTCACGATTCCACAAATGCATCAATTATATGGATGACGGAACAATACCATGAATTAGTATTTGACATGAGACAACTAGGTGTTCAGGTTTCAAATACTAAATGATCTTAAAGTTTGCAGATTTGTTACCATCAGAGTGGGATGATTTTGTGTTCATTTTGAAGAAATATTCTGATTTGTCTGAAATTAGTGTATTTGAGTTTCTTAACAGCATTAAGACTCATGAACAGATAGTAAAATGGAATAAAAAAATGGAGGCAGAGAAAAGAACAGTGGCAAAGAAATATGAAGTAAAAGATTCAAGTACATTTACAAATGAAGCTTTAAGTTATAAACAAATATGCCCAAATTGTGATTAAGAATTAAAAAAACATGAAAAAGAATTTCAAAAGCAAATAAAAATTTTAGAAAATGAAAAATTAGTTTTGAATAATCATAATTTTGAAAACCAAATCACCATAAATTCTCATCTTGAGAAGATAACCCAACTTGAAAAAGTTTTGGAAAATGCTAATCATAATGTTGAGATTTTAGAAAAAAAAATTGAAAGGTTTTGTTAACTCGTTATTAATGCTAGATTATATGTTTCCAAAACCGATCGATTCTGTTGAAAATCCAATAAGTGACAATGTCACAAATTATTACGATGTCATAATTGAAGATTTGATGATGATACCGATGATAAAAGAGATAAAAATGATAATAATGAAATATTTTTAAAACTAAAAGAAAATTTTCAAAAAACTGTTCTACATTCTACTGAAAATGGTGAATGCTCAACGCAAAAACCTTATAATGCAGAATGGAGAAAAAAACAAAAGCAAAAACAAAAGTTTAAAAACCCTAAAAATTTTCAAAATAACAATAAAAGATCATCAAGTCAATCATCCAATTATTATAAAAATTCACAAAAAATTGAAAAAGAAAACTCACAAAAATTGATAATAAATGGTGCAGGTCGGACTACAGTGCTCAAAAGTCAAATCAAGCTTACAGAAGAAGCACGAAAGATGATTATTACACGTCAAATCAGTGTTACGAGTTAAGTGTATGGTTTGAAAAAATGAAGGGTGCGATAACAGAATGTGTTATAACTGTGGATTAATCGGCCACATTGTTGTGTATTGCATGAGACCAAGAAAAGAACAGAGACCGAGAAACGACATGCAAAAATACTTCAAATGTCAAATAAAAGGCCATCTCGTCAAAGATTTTCCGATAAGCTTGAGGAGAGGAACGTCGGATGAATCTCTGGGGAGTACAAGAAAGCTGTGAAAAGACAATGCAGACAGAAAAAAAAGCCTAAAGAATGGAAAAGAAATTATCACAAGGGCAAAAAGCCAGATTGAGGAAAAAGAGAAAGAAAGCGAGAGAGTATTTGGAAAAGATTTTGTCTTCGGATACGCCGATTAAGTCTCATACAAGTTCTGGAGAATCGTTTCTTAACACTCGAAGTTGCAAAACTTCTAGTGAAACGTGTTCAACAAATATAAATCTGAAGACAAAATTGAAGTCAGAATAGAAAACGGTAGAAAAGAAAATTGTTTATTAAACAGTTGCAAAACCGAAGCAAGTTTGGAAAGTTAAGGTTTTGGATTATTAAGACTAAATTTTGAAACTATTTGGTGACAAACGAGACTGTGAATGGACTAAAGTTTCTTATGTTGATGAATCTGGTCAACCCAAATCCAATATGGATTGGGTTCCAATTCAAAACTAATTGAAGTTTGTTTGAATGTGCAGGATAACCAAGCTGCAAGCAAACGTCTATTCAGAAGCAGTGGTTGTTCGTGCAGTGGAAATGAGATGAAAGGTTTGGTGTTCCACACAAACAAAATGGTAGTCTCGCGTTCACATTCATAAAAAGTCGTTAAATGGTTAAACTGGAAGATTCTTATTTTCGATTTCGAAAATATGTTTTCAATTTTAGGGGGAGAAGAATTATAAAATTGTCAAAATCCAAAATCAAACATTTCTGTAAAATTGAAAAACATCATTTCAAAATCATTTTAGATAGATAAATTTTTTTCAAAAAGCCAAAATAATTGAAAATCTCAAAAATGTAAAAAACATTGAAAAATGAAAATGAGATTTCTTGTGCAAAAAGAGGAAATGATAGTACATCAGTGGACTATAAGTGCATGCTAAATATGTATTGTTTAAAATGGTTAAACAATCTCACTAAAGATGTGTCGGTAGGCTCAGCTAGACTAGTAGTTTTGCGATAACGATACAAACTTAAATAAGAAAAGTCTAGTTCTAGTGGGAAACGCGGTTGAAAGCGTAGTACTTAGTTTTGTCTTTCGTGACTGTGTACCTACTCGATAACCGCTGAATGCTGAAAAGCATAAAACCAGTCAGTTTGTGAACTTTCACAACTTACCGAAAAATCGATGTGATTGTGTATTTCTTTTTGCAAAGATTTAAATTTGTTTTATTTTTTATATTGTTTAAGCATTGGACATCCTCTGCATATACGAAAGTATCGAACTGGATGTTAGTGCCTGAACGTTTCTGCTTTATTTTACTTGGTGTTTTCTTTTAAATCTTGGATCACCTCTGTGTATATGAGAATATCGAACTGGTGGTTAAGATCTAAACAATTTCAACTTGTTTTATTTGTTTTTTTTGTTTAAACATTGGATTTTCTCTGCGTATTGAAAAATCGACCTGATTGTTAATGTTTACACATTCTGCGTTATCTTCACACATATCACAATTGATGAAAGTTTAAAGGCATTACTTGAGTTATGTATTATATGATGAGGGGATATGCTGAGATCGTGGGGTCCAAAAGAACTTAGTGTAAATTAATGTACCTTAACGTATCGGTAAGCATCATGAAAGTTTTTAGATTGAGTTTAAGTCGATAACAATACCGACAATCCATGTGAATTGTTTAAACTGAGTGTTTCACCTAGATCAACGGTGCAGCTGATATGTCTCAGTAAACTAATATGATCCTCTAGCACGTTTTCTCACAAAATATAAACTATAAATATTACATTTTAGTTTGTTTACATTTTGTCATTCAATATTAAAAATCCAAAAATATTTTCTTTCAAAATCTTCCATGGTAACCTGATAATATTGAATGTGAGCCGGACCATCGAGACTGTTAAGAGAGTGTTTGTGTGTGGATACGTGTGTTAGTTCTTAAAAGTTAAATCTTAGAGGTTCGGAGCATCATTCAAGGGGGAGGCTACGGTTTCACTTGAAGATGTTATCCAAGGCAGTTCAAGACTAAACAGCACAAATTTGTAGCTATGTCCAAGGGGAGATTGTTAGTGCACTATTCGTCTGGCCATAGATAGAAATCTAATTGTACATTTAATGTCTAATGTCTTGAGTTTGTAATATACCGAATAGAGGTTTCGCTAGGTTGTATGAGGATTGTTCAGGTCAGGTTAGGACTCTGTACGACACGATGCGTAGAGAGCGGGAATGGCCAGACATGATGTCATCATTCTACATGATGACATCATATCTAATACATCATCATGAGCGTTTCTTGAGAAGTCAACATGCATGGAACATTACAACTTTCATACAAAATCATCTTCGCACGAACTGGGAAGCGTACATTTGTACGAAGTGAGCAACTATAAATATCAGAGGACTTCGCACAAGCACATTAGCTCGTACAAACAGATCATTCAAGTTCTTCATCTTTAGATCTAGTTTAGGTAGATTCGTGTCGTATAGCGCCGAAACTCTGTCTGGTTGTCATTAGAACGTAATAAACGTTGATTATTTACGATTCGTTGTCACGATTACGGTTCGGTTTAACGGATTCTGCAATCGGATTAAACGCAGATCTTGTATTCTTCGGTGAACCGATCCGGACCTACAAAATTAATCCCACAAACCCTCGTAGTTGAACAACCATGGGTCTCCTGGTCTTTGATTTGGCATGGTATACCTCCGGCAATCAACACGTTGAGCTAAGATAACCTGGTTCAAACTTGGCAAATATACTCGCCGCAGTGGACTAGCATATCCCACAAAGAAACCTTATAAAGAAACCGGTCCGAATTTCCCATCTTTGTCGATGACTGTACATGGTGATCCGAATGGCTCTAAGAATTCCAGGTTTGATTTTCGTAGAATTAGTAGCTCAAAACACGTTCTGCTGTGACCCTTGACTGTTGTAACTCTGTTCAGCGTATAACATGCACTTGCAACTGCTTCACTCCAAAAACTTACTGCTAATTTGGAATCAGCGAGCATCGTACGTGCAGCTTCTATGAGGGTGCGATTCTTCCGTTCAGCTACTCCGTTTTGTTGAGGAGTATAAGGGGCACTGAACTCATGAAGAACGCCTTTTGCGTTACAGAGCTCGAGCATTTTATTATTCTTGAACTCTGTACCGTTGTCACTTCGTATTCTCTTGATCGGTGGATGATACAGGTTCTCCAGCTTTCTGAATAGAATCATAAGATCTAAAACGTTTCATCCTTGCTCTCTTGAAATACCACCCATGAGAATCTGGAAAAATCATCTGTGACAACAAGACAGTATAGATCCCCAGATATACTTTTCATGTTTACTGGTCAAAATAGATCCATATGCAGTCTTTCCAATGGTAGCTTGATGGAATTTAGCAAATTTCTCGGGTGTGACTTCTTGTGTTGCTTCCCCTTCTTGCAACTCAGACAGTCGTTATTCAGATGAAAGTTTTTCAGGTTAACACCCTCTACCAAGTTGTTGTGCACAAGATAATTTATCTTTCTTAGGTATACATGACCCATCTTCATGTGCCACAGAATAGACTCTTTCTCGGTTGCCTTTGTTACGAAACATTGTTGAGTATTCGATGTAGTGGATGCGATGCTCATATCTAAGACATAAAGATCATTCTCTCGTGGAGTGCGCATGAGGATCCACTCTTCAGGAATTTTGAATCCTGGCTTAAGAATTATGCACTCCTTATCAGTGAAATGTGTAGTGAACTTCTTATCAAAAATTTGCGAGATGCTCAGAATATTGTTCTCTAACTCAACAATATAGTTCACTTTATCGAATGACACAATACCATTTGTCAGAATTCCTTCACCAACGACCCGACCACCCTGCGTTCCAGTAAAACCAACATATCCTCCTTTGCTTGACCTGACATCATACAGTAATGCCAACATCCCTGTCATGTGCCTTGAAGCTCCGCTGTCCATGATCCATTTTGAAATAATAGACCTTGGAAGCCCCTGCACATATGAAAAACAAATTACTTAAAGAGTGAGACCCAAGCCTTGTCGGTCTTGGGTAGAATGGGAATGTCAACCTTAGGAACATATGCAGTTTTGATTTCCTTTTTCACTTCAACCCTCTATCCAGTCTTTGATTCTGTTTTATTTTTTGGTTTGACTGGGACAGTGGTTATTTTTGTGACCACATGAGGTGTTTTTGTTTTGGCGACCCAAGTTTGCGCCTTTGAGTATGCCTTTTTGATATACAATTTTGATTCCTTCTGTTCATTTTTCTTCGATGATTCACCAACTTTATAGTTTGAAAAATTTGTAGTTGTTTGTTTCACATTAAAGTTGGAATCATTGTTTCTTTTCAAAATCATTGTAGGCACAAACTCCGGCCCCTTTCTCTTTACATCTTCTGTGAATCTTCTTTATCCATGAATAGGCTTTGGAAAACTTTGAGAACATTGTCGTGCCTTACATCTGTAGCATGTCCTACTGTCGTTTCCAACAGAGGATTCCAAAGTCTGTTCTCGGAGTTCTTTCTTCTTTTTAAATGCATCGTTGGTTTGTTTATTAATGATTTCTTTTTCATTAACATTGCTAGTTCCATAAACGAACTCAACTTTCTTTTGAAAATTTGGTCCCTGAAATTTCTTGTTCTTTTTCTTAGATTCAAAACCCAAACCATTCCTCTTGTGTTCAGGATAATCTCTTCCTTTTTTATGATGGTTGTTATAAGTTCTCTTTGGTTTTGAGTAGTAAGTAGCATCAATTTTGTCAATGTCAGAGATGCTAACTTCTACTAACTTAAACAACTTATCAACTCGATCAACATTCACATTTTGAAATGGAAATTCCTCATCGGAATACAGTTTATCTGATCCATTCATCTTTTAAACAATTACATTTGGATTGTCACTTAGACTATTTTCAGATGATGAACTGTTGTTCTTTTGTGAACTTGATTCAGCACTTTCAAGACTTGAATTAGCACTTTCAAATCCTGTGCTATCAGACTCATTTTCCAAAACATTTTCAACCACTTTGTTCACAATTTCAAACTCACATTCTGTAACATCCGTCGAAAAACGGGTTTTCCAAAACCCGCTTCGTTTATTAATCGAATATCAAGTTATAAAATTTCGTTGCGTAGTTATGATTAATTTTAATTTTAAACAATACATAACTAATAAACATTTTAGAATTTAAAAACTATGATGATTAAAAAGTAAAAATAAATTAAATAAAAAAGAAAGGAGGCTGCCGGGTTTCGAACCCGGGTTAGCCGGATGAAACAAACAACACTCAACCACTCCGCCACTTGACTGATTTGTGATAAGTATTAAAACAAATAACATTTATGTTGAAACTCTAAATCAAACCCAGTGAATCAGCGCGCCCAATCCGCAGTCACCGGAAATCTCGAAGATTTCGTGTGACTCCGACGGTTTCCTTTGACTAAACGCATGTATTAACATCGACATCGGTTATAACCGATGTCAAATTCCACGATCTCAGTCATAACCGCCGGAGAAAGTCTTGACCACGAATCAAGACCATATTCAGACCCAATTCATCTTGATTCTTCCCTATAAATACACACCCAAGTCTCTGGTAATCTTTTCGTTCAAAATCGCGCAAATTCTCGAAGCAATTACACTCGCCGGAGATATTCTGTATTGCCGGACATTCGCCGGAAAACCGAGACTTACATCAATTCGGTAAATTCTCGACTCTTTCGTTTTCAATCCATTGTTAGACTTATACTAACTTCAATCCATCAACCAGAATCAATCCCAGACGACGTTGCCGGATATTCTGCACTGGCCGGAAAATTTCTGGAAATTTCCGTAATCACGTTGTGAATCGGTACAATCATCTAAACCCGCTGATAATCCTTGTTTAGTAACTCAATTTCACAACTCATCGATCAAAACTGTTAATTGATTCATCCAGACGGAATTAACAAATCAGAGCCGACCGACCATTGCCGGAGTTCTGAGAAAATCAGTCTGTTCGGTACATTCGATTCCTTAACTCTTTTTATCCATTACAATTCAATCAATAAAATGTTCGACGAACGATTTTAACAAGAACAGTCGAATATCGGTGTTCTGTGACTTTGAATGAAGAAGACAAAGTCGACGTTGTGTATAAGTATAATATAAATTGAATATTAAACCGGGTTAGACACACAGTCCAGCGGTGGACTGTGTGCAAACACATAGCGCACGTCACGAGTTCGAACCATACAAACGCACCGATTTTCCGAATTAAAACCATTCTTTTTAAAAATGGATCAGAACAGAGTCCAGTTTGTTTATAAGATTAATATAAGCCGTAAGTTAAACAGATAAGACACATAGCCCAACTGGTTGGGCTGTGCGCTTACAAACCGAAGGACCCGAGTTCGATCCGGCTTCCTGCAAACCGGTTCGACCATTTTAAAACCTTTTAATATAAACCAAATAAATTAACATTTAATTTGTATATATATATAATTAAAACACAGATTATTTCGGGTTAGACACGTAGCTCAGTTGGTAGAGCTGCGTGCACGCGTACGAGAGGTCCCGGGTTCGAACCTCACTCAGCGCAACAATTACCACTGTCCGACCGGTCGACGGACCGGTCAACGGTCAACAAAAAGTCAACATTTTTTTATATTTTTATTTATTTATTTAATTTAAAAATCAATTAAAAATACTTAAAAATAATATTTTTAAAAGTTAGAAAATGACCTTAAACTCACAAAAATAAATCTAAAAATCCTATTAAAATTGTTAATAAAATCCACTTACTTACCGAACCATTTCGTTAATATTTTAGGTTAGTTTTCCCTCGTCGATCAAATCCCAAAACTCGTGCGCATCCAACATCATCAAAAGAACGCACCCAATGTGAGTGAATCCCTACCAATTCCCCGTTTTAATCACATTTTGGGGTGTATCATGTGTCGCTTATTATTTATTACATTTAAACACTTGTGCATCCATCATATCCATGATCAAATGTGTATCCAATATGTATCAATTGTTTGTGTGGTTAATGTTTAGATTAAATTTATCATTTTCAGTACATACATCATCATAGGCTCGTCTGTTCCCCATTACCTATGAGCGGAACTGTTGACCATTACCAATGAGTGGAACGTGACGTGCCAACATACGATCGGCTCCGTTTGATTGAGCCTTGATCTCACATACATCATCATAGGCTCGTATGTTTCCCCATTACCTATGAGCGAAACGTGACGTTGCCAACATATACATTATCATTCATGTCATATACTCATGCAAGGTGGTTTGTGATTGTTTGCTTATTTACGTTTGCTCACATATGATTATTGCACAATTTTTCCATATAAATACAACAAGAAATCAATAGCAAAGGTTTTTAACAAGGTTCACTCGCCAACTTTTGTTGACCCAAGATTCCCCATTTTTACACATGATACAGGTGATCCAGTTGAAGCAAGAAACATATAGGACGGCCTAGAAGAATGAATCAGTTTAGATTTTGGATTGTTTATTTAATTTTCCTTTCCTTGTATTGTATGAATTTGGCTTGAACATTTAAGTTGTAATTTGAATTTAATAAATATGAAACATTTTAGTAAACATCATGAGCTTTGGTGATAACCCATTTATGCCCCGACTCTTATTCCGCTGCGGGTCGGGGTGTGACAGATTGGTATCAGAGGTTATTAGACCCTTAGAGCCTATACTATAGTTGATTAGAATTTTTAAATCGTTTGTGTGTTACATGCAAAATTCATGATGTTTATATGCTTTATGTTTATTGTTACATTCAATGTTATGCAAGCATGTTCATAAGTACATATTATTATACAATGCTCATCATGAATCATATCCTCATAACATACCATATCCATGAGAGCACACACCTCACAATTCCTATGATTTTTGCAACGATTTTTGTATTTTCAAATCACATCAAAGTGAGTTCTCATGACGGGCATGTAGTAACTGGAAGGGTACGAGTACCGGTAGTCGGAACGTCCTGTCTAGGCTTGGCATTCGTATAAATCCAAAATAAAGGACCAGTTTGCCTACCTGGGGACTAACGATGAGAGTACGAAGGACCTATTAGGCCAAAGCATGCTATACCAACGTCGTGTGAGCTAACCCCACTTTGAGTTGTCATTGTGTCTATACCTGGACACCCTCCGACCATACATCTCGCAAATATATTTCATGGTTTTCATTCGGGTGATGCGAGTGTTAAACCACCAACACCAATGTGAATCCTACTAAGCCAATAGTCGTGGGGGCCCACATGACTACACAGACGATTGTATGGGGGACATTGGAGGCCCAAACATGAGCAAACCCAAGACATCCTATGGATGTAGTTTCATTATTAATGATTATGTTATTTTATTATTTTTAACGACACATGACACCTGCAAACTTCGTAAACTCACAATCTTCCTATGTATGTTCCTGTAGATGTCGGCTAAGCAACTACGTGGAGGTAGAAAGTCAGGAAGGTCAAACGAACGCTTGGCGACCCAAATTGCAAAACAAATGGCCGCTGTGCTTCCTGACATCGTAATTCAAGTCCAACAAGCTCTCACTGCAAATCCCATCAACCCTCCCAATCAAGAAGACCAGAATGTCGACAACCCTCCCTCCAAGAAGTGCTCCTACAAACACTTCAAGTCTTGCGATCCCCCAAAGTATGAAGGGACCGAAGGTGTCACTGCTCTCATCCACTGGTTTGAGGAAATGGAGAACCCCTTCCTCAATTGCGATTGTCCCGAGGATCGCAAGGTACGTTACGCAACCGGGAGACTATTTGGGGTAGCCCTGACCTGGTGGAACACATAGAAGGGTAAGAGAGGAGTCGAAGACGCCATGGCCTTAACATGGGAAGAGTTAAGGGAAATAATGACAAGACGCTTCTGTCCAAGAAGCGAAATTAAGAAGTTAGAAGACGAATTCCACCCCTTAAAACAAAAGGAAGGAGATCATACTTCCTACAATAAAAGATTTCTCGAGCTGAACCAAATGATCCCCAACTTGTTCACCCCAGTGTACCGCTTGGTTGAACACTACATTCGAGGCCTCCCCTCAAAAATTCAAGACTCGGTTCTAAGCACTTCACCTGCAACACTGGAAGCTGCAATGGAACTAGCTACCGAACTTACCGAGAATCGCATCCGAAATGGTAAATTCAAGGAGGAGAAAAAGAAAGCCCCCATTGAGGCTCAAACTTCAAACCATTCTGGCTCCTCTTCGAAGTTTACTGGTAAAAGGAAGCGAAACACCAGAAACTTTGCTGTCACTCAAACAAACCCCCCAATCACTGCCGCACCAATCACCCAAGTTGCTCCCTCAGCTGCACCATACAAAAAGCCATACTCCGGCCCATACCCGAAATGCACCCGTTGCCAATACCATCACTTTCCCGAACATCCCTGCCAATATTGCACCAGCTGTGGCCGTGCAGGTCACACCATCCAAACCTGTCGCACACTTCAGCGAATGAACCGCAACCAACCCTCAACCCAAACCCACCATCAGATAGTGGGTCAAGCCCAACAACCCTTACTTCTACCACCTACACAACATACGGCCCAAACCTACTACCAACCCAATTACCCCATGATGCAACCCATGCGGGCTTGTTACAACTGTGGTGACCCAAACCACTATAGAAACACTTGTCCACGCTTGGTGAACATCATTCATGCCCAAGCTCAAGCAAATCCGGTGAACCAAGCTAACCAAGCTCCTCCACCTGCTAGAGGAAGAGCTTTCAACATCAACGCCAATCAAGCTAGGGCTGACAACAACGTGGTTAACGGTACGTTTCTCATCAATGGTAGTTACGCATCCATGTTATTTGATACTGGCACGGATAAGAGTTTTGTGTCCTTAGAATTTTAACCCATCCTCAACCAAACTCGTGATAATCTCATGGAATCCATAATGGTGGAAGTTGCTGACGGGAAATCGGTCTCATTAAACTCTATTATACGAAATTGTACCCTCACTTTAAACGATCACGATTTTCCAGCTGACCTCATTCCTATGAAGTTGGGAAGTTTCGACATTATAATCGGAATGGACTGGCTCAGTCAACATCATGCAGTATGCCGCGAAAAGTTCATTCGCATCCCTCTTGCAGACGGTCAAACCCTACGAATCTTTGGAGAAACCCCTTCGAAAGGACTCAAATTGATGTCCTGCCTTCAAGCCCGAAAGTATCTCCGCAAGAACTATGTCGCATTCCTAACTCACGTCGTCAAGAAGGGAAACAAGGAGAAGAAACTAGAAGATATACCTGTAGTGAAAGAATTCCCACAAGTCTTTCCCGACGACATCTCAGGACTTCTTCCCATGAGAGAAGTCGAATTCCGCATTGATCTTATACCTGGCGCTACTCCAGTCGCAAAATCTCCTTACAGGTTAGCCCCATCAGAAATGCAAGAGCTGGCCAGTCAACTGCAAGAGCTGACTGACAAAGGATTAATACGTCCTAGCTCATCGCCATGGGGTGCACTTGTTCTGTTTGTGAAGAAGAAAGATGGAACGTTTCGCATGTGTATCGACTACAGAGAACTCAACAAGTTAACGGTCAAGAACCGCTACCCATTACCTCGCATCGATGACCTTCTAGACCATCTTCAAGGCGCCACCTGTTTTTCAAAAATCGACCTTCGTTCTGGTTATCATTAACTCAGAGTACATGAAGAAGACGTCCCAAAGACCGCCTTCCGAACTCGTTATGGTCATTATGAATTCATGGTCATGCCATTTGGATTGACCAACGCCCCAGCTGTATTCATGGATCTAATGAATAGGGTATGCAAACCCTATCTCGACCGTTTTGTCATAGTCTTCATCGACGACATCCTCATCTATTCAAAGTCTAAATCTGATCATGAACGACACCTTCGACTCATCCTTACACTCTTAAGAACCGAAAAGCTCTACGCTAAATTCTCCAAATGCGAATTCTGGTTAAGAGAAGTACAATTCCTTGGACATGTTGTCAATGACAAGGGAATACATGTCGACCCCTCAAAGATCAAAGCAGTACAGGAATGGCAAGCGCCACGTACCCCTACCGAGGTAAGATCGTTTCTTGGTTTGGCGGGTTACTATCGCCGTTTCATTGCAAATTTCTCCCGTATTGCTGTACCACTCACGGCTTTGACACATAAAGGAAAACCCTTCATATGGGGACCTAAACAAGAAGAAGCCTTCCAAACCCTTAAGCAAAAGCTTTGTGACGCACCTATGCTCACACTCCCCGAAGGTTGCGATGACTTTGTAGTATATTGCGACGCATCAGGGCAAGGGATAGGCTGTGTATTAATGCAAAGAGGAAAAGTGATAGCCTACGCTTCTAGACAACTCAAAGTTCATGAGAAGAACTACACCACCCACGACCTGGAACTTGGAGCCGTTGTGTTCGCTCTCAATATATGGAGACATTACCTCTACGGTACCAAGTGTGAAATATACACTAACCACAAGAGTCTCCAACATATCTTCAACCAAAAGGAGTTGAATATGAGGCAACGAAGATGGGTCGAACTTCTTAACGACTACGACTGTGAAATTCGGTATCATCCTGGCATGGCAAACGTGGTGGCCGATGCGCTCAGTCGAAAAGGTTATGCGAACTCCATTCGTCTTCTATGTTCGCAAATCATAACCGACATCAAAGATCAAATCCGAGAAGCTCAACATGTTTCTGTAACAGAAAACGACGTACGCAATGAGCTGTCTTGTGGAGCAGAACTTAAAATCGAAACCAAATCCGACGGTATTCTGTACTATCTAGATCGCATATGGATTCCCGATCACAATAACCTTCGTGATTTCCTTATGACTGAGGCACACAAAACACGGTACTCTGTACACCCAGGAGCCGACAAGATGTATCAAGACCTTCGATACACCTACTGGTGGCCTGGCATGAAAAAGGATATTGCTGTTTTTGTTTCCAAGTGCCTTACCTGTTCCAAAGTAAAAGCAGAACATCAAAGACCTTCAAGATTTCTAACCCAACCTGAAATACCTGTATGGAAGTGGGAAAACATAACCATGGACTTCATTACCGGGTTACCTCGCACCTCCAGTGGGTATGACACTATATGGGTAATCATTGATCGTCTTACCAAATCAGCTCACTTCATTCCGATTCGCGAGGACTTCAAGAACGAGAAGTTAGCTCGTATCTACATCAGCGAGATCGTAAGTCGTCCGGGTGTAGCTTTAAGCATCATTTCAGACCGCGATGGTCGTTTCACTTCACGAACATGGCAAGCCGTACAAGCCGCTTTGGGTACACGATTAGACCTCAGTACCGCTTTTCATCCTCAAACTGATGGACAATCTGAACGCACCATCCAAACTCTTGAAGACATGCTTCGAGCATGTGTCATAGACTTCAAAGGGAATTGGGATGCTCATCTACCATTAGTTGAATTTTCGTACAACAACAGCTATCATTCAAGTATCGGCATGGCACCTTTCGAAGCTTTATATGGTCGTAAGTGCCAATCACCAATATGTTGGCACGAAATTGGAGAAGCACAAATCACCGGTCCATTATTAATTCAAGAAACAACAGACAAGATCCATCAAATTCGAAACAATCTTCTAGCGGCACAAAGTCGTCAAAAGAGTTATGCAGACAAACGACGAAAGCCCTTGGAGTTTAGCATTGGTGACCAAGTACTTTTAAAAGTATCACCGTGGAAGGGAGTGGTTCGTTTTGGCCAGAAGGGCAAGCTAGCACCACGCTACGTAGGACCTTTCAAGATACTCGAAAGAGTAGGACCTGTAGCATACAAGCTTGACCTACCAGAAGAGCTCAACAGAATTCATCCCACATTCCACGTATCAAACTTGAAGAAGTGCCTCGCTGATGAAAACCTCCATATTCCCCTAGAAGACATTCAAGTCGATGAATCTATGCATTTCATTGAAAGACTAGTAGAAATTATGGACTTCGGAGAGAAACGTTTAAGACGAAGCCATATTCCAATTGTCAGGGTATGCTGGGAGTCGAAACGAGGACCCGAGTTTACTTGGGAACGTGAAGACTCAATGCGCGAGAAATACCCACAATTTTTTCCTGTTACCACTACTACTTAAATTTCGGGACGAAATTTCTAAAAGTAGGGGATACTGTAACATCCGTCGAAAAACGGGTTTTCCAAAACCCGCTTCGTTTATTAATCGAATATCAAGTTATAAAATTTCGTTGCGTAGTTATGATTAATTTTAATTTTAAACAATACATAATTAATAAACATTTTAGAATTTAAAAACTATAATGATTAAAAAGTAAAAATAAATTAAATAAAAAAGAAAGGAGGCTGCCGGGTAACATTTATGTTGAAACTCTAAATCAAACCCAGTGAATCAGCGCGCCCAATCCGCAGTCACCGGAAATCTCGACGATTTCGCGTGACTCCGACGGTTTCCTTTGACTAAACGCATGTATTAACATCGACGTCGGTTATAACCGATGTCAAATTCCACGATCTCAGTCATAACCGCCGGAGAAAGTCTTGACCACGAATCAAGACCATATTCAGACCCAATTCATCTTGATTCTTCCCTATAAATACACACCCAAGTCTATGGTAATCTTTTCGCTCAAATTCTCGAAGTAATTACACTCGCCGGAGATATTATGTATTGCCGGACATTCACCGGAAAACCGAGACTTACATCAATTCGGTAAATTCTCGACTCTTTCGTTTTCAATCCATTGTTAGACTTATACTAACTTCAATCCATTAACCAGAATCAACCCCAGACGACGTTGCCGGATATTCTGCACTCGCCGGAAAATTTCTGGAAATTTCCGAAATCACGCTGTGAAACGGTACAATCATCTAAACCCTCTGATAATCCTTGTTTAGTAACTCAATTTCACAACTCATCGATCAAAACTGTTAATTGATTCATCCAGACGGAATTAACAAATCAGAGCCGACGACCATTGCCGGAGTTCTGAGAAAATCAGTCTGTTCGGTACATTCGATTCCTTAACTCTTTTTATCCATTACAATTCAATCAATAAAATGTTCGACGAACGATTTTAACAAGAACAGTCGAATATCGTTGTTCTGTGACTTTGAATTAAGAAGACGAAGTCGACGTTGTGTATAAGTATAATATAAATTGAATATTAAACCGGGTTAGACACACAGTCCAGCGGTGGACTGTGTGCAAACACATAGCGCACGTCACGAGTTCAAACCATACAAACGCACCGATTTTCCGAATTAAAACCATTCTTTTTAAAACTGGATCAGAACAGAGTCCAGTTTGTTTATAAGATTAATATAAGCCGTAAGTTAAACAGATAAGACACATAGCCCAACTGGTTGGGCTGTGCGCTTACAAACCGAAGGACCCGAGTTCGATCCGGCTTCCTGCAAACCGGTTCGACCATTTTAAAACCTTTTAATATAAACCAAATAAATTAACATTTAATTTGTATATATATAATTAAAACACAGATTATTTCGGTTTAGACACGTAGCTCAGTTGGTAGAGCTGCGTGCACCCGTACGAGAGGTCCCGGGTCGAACCTCACTCAGCACACCAATTACCACTGTCCGACCGGTCAACGGTCCGGTCAACGGACCGGTCAACGGTCAACAAAAAGTCAACATTTTTTTATATTTTTATTTATTTATTTAATTTAAAAATCAATTAAAAATACTTAAAAATAATATTTTTAAAAGTTAGAAAATGACCTTAAACTCACAAAAATAAATCTAAAAATCCTATTAAAATTGTTAATAAAATCCACTTACTTACCGAACCATTTCGTTAATATTTTAGGTTAGTTTTCCCTCGTCGATCAAATCCCAAAACTCGTGCGCATCCAACATCATCAAAAGAACGCACCCAATGTGAGTGAATCCCTACCAATTCCCCGGTTTAATCACATTTTGGGGTGTATCATGTGTCGCTTATTATTTATTACATTTAAACACTTGTGCATCCATCATATCCATGATCAAATGTGTATCCAATATGTATCAATTGTTTGTGTGGTTAATGTTTAGATTAAATTTATCATTTTCAGTACATACATCATCATAGGCTCGTCTGTTCCCCATTACCTATGAGCGGAATTGTTCCCCATTACCAATGAGCGGAACGTGACATGCCAACATACGATCGGTTCCGTTTGATTGAGCCTTGATCTCACATACATCATCATAGGCTCGTATGTTTCCCCATTACCTATGAGCGGAAAGTGACGTTGCCAACATATACATTATCATTCATGTCATATACTCATGCAAGGCGGTTTGTGATTGTTTGTTTATTTACGTTTGCTCACATATGATTATTGCACAATTTTTCCATATAAATACAACAAGAAATCAATAGCAAAGGTTTTTAACAAGATTCACTCGCCAACTTTTGTTGACCCAAAATTCCTCATTTTTACACATGATACAGGTGATCCAGTTGAAGCAAGAAACATATAGGACGGCCTAGAAGAATGAATCAGTTTAGATTTTGGATTGTTTATTTAATTTTCCTTTCCTTGTATTGTATGAATTTGGCTTGAACATTTAAGTTGTAATTTGAATTTAATAAATATGAAACATTTTAGTAAACATCATGAGCTTTGGTGATAACCCAATTATGCCCCGACTCTTATTCCGCTGCGAGTCGGGGTGTGACACATTCCTTTTCTGGTTGTTATAAGTTACGTCGATGTTTTCAGGCAACTCATTTTTCTTTTCAGTAAGCAATTTTAAGTTGAGTGCGTTCTCCACCCCATCTGGGTTTTTCTTAGCATAGCTATTCCACATGGGCGGTCGAACACGTTCGTAATTCAAACTTTTCTCATTTATGTTATCGCTTTCTTTGTTTTCAATTTTTTGTAGAATGTGATCAATGACGTATGAACTAGTAGAGTAACTGATTTACAATTTGTTAACCCTTTCTGTTTCAGTTCTCATTTTCTCCAGTTCAATTTTTAGCTCAGCAATTGTATTCAAGTGGACATTTATTGCCATATGTTTGTCCATCACAGTTGCTTTGAGCATTAAGAAAGTTTTGTCATTTTCTTTGATCACCTGCACATATTGTCGAATGGTCTTACTTAATTTGTCATATGCCTCTTTTGTTGTATTATAATCATATGACAAGTTATCAGTATAAGTTTTTAGTTCCTTGAAAGATTTATCTTTTTTACCACATTCCTTGCAAGCATTATTGCATTTTAAGCAAGGAATTACCAATTCGACAGTTTGAGCTTGGATTGGTTTGTTAACTAATTCATTTACCTATCAACCCTTTCTACCTGTTGTTCCACAGTAACTACCTCTTTCAAATTTTCCATAAGAGCTTTGTTGACAATGTCTGATAGAGTTTCTGTTGTTATAGGCTTGGAAACATCAATTACTTTTACACATTCAGGCTTCTTTTCAGCTTTGATTTCTTCTTTTCTGCTTGAATCAAAGTAACCTGTAAAAGTTTGAAGAGCATCATTAGGTAAAATATGTTTAATGGTACCTCTTAGAAGCTCCTTTTCTTCATATGAAGATCTATAATAATCTACTATATCTGCTTCCATATCTTCCTCTAAGTCTTCTACTTCTTCTGATTCAGGTGCCTCTATGATTTCAGCTACCATGGCAAGGCTTTCCTTCTTTCTGATGATGTTGTTCCAGTTGAACCCTTCATCTTCTTGGGTAACCATGAGCGCTTTTTCTTTAGTATGTGAAGGGTTGTCTTCAATCTGCACTGCTCTTGTTTGAGGCTGTGGTTGATGATAAATTGCTTTCTTGTAGTAAGCATCGGAGAATGGGTTGTGATTTCCTTTAACTTCACAGTTAGGGCATTCTCTTTGGAAGTGCCTTTTTTCTCGACATTTGAAGCATGTTACTTTGGATTTGGTGAAATCGAGTTTTCCATCAAGGCCTCCCAGATTTTCTCTTCCGGTGATTTCCATAAACCTTTGAGCTCTACGGACAACTGATGCCATGCACCACAATATATCGATCAATTCCATCTCTTCAGGATCAATTTGATCATAATCTTCTCTTGTCATCTCCGGGTTCCCGATTTTTCCAGCTACTAAACTCTCGTATGATTCCAGAACTGCTGCAAGCAAAACATGTGTTGTTTTCCTGTTTGTTCATTAAAATCCTGTGCGTTTTCCAAATTTACTGCAATATTGCATTGTAAAATTCGATGGTTCGGATTTGATTGATTTTGATGGCTATTTTGATGTTGATTCGAGCTCTATGATGATTGTTGTCCCTGCAAAACATTTGGTTTAAAGGAAGCAAAGGACTGATATCCACTTAATTGATTTGAAGGTGGGCTTGAATTAGCGTTGGCATTGAAGGCAGTTTGAATTTTTGGGCTTAGAGCATTTGCATCTGTACCTCCTTTATAGTATAAATTTACTTCTTGTTGTTGAGTCTGTGCTCCTTTGCTTTTGGCCATTTTCTGCATTTCCAATTCATGACCTTCAAGCTTCTTACGGGGCAGAGTGAATGTATCATATTCTGAGCTGTTCTTCAGAATGGTTCAATACGTGGACCAATCTCCTTCTGGAAGAGAATCTGCCAGTTTATCCACCAATTCTTCATTCGTCTTGTTGATCCCCATTCATTTCATCTGTACTACTAGGTGGCAGTATCTCTCGATCAGCTGCTTCATGTTTTTGCCTTTTATAAGATTGAAAAATTCGAACTCCTTATTTAATAGTGATTTCTTCCCTTTTCTCAGCTGAGTACTTCCTTATGCCTTTAAACGAAAGGCAAGCCACAGTGATTGCGCATAGTCATCATGTTGTAAAAGAAGCAAAATATCTTCCTTAATTGCTTATTGAAGATAGTTTATCATTTTCTTTTCGTTAACATAATTATCTCTTTTGGTGTCAGTGAGCTGTGATAACGTCTTTTCTATACCAAGTTCACCGAGAGGTGCTACATAGTTTTTTCTATTGCAAACCAACAGCCTAGATTGATCGCTTGAACCCAGTGTTTAAACCTTACACTCCAGCTGTCATAATCTTCTATATACATCAGCTTTAGAGGTTTCGTTGTCGTTCCCATCTCATTCTCTAGATTCATATTTTGAGCTGCCGATGTAGCGACCGCTTGTGTGGCAAAAGCGTTATGAAAATCTTCTTGTTCCATTTTACCGAAAATTTATGTAAAACCGTTTTAATGACTTAGCACGATTTTCAAGAAAAGTGAATCTTCTGATTCGTACGAATGAGTATTCGAACGAGTGAGTTGAGTATTTTAATTAACAAAATTTTACCTTTGTGCGAATGATCACTCGTATGAGTGATCGTTCGTACGGATGATAAAAAGATTGATAATCTTGGAAAATTTATTTTGTGCGTTTGATGACTCGTACGGCTGGTCGTTCGTACGAGTGGCTAGTCGTACGAGTGGTCTCTCTACTCGTATGAAAGCTTAAGTCACAAACTTGATGTTTTTCACGATTTTCGACATGATTTCGGTTGATTTTAGATCTGTAAGTTTCAATAGTTTTTATTACTGATTTTTACATGTTATACTAAAAACCTAGTCCAATTCATTGATGTACTGCAAAGTACATATGTTTAACAAGGGGTCCAATAGTCAGGTCGGGGGTGAGGGTCCAAGTAGTCAGGGTCAACCGAATCAGGGGTCAACTAATGATGTAGGGGGTAGTCTTCAACGTTTAGAAGCCATGATGAGCCAATTACTCGTCAAAGACCAAACCACCCAAAAGGTTATCGCCGAACACGACCTTCTACTAAAGAACCACCAATCCTCATTCCATAATCTTGAGAGAGTTGTAGGTGATATGTCTAGGAAACATGAGGAGAGATTGCCCGGGCAGTTTTCAGGTAGTACCCAGCAAAACCCGAATGCCCAAGCCAAGGCCATTACCACACGTAGTGGCAAGACCGTAGGGAACCCGAGAGTTGAGGAGAGAGTTGAGAGTGAGGATGATGAGATAGTAGATGAGGAGATTGAGATGGATGCGCCCGGCAAAGTGCAACCTAGGCTAGTCCCAGCAACTACCGCATAGCCCGGTGAGCCCCTAGGTGAGAAGAGAGCAGAGAGACCGCCCGTAGATGTTAGACCGTCTCCACTTGTGGACCATTCCCGTGTTCTGTTTCCGTCACGTCTTAGGAACCAAAACTACTCTAGGGAATACGGGCATTTTCTATACATCTTCAAGCAATTGAAGATTAATCTACCCTTCATAGAGGCACTCTAATCCATGCCTAAATACGCCAAGTTCTTGAAAGACCTTCTTCGGAACAAGGAAAAATTAGGGGAGTTGTCCAGTGTTCCATTGAATGGAGGGTGTTCAGCAGTTGTTCTAAACAAGCTTCCGAGAAGCTCACCAATCCCTATATTTTTACCATCCCATGTCTATTCGGTAGTAACACTAACACTCGAGCCTTAGCCGACCTAGGTGCTAGCATCAACTTGATGCCCTTTTCTCTCTACGAGAAGCTAGACCTAGGCGAACTTTCACCTACCCGTATGACATTGTCTTTAGCCGATCGATCCGTGAAGTATCCGAGGGGTGTTGTCGAGAATTTGCTTGTTAAGGTCGACAAGTTCGTTTTTCCCGTCGATTTCGTTATTCTCGATATGGAAGCTGACGAGAGAGTTCCTATCATCTTAGGTCGTCCTTTCTTGCATACCGCGAAAGCTCTCATAGATGTTTATGATGGTCAGATTACCCTTCGAGTCGGTGAGGAGAGAGTTACCTTTGAGATTGACCATTCCATGAACCATCCGAGTGGGTCCGATGACTATAGTGGTCCATGCCATTCCGTCTATTTGTTGAATTCATTCATCTTGTGCATTGACCATTGTCTAGAGTTTATTAGTGGGGTCGATTTGGTAGGAGGAGAGGTAGTTGAGGAGAAGTCGTTAGGATTAAATGAGAGTGAGGAAGAGGGGATTTCTTCAATTCCCGAGATATTCGCCGTTAGTGAGGACACCACCCAACCACCACCCTTGGAGCTTAAGGTCCTTCCATCCCACCTAGAGTATGCCTACTTAAGAGAGGGGTCCGAGCTACCCGTTATCATTCTTCGAAATTAGGGGAAGGTGAGAAATTGAAGTTGCTAGGTCATAAGATCTCGAGGGATGGAATAGAGGTAGATAAGGAAAAATAGACACTATTAGTAGATTGCCTCCGCCCACTAGAGTGAAGTCGATTCGTAGTTTCTTAGGTCATGCAGGCTTCTATAGACGTTTCATTAGGGATTTCTCGAAGATCACGCGCCCCATGACCCGTCTGCTAGAGAAAGATGTTCCTTTCGTCTTTGACGAGGAATGTCTCAAGGCCTTCAACTTTTTGAAGGGACAGCTTGTTAGTGCACCCATTCTTATCTCGCCAGACTGGAGCTTACCCTTTGAGCTCATGTGCGATGCGAGTGACTATGCCGTTGGAGCGGTTTTAGGACAAAGAAGGGAAAAGCACCTTCACCCGATTTACTACGCGAGCAAAACGTTGAATGATGCTCAAGAGAATTACACCACGACTGAAAAGGAGCTCTTAGCCGTAGTATTCGCTTTCGAAAAATTCCGCTCATACCTCATGCTCTCTAAGACCATAGTATTCACCGACCATTCCGCGTTGCATTTTCTCTTCCAAAAGAAAGACGCCAAACCTCGACTCATTCGGTGGATTCTCTTGCTTTCCGAGTTTGACATCGAAATTAGAGATAAAAGTGGGGCTGAGAACGTAGCCGCCGACCACCTTTCACGTTTAGAGGACCATAGGAGAGAGGAGATTCGTGAAGAGGAGATAGGGGATATGTTCCTCATGAACCAATTGAGTTTGTAGAGGCCGAGAGGGAAGGATTGCCGTGGTTTTGTGATTTAGCGAATTATCTTTCTAGTGGCGATATTCTTAAGGCGGTGACCACAAAACACCGCACAAAAGGTGTTCGATTTGGTTTCTATTGGCCAAACGTACTTCATGATGCCGAGGGGTTTGTGAAAACGTGTTACGCTTGTCAACGAACTGGCAACATTTCGGCTAAGGATGAGATGCCTCAAAACCCGGTCCAAGTGGTGGAGGTTTTTGATGTTTGGGGCATTGACTTTATGGGACCTTTCCCCGCCTCGAAAGGGAATCGATATATACTTGTGGCGATCGACTACGTGTCCAAATGGGTTGAGGCTCAAGCTCTTCCCACGAATGAAGCCCGAGTGGTATTGAATTTCCTCAAGAAACTTTTTTGCCGTTTCGGTACACCTAAAGCCTTAATTAGTGACCATGGCACTCACTTTTGCAATGCGTTGATGGAGAAGTTTCTTGCACGCTACGGAGTCACTCATCATTTGTCTATCGCTTACCATCCACAAACGAGTGGACAAGTGGAGAATGCGAATCGTGGTATCAAGCGTATCTTAGAGAAAACTGTCGGTAAGAATAGGAAAGATTGGTTCGACAAGCTCGACGATGCATTGTAGGCATTTAGACCCACCTACAAGACACCATTGGGAACCACGCCATTTATGACCGTCTATGGGAAAGCTTGTCATCTCCCCGTAGAGCTAGAGCACCGTGCTCTTTGGACATTAAAAACCGTTAACCTTGACATGACCGAAGCCGCTAGAAAACGTTTCTTTCAAATTCATGAGCTAGAGGAGCTTAGGGATGCGGCTTATGCTCGATCTTGGGGCATAAGGAAAAAACAAAAGCCTGCATGATTGCAAGTTGAAGAATATCAAAGATTTTAGTAAGGGCGATCAAGTGCTACTTTACAATTCAAGGTTGAAGTTGTTAGCGGGAAAGTTGAAGTCGAAGTGGTCGGGTCCTTCATGGTGCATGATGTGTTTCCGTATGGAGCGGTTGAGATTATGGACGAGTCCGATGGCCGAAGTTGGAAGGTGAATGGCCATCGGTTGAAGCACTATATTGGGGGAGCATTAGATAAGAGTGAAAGGGAGGTAACCCCTCTCAAAGTCCCACCTAAAACCACCACTTAGTGTCTTGTGTCGCGGCTCAAGTGTAGAGTTTGTACCATTTGTATTTTCGTATTTTTGATGTTTTTCCTAGCTAACGGTAGTTTTGTAGTTGTTGCTTTTTGTTTGGCATCGCTGAGATTTTTGCAGGTTTCATCACCTTCACGGATCGGAGAAATCGTCCGAAAAGAGACCCCAGGTATGTGTTTGATACTTAGTAAAAAAAATTGGGTTTTAGATTGGTGGGAAAGTGATTGAAAATTTTTCTAAGGCATTGGGGGTGCCAAAATTCGGAACACAACAATTTTTCTAAGGCATGGGGCATGAAATTAACAAAAAACTTTCTGTGAAAAAGGGGTGTGGCGCCGCGCCACCACCCATCGCGCTACGCGATGGGTAAAGATTCAAAAACAGATATTTTGGACCCGTCGCCATACGTGACCCCTACCCCCGTCGCCATACGCGACGCCCCCCCCCCCCCCCGGGGGGGGGTCTAACCCTTTTCTTTTTGAACCCCTCACGTTTAAAAACCTTTTTTGTGACCCTTTTCAGCACCAAACACTTCCATCTTCATCACTTACGAACCCTAGCCACAAATTTCACCATTTTCGCCATATCTCACTCATTTTTCCTCCAAATCACTCCATTTTTCTTCCTACATCACCACAATCACTTTCCCTACAATACCCACCATCTTTTTCACCGAAATTCGTGATATCTTTTCGTGATTTTTGATGAGTTCAAGCACCACAAGTCCAAGTCCTTATCTTTCTTGTTTAATTCGATTCCAAGGTATGTTTTCTGTGATTTCTTGTTTGTAGGTACCTTTATTTACCATGTGTTAGTGTCGGATCAGTTCTTGCTAGGTCTAGGGTTTGGGTAGTTTGTTAAAGTTGTGATCTTTGATGCTTATACTATGATAAGAGTTTGTAGTTGGGTTTGTTTGGGGATGTTAGTCATAATGTGGGTTGCGGGAAGTTCAGGTTGGTTTGGTAGCGTTTGTTTGAGCTTTGCGGGTTGTGTTTGAACATTGTGGTTCCTAGTGTGGATTTTGTTAGGTTATATTGGCTAAACTAACATGTTTTTCGTTAAAAAGGTTGGTTTTTGAACTGATTTTTGTGAAACAAAGATGCTTTCCAACTAAACCTTTTTGCACGAAACGTCACCTTTTTGCTTCACATTTTCATCTTTCGACTTGTTTAGCCTCAATGTCAGGATTTTTGGCACTTATGCTTAATTGAGGACAATTAAAGTGCCGGGAGGATATAGTGTACATTGAGTCTTGAGTCTTTGAGTTAGTTAGTTAGTTTTTAGAGTTTAGTGTCGAGTTTACTAATATGCACGTACAAGTTCAATACATCTTTCCCGTACTCAATCTCCATTCGGGCAAGTTTGTTGATGAATTTCGCTTTTGTAAACGGTAACTCACATTTTCGTTAACTTTATTTTCGGTTTCAATCGCGAATGTAATGCTATACGGCTGATCCCATTTTATTATAAAAAATAGAAAACCAAAAAAAATACCAAAACTAGTTTGTGATTTGCTTGATTCGTAATGTTTAAACTTTTATCTTGTGTTTGCAGGAAATGTCATGTGAAGGTTCTTCTAGTAACCCGAAAAGAAGAAGGGGCCCACCTCCTCGCCCACCAGGCGATCCGGCTTTACAACAACCTGGTCCGGACCCAAATCAAAGGAGAATTAAATATAGAAATCCAGATCAGGTGCTTTGTGCTAGACCGGAAAGGGTAACTAATCACCCAATTTTGGATTTCGAAGAAGATACCGATGAGAGAGAAAAGTTAAGGAAGTATGTTACAACGAATCTTCTGGAGCACCGTACCATTGACTGGGCATGGTTGCAAACAATGGGAGTTCAAGAGAGGGTAGCAAATTTACTTGGTCCGAGATTGATGGAGGCATTGGATTGCCAATGGCCACAATACACAGAGCTGACTATTGAGTTTCACTGTACCTTCTATCATAAGGAGGGTACATTTTCTAAGAAGAATGCAGTTTCGTTTTTGCTGGGTAGGAAGATATATGAGATGAGTATTGCCGAATTTGGGGTAGCTTTGAGGTATTATACTGAGGAAGAAGTGCGGACAGAGGAATTCGTTTCTGGTTTGAGAGGAGTGTACAATCATCCGAGGCATAACTGTTTGGGTCCGGGTGAGTTAGCGAGATTTTGGGAGACGATTTCCCCAGTACCATTCGCCGGTACGAACCTCACCACTTCGGTTTGGGATCCGGTGTATAGGTATCTTTTTTAAGGTGTTGGCTACTATGATTGTAGCAAGGAGGTCGGGTAAGAACAAGACGAATTGGTTGGATATTTTTGCTCTTATGTGTATGGTTGAAAAGCGAAACTGGAATTTGGTAAGTTTTTCGCTTGGTCTTGTAATCTGGTTCATAGAGGCGGAAACCAGGCAGCGTTGGATTTGGGCCCGTACATTTCTAGGTTGGCAACTAATCTGCGTGCTTTTGGGAAGTATAAAATGGAGCACATGAGATTGAATCTTCCCACGAGCTACTGGAGTGTTGGGATTTGCAGTCAGCTGGTATTATTTCGTATTCGGATCCACCAGAGTGGATGGAGTACTCGGGTGAGCAGGTTCAGCCGCCAGCAGGTAATGGGGCGGCTGATGTTATGCAAGGCTCTATCCCGACTCGCTCACAGAGGCCTAGGCAGAGGCATGAGATCCCAACTCAGCAGTTCCCACTTCGTCAGTCGCCACCACCACAGCCACGACCCGGCCCGTTCACGCATGAAGCTGTTTATGATTTGACCCAGCAGCGGTTTGATCAGTTGGGAAATAAAATGAGAGTTGATCAGCAGTGGACTATGCAGAGCCACCATCGACGGGATGATATGATGAGGTATATGATGCAGGGTTTGAATTTGAATGTACCGTCACCTTTTGCTGGATTACTTCCACCACCGGATTATGGTGCTGAGCAGCGCACCCGTATGTGTATGGTCAGTACCCGGGGTATGAACAGTGGGGTGGACAAGGTGGATATGACTATCATTATGGTGGGCAGCAGGCTGGAGGTTCAGGTGTTCAGCATATGGATGAAGAGGATGACGATGAGTGATGGAGGTGGATTGAAGCAACATATATCCTTTTATTTCTATATTATTTTTTTATGCTGCTTTAGTTTGATTTGGTTGTAGTAGGAAAAGACAATTTACTTTATGTTTGTTTGAATTTCGGATGCTTGTGCTCGGATATTTGCTTTTGTTTGGTTGGTATGGTATGTGTTTTTAGGTTGATGTTTGGAGCCGCTTTCCGTTCGTGTGAAAGAGTTTGGTATAGTTTGCTGAGCACGTTCAGTATTGGAGGGCATATGTGGAATTGACAGGCACATCGACAATCTCACATTTTTTGAGCTAAGTCTTTTTCATTGTAGAGTTTTGTATTTTTTTCTTTCTTTATTTTTTGAATTCGTAGGTAGTGTTTAGTTAGTCATGAGTTTTGTTCGATTCTTGCATTAGGGACAATGCAAATCTCGAGTGTGGGGATGGGACATTACGAGTCTACGTTATAGTCTAGTATAGTTGAGTCTTTGAGTTATTCTTTTACGTTTAAAAAAATATAAATAAAAAAATCCAAAAAATTGAAAAATTAGAAAATGTCTTCGGAATAAAGAAGTTTGCAGAAAAATAAACGGAAAATGATAGAAAAATAGATTTTGTTCGGGGGTCGAATAATGATAATATGAGAGAAAAAATAGTCGAGCTTGTGTCTAGTTCGGGATATGTGGGTAGGCTCGAGTCGGTTCTAGGTTCCTTTGATTTAATATACCTTAATTGTCGGTTTGCTAGTGGGTGCTCATTTAGGAAAATTGGAAAATTGAAACCGCCAAAAATAGTATAAGGAATGTCTTTATAAGCCAAAATCGTCAGAATTTTTAATCATCAAAAAAATGAGTGAAATAAAAAGAAAAAAATTGAGCTAGAAACTATGAAAAGTAGCGCAGGTCTACGTAATCTACGTGGGGGATTGTGACTCTGACTTAGATTGCCACTGGGATGTGTGAAATCGAATTGCATAAAATATTGCTGAAGCCTATTTTAATCCGAGTTGGGGATAGCGACTCTACAGCCGGAATGCCTCTGGGTTAGGTAAGGCAACGTTGACGCTCAAAGAAAGAAAAAAAGGAGAAAGGAAAGAGAAAAAAATTGGTTTCAATTCTTTTGATTGTTGTATAAAACGGTTAGGAATTGGTCCAATGATCGTTCCTTTTGTTCTATAAGCTTGAGGCGGGAGTAGATGTACTGTGGCTTCTAGTGTGAGACCCTAGGTAGATTGACTGCACATGAATTAAATTGCATGATAAGGGCTTGGAACCGGGTTTGGGTTTAAGAGGACAAATATATCTGCAATCGTGGCTAACATGAGTGTTGGTTTTAACAATGTAATCTATACTTTGACCCGGATAATTTTCTGTTTATGATTCCGTTTTGCATAGATTCTTTTTCAGGGACGAAAAAGTCTTAAGTGTGGGGATGTTTGATGTACTGCAAAGTACATATGTTTATAGTGTATATTTTGGTCCATTTTTAGATAGTTTGAGTTCGTTTAGGTTAGAATTTTGATACTGCCGACGTTAAGCTGTGATTTCAGGTCTCGGTGCTTAAAATAATGAAAAACGAGAGAAACCGAGCAGTTTGGAAGGAAAACGGGAGACATACGCGAACCGGAGAGCTGAACATGCAAAGGAGATCAAAAACAAGCAGAATAGGGGCGTCGCCATACGCGATCCCTACCCCTTATACCCGTCGCGTATGGCGATGGGTCCTGATTCGCCAATTTTGTTGTTTTGGTTCCGGGTTTGAGCTGTTTTTTGGGCATATAAAAAGAATATTTTGCCTCCGTTGTTAGGGTTACGAATTTTGGAGTTTGAAGAGCTCGGTTTGGAGGTGAAGTGGCTGATTACAAAGTTTGTGAAGCTCGGGAATCATTCGGTGAAGCAAAGATCGAAGATTGAAGGCTTTCTCGGGTTTTTACAATCCTTGTTTGTTGATTTCTACTTTCTAAACTTGTAACCATGAATTCCAGTTTAACATACTTGGTTTTGTTTTCATTAACGACTATGCTTGGCTAAAGCCCTAAAACTACCTAGACTATGATGATCGGATTTGATAAAGTTTGAACCTTTTTTGTTAATTGCATGTTTTTATGGGTTAATTGTGTTTTGTAAAGAGTTTGTCTAACTTGCTTGGTGTGTATGCGTACTTTAATTTGGTTTATTGTTTTCTATTGCTTCGTATGATTCTTGGTGACTGTCTATATCATGGAATATATTCATACTAGGTTATGAATTTTGTTCAGTGTCTATATCACAGAATAAATTTACAATCTTTAGGGTTGATCGGCCAATAAACCTTAGAAGTATTAGTTAATGGTTTGCTAGATTTTAGTGTTCTACTAGTCCTAATAGCTGGAAGGTGAGGGGCTATTGGTGGGTCTTACTCGATGAATTGCTGTAGACAGGCTTTGGAAAAAGTTATGAATTAGTTGACTCGTCGGTTTATTAGCCTATCAAGTCAAGTTGAGATATTCAAACTACCCTAGATCTATAACTGAAAAAGAGTAGGTCAACATTAGGGACTTACACAATCATTAGACAACTGGAAAGACGTCTAATCAACCGGTAGGGTTAACGGCCTAGGTAATGCCATAAGTTTCACATCGAGAAAGGTTGAGGGGCTTAGTTGGTGTTTAATAGGTTTAGTATCTTAAGATCCCGGTTCCATAAAACGTGTAATTGACTTAATTGGTGAATTTTTAAAATCAATCCAGGATTCTAGTTTAGGTAGTCTCCATCATCACTTGAGAACAATCTTCATCCTAGTTGATATTAGCATTACTTTAGTTAATATTTAGTTTAAAATAGATTTCCTTAGATTTTCCGTAACCCCCCCCCCCCAAAAAAAAAAACAATTAAAACAGTTTGAGTCGTGTCTATCCGAGTCTTTCATAGTCTAATCCGCGTAATTAGTAGAGTCCTGTGGGTTCGATATCCGGACTTACTTAGGTTATACTACATTGATTTGTACACTTGCCGATTGTGTTGTTTAGGTTTAAGTCGAGTCTAGTTTTTAAAGCTTTTTAGTGTCTAGCTTAGGGAGTCTAAAGTAGTTAATTTTTACAGTCTGTTTAGCACACATCAAGTTTTTGGCACCGTTGCCGGGGACTCTTGGCAATTGCGTTTATTAGCTTTGATTGACTTCATTGGCATATACATGCTACATGTTTTGTTTTGTTTTGTTTTGTTTTAGTCTTTCAATTTGTGTTTGAGTCTTAGTAACTATTGTCTGTTTTTCTTTGGTAGGTGTTCTTTGCTCCCAGACTGATCTGACTCAGAATACAGAGGCGGAATTCATTGCAAGCGAGCTAGATAAACAACAAAGTGAAGTACTGTTTAAACGTATCATTTTGTATTGATAAACGTTCAACGATTACAGACACGCAAACAGTTGGATAGGGCTTCGCCACTGATCTCTCAAAAACAGCTAACTATGAATGAACCCAAGCCACATATTTATAGGTGAACATGAACTGCACAAGGTAGACTTGGGTGACCCGTACGAGTGGTCATCCGTACGAGTCATCACTCGTACGGCTGAGTCAGTCACTCGTACGGGTGATCTACAAAACGTAACGACTCTACATTTTTTACTCTACAAATCCCCATTACATCACTGACACATCCTAGATGTAGGCCATAGACATTATGCACCAACATAAACCATGGCTCTGCAAGGTCTGTTGCAAGATGGTCTGAGTCCAGAATTGTGGATACCTACAGGAAACTGGAAGAGTTTAGAATGAAAGATTCATCAATTCCACAAAGGCCAGCATATCCAGCAACCACTGCCCTCAACCGACTCAAGCCTCTAAAAGACCATCCTCAACCACTGTTCTACCGACAATTGCCTTAAACCAAGCAAAAAAGACAAAGGCAGATGGACGAGGAAGATCAACAAGGTTTGAAGAACAAAGAAAAAAAGGAATCAAGTGCCAAATCCTATATCATTCTGATGCTGCAAGTGATAAGCTAAGAGAAACACTTTCAAGCCTTTTCAACAGACCCACTTCACCAAACTCATCTCAAATAAATCTTCTCCCAAGAAAACCAATTAATCCAAAAATTCTAAAATGGAAGTCAGACACAGACACACATGAATTGACTTTGCTCGGGTCAGATGGTAGATTTGAAAAGCTTAAAATGGAGGATGCATATGGTTTGAATACAGCTGATCTCCAAGATTTATTGAACCTTGAACTTGAAAGGGAGTTTGATGACCTTTTCTCTATGAACTTTGAATTACAATTCAAAGGTCAGATAAGAGAAAGGCTGATGAGGAATAAAGATTAGTTTTGGCATCATTTGTCCTAGGGAGAGATTGTTGGGAATTGAACCCTACAAAAGAACATATGATAGAAAAGCCAAAACATTCTATAAACTCTGATCCTTTGAAATAAGCTATCATTTGCTGCAAACATCTGTTGAAGACCAAGTCAACAAGCACTGATGAAGCCCAACAGTGGATCTCTCAATAATTGTTATCAACAATCTTTGTATTATATTTAATGTAACAGTGGATAACTAGCAGATGTTGTAGTTAGTTAGATTTGTTAGATGTCACTTTCATAGTGACATCATCATAGATGCCACGTGGTTAGGATTGTACTATAAATAGAACAATGCATGTGCTGTTCTATTCATTACTTTCATCACTTATCAATCTATCTTCCTTCTGCATTCTGTACGAACAAAGAGAGTGATCTTAGATCAAGGGGGAGATTGTGATTTACATGCATACGTGATTCATTACAAAAGCATGTTGAATTGAAAACAATCTCTCTATTGTTGCGATTCAAAAGTTTAATTAATTCCACTGCATTAACTCTTATTTTATCATCTTTCATTGATTTCATCTAAGCCATCACAACAATATCAAACTTAGATCCCAACAATAGATAATACATAAAAATATGAGAAAAATAAAAAAATATACTTATAATACTTTTAATAGGGCTTTCAATCTCAAAATATTAAAAATACTAATAATTAAATATATAGATAGATATATGTGTAATTTTTGTTTTTGTTTTGTCTTTTATGTTATAAATATTTGTAAAAAAATAAATTAATTAACGAGCCGACTGAATTCGGCTCGAGTTGGCTCAAACATTTTACGAGCCGAGCTCGAGCTCGACTTTTCAGTTCGAAGAAATGCACGAGTCAAGCCGAGCTGGCTTGCTTAAGTTCAAGCTTGAGCTTAAGCACAACTTCTCAGCTCAATTCGACTTGGCTCGATTACAGATCTACTCGTTTGCTTATATTGCTTATATCCTAAATTGATTATATGCACAAAAACACCATTCATATTTTTCAAAAGAATGAACACAAGCTGGATAATTATTCGTTTAGGTGTCTCCATTTTTTCAATTACACTTAAACAGTACAAATTCGAA
This sequence comes from Scalesia atractyloides, assembly GCA_947069175.1. Taxonomy (NCBI): domain Eukaryota; kingdom Viridiplantae; phylum Streptophyta; class Magnoliopsida; order Asterales; family Asteraceae; genus Scalesia; species Scalesia atractyloides. The sequence continues at coordinate 68,063,410 of CAMTDV010000021.1, forward strand.
AAAGCTTATATACATGTTTGTTCGCCCCTAATAAAACTCGACAACTCGTTGTAAAACTAATTATAATTATCATTCATTCGTATTGTATTGTAAACACTTACAAACGGGTTATAACTAAAAATCGTTTATGGTAATGGTTATTAAAACTGTGTATTATGTCTGAAGAAGCATAATCTAATATCCTTGATAAACTCAGATGATAAAATAAAATAAGTAACAAAATTACAAAATTGTTTCAAGTTTTTTTTCTCAAACAATTACAACCATGTAAGTATTAAACAAATCTTCATAGCTTTCAAATTAATTATAGAGAAAATTATGAATGTATTATTTATCTTAGTATAGTAAGATCATTGGTTCCATGTTCAAACCTCCGATGCTTGTCAGATCTGAGTATAGTATCTGGCAACGTCGGATGGGTCACATACTTGCTCAGCAAAACACCGGTTGCTAAAGGTCGGTTGTCTTTGAACCTCATGTTCCAATGGTGTCAAAGACCAAGGACCCAAAAATTCAAGTGCCAAAAATCCTAAAAAGATCAATTGGGTCATGGGGATAGAAAAGATCAATTAACATCAACAGATTCTAAACAATTTTGTTGCAAAAGAAACGCTCCTTTTCTGTGGGGACTAAAGGCGAATTGCTCCAATTGGATATTGTATGTAGAGATGGGCATAATAATCGGTTTCGAACCCGACCTGATAGAACCTACCCGTACCCAGTTCTAGTTCCTACCTGATGTATAGTGGAACCGGTTCTGGGTTCAAAAAACCCGATGGTTCCTACCCGGTTTCACATTTTAGAATTTTAAATGGGTCGTACCCGGTTCCACTATACCCGGGAATAAGTTACCGTTAGAACCGGTTAGTAGCCGTTGGAATCGATTCTGGAAGTCAGCAATCAGCATTAAATACAAAAAATGACCGTTGGAACCGGTTACTATTCGTTGGAACCGATTTCTATAAATTATTTTCAATAATCAATTGTTTAGCTCACAAATCCTCATATCTAATTTTCTTCTTATATTATTTTCTTGTTTTTCTTGACATTTTCTTATATTATTTTCTTGTTTTTCTTGACATACTTTTCTACAATGGCCTCAAAGAATTCTAAAATCGCAAATTCCCAATCCGTCAACAATGTTCCTCAAGATCAAACCGCTCTATATGTTGTTGGAACATTATCTCATAATCGCAATATGGAAGTTTGGAGCAATTGGGACTTGGTCGAGATGAGTGACGGTTCGCAAAAAGTCCAATGCAAACATTATCTCATAATCGCAATATGGAAGTTTGGAGCAAACAGTACCCGTACCCGGTTCCAAACAGTACCCATAATCGGTTCCAAACAGTACCCGTACACGGTTCCTAAGATTACCGGTTCCGCAATACCCGTACCCGGTTCCTATCGGTTCTAGAATTTGTGTCGAAAACCCAGGTACGAACCGGACCAGGTTCCATACTATACCCGGTTCCATTGTCAAGCATCAGGAACCGGGTTTGGGTAGAAACCAGTTCCGGGTATTAATAAAACCTAATTATGCCCATCTCTAATTGTATGTCATATGAGTTGTTGGAATTGTAATGGGCTCTTACCTTCACTATGGGCTGGGCACAATTGTTGGTCTTATTAATTTAATCATTTTGATACAAAAAAATGGTTGTAAAATGTTTATTCCGGGTAGGGATGAACATTTGGTATTGAGTATCAGTATTGAACCGGTACTGTACCGAAACAGTCATATTCGGTAGCGGTACCGATATTAAATATTAAGAAATTTCGGGACTGGGAAATTTGGTACCAATATCGGGTTTTTTTGGGTAATACCGAATCAGTACCGGTTATATAGACACTACATAAGCACTGATGATGTATCCTAGTACCGAATCCCGTTGATAAACTATAAAGTTTTATAATTCAAAAGTTAACAGTTAACATTAGGCCTTAGGAGAAAAGGATTTGTTCAGTATACAAGGATTTTGTTCACTTCAAAATAAAAAAAAAAGAGAATTTTGTATTCGTTTGTTCATGATATGTTTTAACTTTTATTCAGATGATTTGTTCAGGGTACATACACTGATGTAAGATGCCTCTGATCTGATTCAATCAGATGATTATTGTTATTTTTATTGTTAGGGGACCCGGGGCGCCTCGTTGTGACCCATTCTTCACACGTTTTCGATAGTGAAACATCGCCGTCGTCTGTGTTCACGCATGGATTAGATGACGCGTGGTCATCATCACGCGTTGAATTTAAATATTTTACCGTTAGAAAGGACCATTGGTGTGAAAAAATTGACCGTTTGTTTTTTGATTTTGCTATATATACATATATATATACACACACAATACATTTTTTTAAAATACCAAACAATACAATCATTCCAACATAAAAAATACAATCTTTCAAACTTCAAAAAAATTGAATTCAAGCCAAAATGGAAGGTTCAAGCAAACGAGGTTCAGGTTCGAAGAAAAAACCCGTACGACCGAAGGTTCGAGCTAATCTTGGCGAACCGGCTTCCCGGTTCGACCGAACGAAACATGGATCAAATGAAGAGACTTGTTTTGACGAGTTATATCTCATTTTGCCAAACTTCCTGGTTCGACCAAATGAAACATGGATCAAATGACATTTATAATTTTAGCTTTTTTTAATTTGCAATGTTTAGTTTGTAATTTAGGATTTATTTAAATGAAATTTATAATTTATAATTTTATTGTTTTATTGTTAATTTATATTTGAAAAAAATCGTCACTAGTGATGGGCCCCCCTAGTAAAATCCATCACTAGTGATGTAATGAACCTCAATGATGCAGCGGAACTTGATTAGATGTTATGAGTGATGGAATTATCACTAGTGGAGCGCCCAAACCCATACATAGCATGTTTGGTACATCATTTATTACAAAGATGATTTGTTCAGTATACACTTATTGTTCTGCATTTATTACAAAGATGATTTAATAACAAAGATGATTTAATAATTTGGAAAGATTATAATATTATCCTGTTGGTACATCATGTTTGGTAACTGATACACCAAAAAACCATCAATGCATAAAGCATTAGCTGATAATGTAATATTTGGACCTTTATTTTGAAAAAAAAAAATCAATGGTTAATGAGTTATTTCTTTCATCGGTTATTGTAGGTTACCTCAGCTTTCATCGGTTATTATAGGTTACTTCAGCAGCTTGCTCAAAATAAGACCAACAAAGAAACAAGCTCCCTAAAAGAAAGCCAAAAAAAGGAGGCAAGGAGAGGGTTGTGTGTTGGGTTCATTATGATGTTTTTCTAGAAGACGAGGATGGAGTGAGTCAGAAGTATGGAAGGTGCAAGTATTGTATACATGACATTGCAACGGATTCAAATAAAAACGGTACATTTGGTCTTAGAAAACATGTCGCGGCTTGTGAGGAAAATCCCAATGTAAATAAAAGTCAAAGTAATTTAGTGTTTTAAAAGGAAGCTAGCGGGAAAGGTAGTGTGAGCATTTGGAAACACGATGATACTAGAATTAAGAAAGCTTTACTAGATTTGATTAATGTTGCCGAATTACCTTTTAAGCTTGTGGAAAATCCGGTTTTTATTGAATGCACCAATGCTTTGAACGGAAAATTCACTTCGCCATCACGACATAAAGTGTCTAGAGATATTGGAAAGTATTATATTGAGGAAAGGAATAAACTTTAGCATATGTAAGTAAACCTACCAACACCGTTCACTTGACTACCGAAACTTGGACATCCTCACGTCAAAGGGTTAATTATATGGTTGTAACGTCACATTTCATCGTTGATGATTGGGTAATGCATAAAACCATTATTAATTTTAGACCCATTCATAGCCATAAGGGGGAGGATATTTAAAAAAATGTTATGACCATGAAAGTTGACAACACATCTAGTAATGATAAGGCGATTGATTATCTGTTGAGAAAATTGACTAATTTGTATGCCGAGGGGGAACATTTTCATATTAGGTGTATGGCACACATACTAAACCTAATTGTCAAAGATGGTTTAACGGAAAACAATTATCATGTTGTTTATTAATTAAAGCGGTTAAATATATTAGGAACTGTTAAAAATAAAAGATATCAAAGATTGCGGGATCAGTCAAGCATCATCTCCCAAGTTAAGAGGGTCAAAAGACAGCTCGTAAACAGCTCATATCCAGCCGTAAACAGAGCTCACATACTATATTTAGATTACGGTTTTGTGCTATAAATTGTATACCTCTCTTTGTAATGATATATACAAAAATACACATCAATTCAGTATTTTCAATTAACCTTTTTAACATGGTATCAGAGCAGCGTTCACGGTCCTAATACCGTCCTGCTCATCACTTACCTTGCCCATCCTTACCCAAATCAATCATCTTCTCAACCAAGCTGCCATGGCCGAAGCCGGTAACTTGGGAGAAGATCTATCAATCCAAATCGCCAATCTGCTCAAGAATGGCCTCAACCCACAAAATCGGAACCCAAAATTGTCCGATAACCTTCAAATAAACCTCAAGCTCAACAGCCAAAATTATTCTCTATGGATGCCCGTTCCAACCGTAGAAACTGCATACGCCACTGTCCGCAAGGAGGCCGCTCACCAGAATATTCTGGGAACACCTCTCAATGACACACAGGGCATCACAGCGGGTCTAATGGCCTCTGAAATCGAAGGGTTAGGGCTTGCATCAAAAGGCTACCGACGGAACGATGGAAAAAGAACCGGATCAGGTAACAAAGATGACAAAACTCACCTCAAATGTGATCATTGCGGCATGACAAAACATACCCAGGAACAATGCTTCAAACTCGTCGGGTATCCCGAATGGTGGTCTGACGGCCATAAGAAGAGCACAAAGGCTACCGTCAAAGAAAAAGGGAAATCATCCAGCACCGGCAACCGAGACGTCACCGGAGATGGAAGTCGGAGCAGAACTGGTTTCGGCGGAATGGTTGGTGCACATGAAGAAGAAGAAGACGACGCAACAGGTAACGGGTTTGGGGCGCAGTCCTCAAACCCTAGGTGCTTTAACCATAACAAAAAACCAAACATGTCATATTTAGTCCCTAGAAATAAGGGAAATGCTAATATGGCCCAAGTAAATCATAACAAACAAAAACTATGGAACGTTGATTGTGGCGCGACCGACACGATGACTTATGAGCTGTCGGATATTATTTCAACAACCAAACCAGAAAAAACACATATTCAAACGGCAAACGGAGGAATAATGGATGTAAAATCGGGAGGGACTATTGAGATTTCACCCACAATAAAAATCTCTAATTGTCTTTATGTTCCCTCGTTATCACATAAGCTGCTTTCCATCAGCCACGTCACAAAAGAACTCAACTGTATTGTCCTAATGTACCCTACGTTTTGTATTTTATAGGATATCAGGACGGGAGTGATCATTGGGCTTGGCACTGAAAATCAAGGGTTGTATTATGTGGATGAGGTGACTCAAAGTGGTGCTGTGATGTTGACTCATGGGACATCGGAACGAGAAGCTTGGCTATGGCACCGAAGATTAGGTCATCCTTCTACAAGTTATTTACATATCTTATTTCCCAAACTATTTCCAGTTAATTCTATGTCACATTGTGAAACATGCGTTTTGGCAAAGAGCCACAGAAAAACTTTTAAACCCAATAATACTAAGGCTGCTTTGCCATTTTCATTAATCCATTCTGACGTATGGGGTCCTGCCCCAGTTCTTGGGGGCAGAACCTTCGTTACTTTGTGATGTTCGTTGATGATTGTACCCGAATGACCTGGGTTTATTTTTTGAAAAACAAATCCGAAGTCTTTGAAAAATTCACTATGTTTTACGCCATGATCCAAACCCAATTTCAAACAAACATCCAAATATTCCGATCCGATAATGGCGGTGAATTTGTTAATACCTCGTTTAAATTGTTTTTCCAAGACAAGGGAATAATCCACCAAACTACATGCCCAAACACCCCAGAACAAAACGGTGTCGCCGAAAGGAAAAATCGCATTTTGCTGGAAATGACACGAGCTCTCCTAATTGAATCCCAGGTCCCGAAATATTTTTGGCCTGACGCCCTTGCTACCGCTACCTATCTTCTCAACCGACTCCCAACAAATATCCTAAAACTCAACACTCCGTTACACACCCTTTCAAAATTCTTCAAACTACCCTCAGTTCTTACTCTTCAACCACGAATCTTTGGATGTACTGCCTTTGTTCACATACCTAAATCAGATCGAACCAAACTTGACCCTTGTGCTAAAAAATGTGTCTTTGTTGGGTATGGAATGAATCAAAAGGGATACAGATGTTATAATCCAAAAACACGTCATATGTTCACCACAATAAACTGTGACTTTCTTGAAACCGAGTATTACTACAATTCCCAACTCAGTGGTCAGGGGGAGAAGGAATGTTTAGACACGCTAAGCTGGTTGAAATATGTTCCCTATGTACCAACTACAGAGTCACCAGAGTCCAATTTCAGTGCCACTGACGGTCCTAATGTTCCTCCTAACCTGGTGTCCGAGGTAAGTAATACTCATCCTATTCAGTCTGGAGGTACTTTTGAAGTTTCTAATGACTCCGAGGATACCAATACTTCTAACCATGAAACTGCCACAGAACAAGCTGAAAATTTGCAGGCAGATGAATCCAGACAAGAAGAACCACCATCAAGATATGTGTTACCCCTAGAACAAACAGAGGGGTTCCTCCGAAACGGTATTCTCCTGAAAAAGAACCAAGAAGATCTAGTTATCCTATAGCTAGTGTGGCCGATGGAAATTTCACTAAGGAAGCCAAAGCATTTATCTCATCTGTTTATTCCGAAGAAACTCCTACAAACGTGGATCAAGCCTTAAAGTCTAAACATTGGAAGGAAGCGATGAAAACGGAAATGGAAGCCCTAATCAAGAACAATACTTGGGAAAAGTGTACTCTCCCATTGGGAAAGAAATCCGTGGGGTGTCGTTGGGTCTATACGGTTAAGTATAAACCAGATGGTACAATTGAAAGATATAAAGCCCGACTGGTAGCAAAAGGGTATACCCAGACACATGGGATTGACTATGCTGAAACATTCTCCCCGGTTGCAAAAATGAACACAATTAGGGTTCTTTTTTCGATAGCTGCAAATGAAGGGTGGCCACTTCAACAGTTTGATGTAAAAAATGTTTTTTTACACGGGGACCTAGATGAAGAGGTATTTATGGATGCTCCTCCAGGATTCACAAAAGATTTCAAAACTGGAGAAGTTTGCTGTCTGAAGAAGTCTCTTTATGGTTTGAAGCAATCTCCCCGGGCTTGGTTTGGCAGATTTACGGTAGCTATGAAAAAGTTTGGATATAAACAGAGTAATGCCGATCATACTTTGTTTCTCAAAAAAAGAGGAAAATTCGTAACCTGCCTAATTATCTATGTAGATGATATGATCATTACAGGGAACGATAACGAAGAAATGGTAAAACTCAAAGAAAACTTGTTTGCTGAATTTGAAATGAAAGATTTGGGCAGACTTAAGTATTTCCTCGGAATTGAAGTACTAAGGTCAAAACAAGGAATTTTCATTAGTCAGAAGAAGTATGTCTTAGACCTGTTGGCAGAAATTGGAATGATCGATTGCAAACCAGCAGATACTCCTATGAGTGTAAACCAAAAGCTTTATATGGAAGAAGGAGCAAAGTTAGCAAATAAAGAAAGATACCAACGGCTGGTGGGAAAACTAATATATCTCTCACATACTCGTCCAGACATCGCCTATGCTGTAGGGGTAGTAAGTCAGTTCATGCACCAACCTCAACAGCCACATATGGAAGCAGTTTGGAGAATTATTAGATATCTCAAAGGAACAGTGGGTCATGGAGTCCTGTTTCAATCACATGGACACCTAAATGTTCAAATCTATACCGATGCAGACTGGGCAGGAGATAAGGGAAGTCGGAGGTCAACAACAGGCTACTTCACTTTAGTTGGGGGGAATCTTGTTACTTGGAGAAGTAAAAAACAAAAGGTGGTTGCTCTTTCAAGTGCAAAAGCTGAATTTAGAGGTATAGCTCGAGGTTTAACAGAAGCCATGTGGATGCGAAGACTCTTAGCTGAGATTGGTTTTCCGTCAAAAGAAACAAGTAAGATTATGTGTGATAATAAAGCTGCAATTCAGATTTCAGAAAACCCATTACAACATGATCGAACTAAACACGTGGAAGTTGATAGGAACTTCATCAAAGAAAAATTGGAAGATGGTACGATTGAACTACCGTTCGTTCGATCAAAGGATCAGCTCGCTGTCATTCTAACAAAAGCGGTTAACGGGAAAATTTTCAGCGATTGTTTGGGCAAGTTGAATTTTGGAAATCCGACTATTCAACTTGAGGGGGAGTGTTAAAAATAAAAGATATCAAAGATTGCGGGATCAGTCAAGCATCATCTCCCAAGTTAAGAGGGTCAAAAGACAGCTCGTAAACAGCTCATATCCAGCCGTAAACAGAGCTCACATACTATATTTAGATTACGGTTTTGTGCTATAAATTGTATACCTCTCTTTGTAATGATATATACAAAAATACACATCAATTCAGTATTTTCAATTAACCTTTTTAACAGGAACTCAACGCAAAGTAACCAAATTCGAAAAGTGCATGGAGGCTTCGGGTCTTGAATCAACCAAGTTATTGTGTGCAGATTTGCCTACTAGGTGGGGTTCCACCTATGAGATGTTTAAAATGGCGGTGGATTTAAGGGATATATTTTTCTCTTATGAACTTGAAGAGATAGCGGTTATAATCATGATTTGGAAAGACTACCTGAACATTCAGACTTTGGTGCTTGTGAAAAGTTGGTTAAATTTCTAGAAACGTTTAAGACTAAAACAGAAATTGTGTCATCCACATGAAAGCCATTAGCTAACCTATTTTTTAGAGAAATTCTAGATGTAGACAAACATCTACGGGTGTGGGATCACGATCCAAGTTTTTCTATAATGATTAGTTCGATGCGTGAAAACTATGACAAGTTTTGGGGGAAGTTTGACAAACTTAACGACTACATGTATTTTGTTGTTATCTTGGATCCCACCATGAAAATACGTTTTGTTGAACATTGTTTTACAGAGATGATTATCTCTAACGTAACCGAGGATGATCATGTGTCAAAAGAAGACATTAAAAAGATGGTATCGATGAAGTCGTTTGATCTTGAGAGCAGGTTAAATGAGCTATTTCAAGCATAAAAGGACCGATTTGACAATGTAGATTATAATTCAGCATCGAAAGAAGCACGTAACGACGATGTTGTTGAATGTGATGGTAATGACTTCTTCATGGAGTTCGTAAATAAGGAATAAAGTCAATCAGTTGGTATGGAAACTGAGTTAAAGAGGTACTTAAACGAGCCAAAAGTGAATTTTAGCATCAAATTTCGCATACTTAAGTGGTGGAAACAAAACACAATTAGATTCCCAGTTGTATCTCGGATGGCTAAAGGTAAATTCATTTACCTTTTATCATGTTTTTTGTATCATTACTTGGTTATATTATTGTTTTTTTTATTTGTAAAATTTTTAGATGTTTTGGCAATTCAAATTTCCACGGTCGCATCTGAATCGGCCTTTAGCACCGGCGGTCATGTACTAGACGCTTACAGAACAAGGTTGTCAACTAACATCATTAAAGCTTTGATTTGCACCAAAAATAGGGTGAGAAAGTCAAGAAAACCAATTATGGATGACATAAACGATATATTAAAGGATGACGAAATTGCCATAGGTAAAGACTACTACTTTTTGATTGATTTCCTTATTATCATATAATGGGGTGTTAACTTTATTCGGTTTTTGTTTTTTTCTATAGAGATTTAAGATGCGATTCAAAAACAGAATGACAAAGGGAAAGGGACGGTGCATGACAAGGCTTAAGCAAACTCAAGGAAATGGAGTTTGAGTGCGATTTAATGTTTATACTTTTGCTCACATGGAGTTAGACTTTTGTTTTGTTCTTATTTGACCTACGTGTCTTTTAACTCTCCTGGTATGAGGTCAAGTTTTTGCGTATGATATGAGTTGCTCAAACTCATAATGATACCCATGTTTGGTATGGTTTGTGCTTGAAACATTTGTAACAAATTATGTGTTTTGGTACGAACCATTTCCTAATGGAATGTTTGCTTCGTAATATATTTATTTTGTGTGAATGTTAAATTTTTCTTATGTATATCACTGTTTAGTCTTCAAAGGCCTAGTTTCGAAATATCAAACCCCAAATGAAAACTAAAATATATAATAAACTCAAATATAAAAGGAAGAATAATAATGTCACATATGCAAACGTTAATCCCCAATCAAGGTAAGTTTTTAAGTATCCAATTGAAGCAATCATTTTTTGATGTTTAACATGAATCCAATCAATCAAAGTAAAAGTTTTAAAGAATCCAATCAGAGCAATAAACCTTCGGCGTTTAACCTAGAATCCAATGAAGATAAGTTTTTAAGAATCCAATCGACACAATTATTCTTCGGTGTTTAACCTAGACTCCAATCAAAGTAAGTTCTTCAGTGTTTTCTGGTTATGTTTTAAGTGTTTTATGATTATGTTTTAACCTATAATCTTCTTGTAACATTATTTGAAGGAATCAAGTAACTTTCCCTTATATTTTGCCGAACATCAAGTATATATGTGTACAACATCAATAAGCCATTTCTGTAATTTGTAAGTCTTAACTGTTGTTTTAGGTAATCACTTGCCAATTCGAGTAGTTAAGGAAAAGACGCATAATTCGATCTTATGCCTATATTCTATCTACGTATCAATAAATTGGTGTATTTTCTTACTGAATGAACACAAATAAGAAAATTGTCTATGTTTGTTATTTTTTGTTAAAGTTAAACGAACGAACACAAACATATCCTTTTTGTATTCGTTTAGTTCATTTTACATGCCTAAATGATAAGGGAAAATCAAAGGAAAGTTTGTATATGTTGTTGACTAGGAACAATCTTTTTAGCGTTTTAAGGTTTCTAGAGTGGAGATGGTCTTATACACGCTACCTCTATAGTCACTAAATACGTGCCAAAAAGTTGTTTGTGTGCTTTATTTTTACGTATCATTATAATTCAATCGAAGGTAATATTTGACGGACTTTTATCTATTTATTTGTATCTTTTCTACTTTTGTTCCGATGTAGAGTTTTGAAGTTTGATGACTTATGGCACGTCTTCGTTTAGTCACTAGTCACAAATAAGAGTTTCTGAGTTCTCGAGGATGCTCTCTCGATCACTTGTGGTCTTGTAGATAACTTTGCTTAGCTTATCATATTTGTTGTCTTGTTCTCCGTGTAATTGCGTTATCAATTGATTGTACCAGTGAGTTCATCAGGTTTGTATTGTCCTTGGTTTGGGTTGAATCTAATAATAAAATCGTTACATCAATGTTTCTTGTATTCGTGTTCATGCCATAGTTTTGACATGGATGCCATAAGCTTATTGGTGGGTAAACAAGATACAAAAACATAATTTTCATCACTTTTGAATCCCCGTCATCCATTTTTAACACAGTTTGATATGGATGCCATAATCTTATTGGTGGTTAAACAAGATATGAAAACACAATTTTCCTCACTTTTGAATCCCGGTCAATCCAACTTAGGGGTTGTTTGACAACTTCTTAATGATATTACGTGTTGAACCAGTAAAAGGTATGAATAATTTAGTGTTGAATCACTAAAAATGTCTGAATCATTAAGAGCTAGTATAATGCTAAACCGTTTAGAGGCAAATGTCTTACCAATTCAGACTAGAGGTCTTAATCATTCAGACTCAGATGTTGTTTGTTTTTTCAAAGAAGAGATTCATGTCCCCTTTTGTCTGCGCGGCGCAGACCACGAGCAGACGTTTAGGTATGCGGCCTGTTTGTTTTATCGAAGACCTTTTATTAAAAAAAAGACCTGCGCGTCCTCTTTTTGATGCAGACTTGGGATGTCCTCTTCTCACCTCTTGTGTTTTATTTCATTCTGAACCTAAAAAACACACAAACCCTAGCACACCTTCTTCTCCACCACTTCTCCTCCACCCCAGCCGCCACCTCCCTCATCACCGCCTTCGCCACCACTCCTCCCTCCTTACCGCCGGCTTCGCGCTGCTGTCATCAATGGAAGCTAACTGGGGTCCGGCGGGTCCGTTAACCGTCCGACAAACCAATTTGTCGACTAACAATGCGTATTTACTGTAGCTTTAGGTTAATTTGACCCTCCCCCAAATTTCTGGGATTAGCTTTTTGTTGGTGTTGGTTAACGAAACGAGAAGATATATGGAGATGAAACTACAAGGAGAAAAAATGAAGATATATGTGTTATTATTTGTGTGTGGAAGTTGTAAAAAGGGAATGGACGTGAAAGATAAAGTGCTAATTTACAATCTGGACCTTGATGTTTAAAAGTTTATTTTGAACATTCCTTTATATTGTAACATTGTTTGTAATACTTCTTAATGTTTTAAAATCAAACTCAAAATATACATTATATCATGATAGACTTCAAAATTAATTTTTAGATGGTTGTATAAATCAGTTTATTTATATTTCAGATTCATTCAGCAGCTTGTAGAAGTTAAAAAATAACAGCTTTTTTTACAGACTACAGAGGTTTGGTCCACCTCTTCTGCTATAAATGTGGTTCGCATACTGCAGACGTTTTACCTCTGAAAAAAAACAGCACCTCAGTATAAATCTTTAACAATTCAGAGGTAAATGTTTGAACCATTCATATATCTGCTCGCAAAACAAACGGTCTAAACTATTTGGTGTTGAACCAATAACAGGTCTAAACCATTAACAGACGCATTAGTTATTTTTTTCCAATTTAAGTAAATAAAATTTCAATTTATAAGGGGGAAGGGAGTGGTTAAACACCTAAAGTGTTTAAACTTCAAAATCAACTAATGAGAGCGTGCCACGTAAATCCACCTAAAGTGTTTAAACTTTTGGTCAAAATTGTTAGCAATGGGTAGACACTTGATGAATTGGTAAACTTTTTTTATTTTTTGTTTTTGAATAAAACAACTAAAACATTAAAATTAATTACAAAAAAACCATTACATTAAATTCTAACTTAAAAAAAAACATAAAATTCAAAAAAATTACTTTGTCCCACATTGGTGTGGGAACAAACTAAGGACATGTTTATAAGATTAAAATTTAACACTCCATTGAACTGTTTGTGCCATGTTTTACCACTAGTCCTACCCACGCACAGGGAGGTGCAACCCAACCGGAATTTGACTAGGCTCGTGAATGCCAGCACGTCCTGCGGACACGAATGCAGCTTCGAAAAACCGAGCCCGCGTGCCATCATCGTTTTTTGGGTTTTAAAAAAATAATGTTTTTTGTTTTTTTTGGGTTTTAAGTTTTTTTTTAATTAATGACAAACAAACAAAACCAACAACAACCACCACTTTACCGAAGCGGTAAAGGTTTGACGCTGACCAAATTTGCCGATCGGCAAAGGGTGTCGGCGACGTGTTACGGTGCGACAAACCCGTTTGCCGATCTAGTTTGTAGCCTGCTCCCTTCCCCCTAAAAAGATCTCTAAAAAGGTAAAAAATAATAACACTACGATCCCCAATAAGAACAAAAACAGATCAAACAGGCTCCAAACCAGTGTGCTGAACAAAAACCCTTCCCCTAAAAAGATCTCTAAAAAAGTAAAAGATAATAACACTACCGATTCCCAAAAAGAACAAAAACAGGCTCCAAACCAGTGTGCTGAACAAAAACCCTGTGCGAATGCCATATTCAAATTCATCTTCAACAACACTTTTGATATTTTCATTCAATAATCAACGATGAAAATCACACAACAAACACTTGAATCAACAACAGATCAAACATTCATAATAATTCATCTCCTACGTTCTTCGAACACATGTGGAAGATATTTTATAACAAAAATAATAATAACAATTCAAATCCTAACAATTTTCGCAGCTTTCACCACCGGATTTTCTCTAGCAATCGCCTCACGACCGGCGCTTTTGTAATCGAAACTGCAGTCATGCCTGTCGGAGTACCGGTGCTCAGCACAAAACATATCGCCGCACCGGCACCGGAATCCGGTCAAACCAACTCTTTTCCGGCAACCGGAGCACCGATTAACAACTTTCACTTCCTTATCTATCTTCACAGCCGTCCGATCTACCGTCGGATCTGTGGATTCATCGCGTGACGTTAACGTTACCGTTGACCTCGCTGGAGACCTGCGAGAGCCAGATCTGGACTGAGGACGTTGCGCCGCCGTGGAACTGGCGGTTGCGTTGGCGTTGAAGCACTTTTGACACATATTGTTCGTTGCCGGAGCTCCAACGACGCCGCAGTTGTTTACGCATGGAGTTAGTGTTTCCGGTACAGATTTAAATTCTGTTTCTTCTTTTTCTGTCCTTTGAGCCATCTTCTAACGAAATTCACAAAGATCTGAACAATAAAAAGTTGTATGACCGAATTACCGTCGAAAGTTGCAACTTAGAAGCGTTAGAATTTTCCGGCGAAATCTTCAACGAATCTGTAAATTCACACAGATCTGAACGGAAAAACGTTTATATCACCGATTTACGGTTACAATTTGTGATATAGAAGCGTTGTCGCCGGAGAAATGAAAGTTTTCCGACGAAATTTGATTGAATTTGTGAATTCACAAAGATTGAACGAGAAAAACGGTTATATAACTAATTTACCGTTAAAAGTTGTGATATAGAAGCTGTGACGCCGGAGACATGAAAGTTTCCGACGAAATCTTCAACGAATCTGTGAATTCACAAAGATCTGAACAATCTGAACGGTAAAAACGGTTATATCACCGATTTACCGTTAAAAGGTGTGATATAGAAGCGGTGTTGCCGGAGAAATGAAAGTTTTCCGCGAGATTTGACAGAATCTGTGAATTTACAAAAACTGAAGAATAAAAACGGTTATATTACCGGTTGATCGTGGGAAGTTCGACGGAGAAATGGAAGTTTTCCGGCGAGAATTGGTTGAATTTTCTGTTGGGGGAAGGGGTTTATTAAGGGAAGGGGAAAGTGGTGATGGTTAAACGCGTGATAATCACGCAAGTGGTGGTGGGGAATTACGGCTGTGCCCTTTTAGGCTTTTCACCTGTTCCCAGATGTGGGACCGTTTTTGCCCGTGACGAAAAGCTTTTGCCTTTTCATAAAGGATTTTATATCTCTTTTAGTTTTTTAAGATAAAAATAGTTTTATAGTTTATGTCCACTGGATTGGATTTTAATAATTTAATCGTAATTTCTTAACTGATATTAAGTTATACGAAATAGTGTGACATTTGTAACTCTTTTGTCGTTGTCAAGTGCTATTACTCTTACGAAAGCGTAATTATTTGTCTCTCTAATGAGTAATTAACTTTTTTTTGAAAGGTTAACTTCATTAAACACAAGTAAAACGAAGCATCTCCAAGATAGAGATACCCGTTAGCAAACAAAAAATATCAATTCAAATACAAAAAGAGCTCCATCCTTTCCAAACTACCGTACCCTCTTTAAATCTACTCCTTATACAAAAGAAAACCCAACGCTTTAATATTGGAACTATATTCGCCACATTAACCTCCTTATTACTGAATTTTTTATCATTCCTAGCTTTCCATAGACGTCAACAAGTCAACACAAGCACCCCATAGACAACCTCTTTCCTTATTATTGACCCATCAACTTGATCGCTCGTCTCCAAGATGTCCCTAATCGAGAACAAAAACAAGCTCGAGATCCTGCACCACGAAACAATACCTCCCCAAACACCATTGGCAATATAACAAGCCATTACAATTAGAATTGTAATTTTGTAAATTCTTTTAAAACAACATAAATGAAAACTAATTTTGAAATATTTTATCATCATTTGTTTATGGACATACAATGTTAGGGTTTGAGTATTCGTTAAGTTTATTGTTAAAAAAATTCTTTGCATAAAATACATAGCAATTTTAAGTGAGGATGAACTTAAAAAAAAACAAATCAATAGCACTGAATAAGTCAATATGAACTTAAAAGTAGTAGAGCTCCTAACAAGTTGAGCTCGTGTTTGAACTCTACTAAGTTAACCAAGTCGGTATGGAGTTCTAGTATATTAAACAAGTCGGGCTCAAGCTTAAATGAACTTGGTCTCGACTTATTAACATCCCTAGATGCATATCCAAGTTGATGTATGTTTTAAAACGAGTTATGCGGATTTTGTAGCCACAATCCGGCATATGATCCCATGCCCGACCAAAGCGGTAATAATTTACTGCATCCCAAGCTCGTATAGGG
Source organism: Scalesia atractyloides (assembly GCA_947069175.1). Taxonomy (NCBI): domain Eukaryota; kingdom Viridiplantae; phylum Streptophyta; class Magnoliopsida; order Asterales; family Asteraceae; genus Scalesia; species Scalesia atractyloides. The sequence continues at coordinate 68,079,722 of CAMTDV010000021.1, forward strand.
AAAATAAGTTAAAAGTATTTACCTGAGCTAAAACTCGATTCAGATGCAAGATTTAATTAACTCAGTCGTATTCAAAATTAAATAAGTGTAGGTAGCATTTACTGGAAGGCTTTAGTCTGGAATGATGGTATAAATAACCAATTAGAATGCTAGCGGGTCCTATTTAAGTCGTAGACTTAGATCGACTTAGCTTAAAGAATCATAACGGTACGATACGCTAGATTAAGCGATGACCGGAATAGAATGTGGTTTAAACTCAACAAGTGCTAGGACTTGTATAATATGGGTAAAAATTACACATTATGGAATTTGAAGTAAAAAAGATAAAGTTTTTACAATAGATTTAAGCATGGTTAGACTAAGGGGTGTGGGGTTCATGGAAGGAAGGAGGAGTCCCATGTGGCATTGACGCCGAACGGGAACATCGCCGCCCTCCATCGGGGATCGATGAACTCGGGAGAATCTCCTTGATCTCCTCGAGTGTTGATTGATGAAATGTGTGGTTATAATTAGAGGGAATAATAAGAAAATGGGGAAGGACCCCCCCCCCCCCCTTGCTTCGTATACACACCTCATAACCTTATAAAAATGATTTTGGCAAAACAGAAAGTAACAAAGCAATCAATCTGAGATAAAAGCCAAGAACAAACACACAAGAAACTATTTACATGAAGTATGCATCCCTTTAGCTAAACAAAATAAAGCAAACACTCATATATTCTAGTTAAAATGATCTACACATATTTTTAATTGAAAACTTGATATATATATATATATATATAAGGGTGGGATTTAGAGAAAACGATGAGAATTGTGAAAACGCGAGCATCAGCCGTTGGATCAAAACAATCAATGGATTAGAATTCGCGGTGACGTTTTTCGTAAATAACATCAACTTTTTACTTGGGCGTGCATCATTAAGGGTAAAAGGGTCTTTCCACTGTTATTAAACAAAACGCCATATTAATGACAAAACGCCATTTGTTACACACCGCTCCCTTGCATATGAAACGACGTATGTATTTAAAACGTAATTAATGATAAAACGCGTTGCAGATATTTGTTTTGAACAAAAATGTAACTGAAAGTTAATTATTAACTTTAATTACAAAAATTGTCCCTCCTAAAATACGCGTCAAACCATCATTATATAAACAAACGTTACAATCACCTCAATTATCACTGCAAACAAAATTAGTTATACTAAAACGCCATTAATAACCAAAACGCCAAAACTCTGGCGGAAAAGAAAAAATGGCAGTCATCGTTTCATAGAGATACACACTCGGAACGAGAAGATTCGTGCTCCGTTTTGACAACGGGAGAAGAGTTGTGAAAACAATTAGAGCCATCTTGAACCTGGAGGAAGAAGTACAAACAGGGATCTTAGCACTTGGCGTCCCTCTAGATAACCACTGTGATAAAACACATATGGTTATAAGAAGACTAACCAGAAAATTTGGAACAAACAATGCAAATGCAACAAGAGACCCAGTCATCAGATCATGGCGTTTTGATGATGACACTGACACGGTCACTGTTATATGTGACGACAGGGAGCAGGAAGACTACATGCTTCAAAACATCATGACTAAGCGGGGGCTTGGGTTCATGGAGGAGTTACACAACGCAACATGTTTGAACACAGAAATGAACCCAAAATTGGAGTTGTTGCATGACATGTTCAAATGGAGGCTTCAAAATCTTCAAGAACAAAACGCCAATGAAAGCGAAAGTGATGACTTGGATGAGAAACTGTATGAAGAATCTGAAGAAGAAGACGAAGAGAATGATGGATACTTCTCATACATAATCTCTTATGACCAACAGTTTTAATTTTTTTTTGATCTTGTAAGCTAATTTTTTCTGTTTTTGCTAACTATTTTTAAAATAATAAAAATATTGTTTCTTCCAATTATCTATAAAACGCCAAAAATGCCATAATTGCAAAAAAGTTAATTAGTGAGTTCTATAATTCTTATCAGTGAAACGCCAGATACTTTACTACCATCATTTATTAAAACGCCAGATACAAAAACGCCAAAAATGCCACAATTGCAAAAAAGTTAATTAGTGAGTTCTGTAATTCTTATCAGTGGAACGCCAGATACTTTATTACCATAATTTATTAAAACGCCAAAACATGAAAGATGGGATGTGTCACAGCCTCAACGTATAAAAGCTGAACAGTAACTACAAACAGTAACTGAATAGACAGATACTTTAGTGCTACCATTTATTAAAATAAAATCCCGCCAAAAACTACGTGACAAAAACCTCTTATATAAACAAAAATCTCAGAACCAAATTGGTCACACCCAAAAACACAAAAAAGCCATATTTTCTTAGCAAAACCATTCACTTAACACACCATGGTCACTTGGCAATCCATTTCACTTAAAAAACGCCATGTTCTCATGCTCACACCCATAAACTTTTGCTGAATGAGATGGACAAATCTTCAAGAAAACAGCTATAGCGACGATGATCTGTCGCTTTGTATGCTATTTCCTTGAGGAAGGTTTGGATGAGAAGAAGAGACTGATATCAGTGTCAATGCTATTTTGGAGTGCATTGTTACAAGATGTAGAGTGGGATGAGGATGAGGATAAGCGCATGTGTAAATGTTATTTTGGACATCAAGCGAAAAACCCACTCACAATTACACCCCAATAATAGCATCGACAATATACGGCACCGGTCTATGTCTACGACATCCAAAAGAACCACCCCAAACAACCCAACAACAACATATCATCACAAAACCAAAACGCCATATATAACGGATAGATCAGTTTCGTCTAGAGCTTGGCGTTTCAGCTGTGTAGGGGCTGAAGTTCGAGAAGAAGGGAATGATAGCAGTGAAGATTTGGAAAGGAAATTTGATAGCTGTGAAGAAGAAAAAACTGATAGCAGTGAAGATTGAGAAAGATGATTTTGATTAGCATTTTTAGTTTTCTTCTTCTTTCCTAATTTTTTTATGTCGTTTTCTATGGCTTGTTCTCTACTTCTCAGCTAATAAAGAACTTCTCAAAGATTACTTGTAGAAATGCCAAAAAAAAGAGCAAACAACAAAACGCCAAATTCAAATGTACAGGTGAATAGAACACAAAATGCATTACCATACTAAAGTTTTAGTTTACATTTTATCTATAAAACACCATTAAATAAAAAAACGCCAAACTTAAAAGGTGGGAAGTTTTACAGCCCTAACAGACTGAACAAACAGTAACTACAAACAGTAACTGAGGCGACGGATACTTGATTACTAACAATTATTGTATTGAAAACCACACCATGACACATAAAAAATCAATTTTTTTATATTTTCTAAACGCCATAATTACCTAACGTTTTATAGGTCTGCATCCTACATCAAAACGACAAAAAATACACATCAAAAAAATATATATACGTCTGCATCATGCTATTGTTTATGCGCCAAGACATAGTTTCTTACATAAAAAACGCCATAAAAATGTCAAACACCCACTAAGTATAAAAACCCCCACTAAAATATAAAAGATATTTTTCATATGTTGTTTTTTCTGAGTTTTAGTTCCTATATTTTATCATCTTTACGTGTCAAAACGCCATTAAATATACAATGCCAAACGAGAAAGATGGGGGTTGTTACATGCTTAACAGATAAAGCTAAACAAAAACAGTAAACCTAAAACGACAGATACTTATTAATTGCATTAATTATAATAATGTCCCGCCCCAACTACCCGCCAAATGTGTCCTATAAAGAGAAACGTCTCAGCATCTTCCGTTGATCACACCACGGAATAAACGCTATGTTTTCTTAATACACTCACTGTAAAACGCCAAAAAGGTTTAAAAAGTCAAAGATAGCAAACAACTTCTCTTGGATATTCAGTATTATTTTCAATGAAAATTTGGTGAATGGATTCTTAGGTGAGGGAGATGACTCAATAAGCTTTTACTGAATAAGATGGACATATCTTCAAGAAAAAAATATAGATGACTGCGATATGTCATTTTGTGTGTTTTTTTCTTGATGAAAATTGGCATGGGAAGAAGGAGGCCAATCCAAGTGCAAATGCTATTTTGACTCCATAATGAGGATGAAGATGATGAGCAAATAGCATCCACCCACACGGCGTCGATCTATGTCTCCAACATCCACAAAAGCCACTTCACGCAACGAACAACAAATAAAAACGCGGCAAACCCAAAACGCCATATATTTGTGACAGTTCTTGTAGTTTCAAAAGAAGAAAGAGACTGATGACAGTGAAGATTTGGGGGAGAAATTACATTCGGATTATTAATTTTTTTCGCTTATATTTTTTTCTAGTGTTTGTTATCTAATTTTCGCTTAAGAAATACATTGTTCTTCTGCAAAAAAAAGGCTTGTAAAATGCCAAGATGACGCAAACGCCAAACTCCAAAAACAATAAGTTCTAAATAATGAAAAGGCCGAAAAAATTGTTTTAGAATATTACATCTACTTGTTCTTATTAAATGCCATAAATTGAATAATGATAACGCCATCTATTGAGCGGGATTGAAAAATGACAATCGTACCCCGCGTATCATTTAGTACGCCTCTGTCAAGTGTTGGGCCAGGATCTGTTCTCACCGTTTTCACACTTCAAAATGTTTTCTCCGGATCCTGTTTCTATATTATATATATATATATATATCTAAAGTGTATCGTACAAAATGTCCGCGAACGCAATGGCAAGTTCGCATGTTATAAACCCGTAAAAGAAATAGCGCATATTATAAAACGAAAGTTCGCACGTTCAAAAAAATAAAATTCGCATGTTCAAAAAAAAAATACAATTTCGCATGTTGTGTACAAATTCGCATGTTGTTAAGGAAACCCAAATTCGCATGTTAGTTACCAGTATTCGCATGCTGATAATGCATCGCGTATGCATCATATGTTAAGGCATTTTATAGGACAAGGATCCGTCAGGAACCACCCTTTATTGCGAGAACCAGTGTGAACACAAACAGTAATACCCAAAAAAATCCAAAAAAATACCAAATTTTTTTTGTTTTTTTTTATATTTTTTTTGAAAAAATCGCTATATTTACTCAACAATAAATTTTTTTTTTAAAAATAATAATAATAAGAGTACCAACTATTCATGCATATGTGCATTTTCGTCATTTCTTTGACAAATTCCGTAATACATTACAAACATTAGAAAAATGTACTTTCATTTACACTACCATGTGTAACACATTACTTTTTACGTTACCAATATTAGCAATGCACCTGTGCATCTATATATATCAACATGAAATAAGGTGTTTTGGTACACTAATTTGAATACATTTTCTCTTTCATCTATCATACTATCCATAATACACTACCATGCACATGTGCAATTTCATCATCTCTTTGACAAATTCCGTAATACATAACAAATATTAGACAATTGTACTTTCATTTACACTACCATATGTAATACACTACTTTTTACCTTACCAATATAAGAAATGCACTTGTGCATCTATGTGTATCAACATGAAATCAGGTGTTTTGGTACACTACTTTGAATACACTTTCTCTTTCATCTACCATACCATCCATAATACACTTCTATTACCTCCTACCATCCATAATATATTTCCATTACCTCCTACCATCCATAATGCAATACCATTACCTCCTACCATTTATAATACAATACCAATACCAATACCAATATTTTCACTTTATTACACGTATATCAACACCGTTTATATCATCCAATCAACATATTATATCATAAAGTGACAACTATAATGAACCCATCAACCACTAGATATAACTAACCAAAAAACATGTATATGAGCCTACTTCATCATTCAAAATCATAAACTTTTTGTACAAAAACACGGCATATAATTGTTATATAACGATGCACAATTGAGTGTATTATGGATGGTATTGTAAATTAAAGTGCAATTGTCTACTAGTGATAACGTATTACTGAATTTGTCGAAGTTATGATACATATGCACATGTGCATGGATAACTTTTACTCGAAAAAAAAAAATTTTTTGTAATGAAATATAACGATTTTTATTAAAAAATTTGAATGGTTTCTTTATTTTTTTAGATTTTATTTTGCAATAAGGTGGTTCTCGTGGTTCTCAAAATAAAGGTGGTTCTCGCATATATATATATATATATATATATATATATATAATATTTGAATAGTAGAAGAATACAAATAAATAAGACCTGACTAGAATAGACTAAACGAGACCAAAACAACCATTGCTAGAATAAGGTTTTTAAGCCAATCAACCCAACTAGGATTAACTCCACTGTTTCTGTTAACGAATCATAAAAAAAATACAACCGAATAAAAAATAACAAATTTTTCTTCTTTGTAGAATAAAAAATCTTCTCATTTTGTATTTCCAAAAGACCAGCCATACTCTTAAGAGTATGGTAACAATCAAGCTTTTCTTATCTTTAGATTTTTTTACCAGAAAATTTGGATCACTAGCGGATCACTCGATCATATCCATCTCCACTAGGTATAATGTTTATTGTGGAGGAATGACCCGACTTGGTCATCTCGGGTCAAATATCAATCACCCGAAGATCGTAAATAAGGAGAAATTCCCATATATTCTAATGGCGAAGTTATCTCGAGTCGTTAGGGGTTGCCTAACCAACCTCCCGAAATATGGGGAAACCCTAAGGGTTACCCACAATAAAATAGAAGAGTTCATAGTAGAGGTAAGACGCAATATATATTCTCTTGTCATATTCTCCTTACTCCACAAAAACAAGTACTTATTCTCACGCCGGAGGGTGGTTACAGGAATAACCTCATTCCTGTAATGAATCCTAACGGTGCTTTATTTTGCAGACCAGGGATCGGATCACTTTCTTGTTGGGTTGTTGGTTCAAGGACGTGCTCAGGTATTGTTCTAACATTGGCGCCATCCGTGGGACCTCATAGTATTAAAGAACTCACAACCACGATGAGTGCTTCCGAACGACGGTTTTGCGACTTTTTGGCATGGTGCTAGCTTCTGTGGATGCGGGAGGGGGCTTAGTGACAACAAATGTTGTGACGAATGGCGTAGCTCCAGTGATCACTAGGTCTTTGGCCAGAGAATTTGACGCGGAATCACCCCGGGGTATGAGCGAGTACAGAACCCACTTTCGGGGTCAAGGATCACGCTGTCACACAGAACCATGGTGACAGAGGAAACGGTATCACCTGTCATCACTCAAGGGGCACCCTCAGGTTTCGGCTCGTGATAATCGTGCCGACGTCAGGATCCGGGAATCATATTTATAGACCAGTGTACCTGCTTTATACGGTGGTGGGAGGGACAACGGCACAATACTTCTCCACAGATAATAGTTTCCAATTTCCCCCATGTATTTGGGGGCTATCACAGCAACTCTTACATCGGCAACGTCTACGCCACCCCATCTGCCATGATAATGTCCAGGGCAGCCTTGAACACCTCAATTACTCCAGGGAATCAGGCCTATATCCCGCTGCATTACTATATGTCCCATACGGGTACGTGCCCCCACCTGTGTATGGGGCAACTCCGAAAGGAAATCAGGCGACCCCGTGGGGTTTCCAATATCCACAACATATGTTTTGGAACGGGGGCTATAATCCATATGCCATGCTTGGACAAAGCACGACATCCGATGTCGGGGGAAGTTTGGGACGACCCCCAAGTCTAGGTCTGACAAGTACCGCGGCGCCAGCACAAGCAGTAATTCCTCCGATTTTTCAGAATGCACCGGTAACAGTATTGACTAGTATAGAGGGGGATGATGAGTTAACAAATCCTTACAAGCCGGCGGAGGTAATGTTCAAGTCGAAGTTCTCGAGACGTATAGCGGAGGCGCCTATCAAAGAAAAATCAAAGATGCCACAGACGGTGGGCAAGTACGATGGAACTAGTGACCCGGATGATCACATTAACTTGTTTAGAAGCGCGAGTGAAGTTGCTTTGTGGCCTATGCCTTTATGGTGCAAGATGTTCGTTCAAACCCTGGTGGGATCAGCACGGGTATGGTGGGATAACCTTCCTGTTGGAGGAATCGATAGCTTTGAAGAATTGGTAGTATGATTTTCACAGCAATTTAGTCAACAGCGGAGGCATACAAAAGACAGAACCGAAGTGTTACATACCGTCATCATGAGAACGAAACGGTGGAGAATTTCTTGACGAGGTTCAATAAGGAAAGTATTGCCATTCCCGGGTTGACTGAAGACTTGGCATGTGGTGCTTTCTTGCAAAGGGTTAGTGATGATGAGCTCCTTAGAAAGCTACACGATAGGAACGGTGTCCCAGACACCATCGAGGAAATCATGAAAATAGCTAAGGTTCATGTACGACAAGAAAAATCGATAATAGCAAGTCACGCCGCCAACAAGAAAAAAGAGCCCCATCGCACGACAGAAGAGCCCAACCGGCGCGCGGAAAAGATCAAAACCCAGAGTGGAAGATTTTACCGTGGCTTTCACGCCGAATCTCAAGGCAGGTATGATAGGCCATGAAGCACAACATCAAGGGGTGATTATTCTTCGGGCGGATTAAAGATTGTCCCATGGATGGCGCCAATGTTAGAACATACGTGAGCACGTCCTTGAACTAACAACCTAACAAGAAAGTGATCTGATCCCTGTTCTGCAAAATAAAGCACCATTAGGACTCGTTACAGGAATGAGGTTATTCCTGTAACCACCCTCCGGCGTGAGAATAAGTACTTGTTTTTGTGGGAGTAAGGAGAATATGACAAGAGAATATATATTGTGTCTTATCTCTACCATGAACTCTTCTATTTATACTTGTGGGTAACCCTTAGGGTTTCCCCATATTTCGGGAGGTTGGTTAGGCAAACCCTAACAACTCGGAGAACTTCTCCATTAGAGTATATGGGAATATCTCCTTATTTACGATCTTCGGTTGATTGACATTTGACCCGAGATGACCAAGTCGGGTCATTCCTCCACATGTCCCCCCAGTCCGATTCAATGGGGTTTCTCATGGGGTCGGACTTAAAAAGGCGATTTAAACCCAAAATAGAAAAAGTTGAAGATAAAAATGTAGACATAAGCCCTTAAGAATATGGAAAAAGAAAAATACCCATGCACCCCCTTACCTAATGCCATACACCTTGAAAAGAGGTTTCTGGCGGCGTTAGAGGTTACATCGAGAGCTTGACCATCATTACCCGGACCGCCACGTGTAAATTTGGGTTCCCATTTTTAAATTTTGAAAACGTGTAAATTAAGTCTATAAATGGGGGAGTAACCCAAAAGACCACACTTTCCCCACCACCATAACTGGCATTACACCTCTCATTGATCATTAGCAAATGGCCCCTAAAACTTCTGATCCCGCGTCCCATGTCGAAGCGTTGTACTTCAAATGGAATAAGAATTCCTTCGACACGTTGCTCCAGACCTATGGCATAAGACCAGAGTGGCGACCTGTAATGCCGTCGGAGAGGGATACTGCCTTTCCTTTGAAGAAAGGCAAAATCACCTTATTCGCCGAATTCTTCAAATTTTGTAACTTCTGTCTCCCTATGACGTCTTTTTGCAAATCCATTCTTGATGAGTATGCTGTGCACATATCCCAGATGCATCCCCTTGGCCTCGCCAAGCTTCGTCATTTCGAGTATGCTTGCCTAAGTTTGGGATTCTTGCCGGAGTCCCTTGTGTTTCATGCTCTGTATGCCTTAGTATGGAAAGCACCCTTCTTTACAATTGACCGGCGAGGCACTGACAGGGCCTGTCTTCGGTTCTTGCCAACCACCTGTCAAGATAAGGATTAGAAGAAGAAGTTCTTCTACGTGGATGCCGACGTTATCCCGGGAGAGATGCACTGGCGGGAGATGTCCATGTGTCGAAGGATTTCTTATTCCATTTGAAGTACAACACTTCGGCATGGGACACGACACTGGAAATTTTAGGGGCCATTTGCTGATGATCAATGAGAGGTGCAATGCCGGTTATGGTAGTGGGGAAAGTGTGGGTATTTTGGGTTACTCCCCCATTTATAGACTTAATTTACACGTTTTCAAAATTTAAAAATTGGAGCCCAATTTACAAGTGGCGGTCCAAGTAATGATGGTCAATGACCTCTGACGCTGCCAGAAACCTCTTTTCAAGGTGTATGGCATTAGGTAAGGGGGTGCTTATGGGTATTTTTCTTTTTCCATATTCTTAAGGGCTTATGTCTACATATTTTATCTTCAATTTTTTCCATTTTGGGTTTAAATCGCCTTTTTAAGTCCGACCCATGAAAAACCCCATCGAATCGGACTGGGGGACATGTGGTGGAATGACCCGACTTGGTCATCTCGGGTCAAATGTCAATAACCCGGAGATCGTAAATAAGGAGGATATTCCCATATATTCTAATGGCGAAGTTATCTCCGAATTGTTAGGGGTTGCCTAACCAACCTCCTGAAATATGGGGAAACCCTAAGGGTTACCCACAAGTATAAATAGAAAAGTTCATGGTAGAGGTAAGACACAATATATATTCTCTTGTCATATTCTCCTTACTCCCACAAAAACAAGTACTTATTCTCACGCCGGAGGTTACAGGAATAACCCCATTCCTGTAACGAGTCCTAACGGTGCTTTATTTTGCAGACCAGGGATTGGATCACTTTCTTGTTGGGTTGTTGGTTCAAGGACGTGCTCAGGTATTGTTCTAACACTTATACACCAATTCAGAAGGAAACCCAATAAATATGAGAAAAAACACCTTGTGGGAATCGAACTCCGGACCTATAGGTTCCAAAGCTTTATCCCACTCCAAGCACTAGGCTATAAAACCATAGAATATCTTCAGATAACTTCAGGGTGTCATGATAATCTATAATATTAGCTTACCAAGTTAACCACCTTAAATTATATGACAAAGAACAAAAGAGATAACAATAACATTATTAATTAACTATATATTACCAATATAAAAGTGCTAAGAAAAAAATCCACATCTAATACTTAGGCTATAAGGTGTGGTCATGACCCTCATGACCATCATGACCCTCCACATCAATGTCATGTTATCCATCTCTAATTCACCATCCAAAACCACTACCTTAAGGGTATGGTCATGACCCAAACCACTAGCCCTTATTTATTTTAAGTTATCTTTGTCTAAAGAAAAAGGAAATGATTTCTTGAAAATGGAAAGGAGGACCATCCATGGAAACCATGGTGAATCAAACAAGAGGTGGTGTAGCCTTTCATTCATGATCCTAGGTGGCAAATCATGTCCCAACCATAATCCACACACCCTTTAGCCTTAGGGTCAGGATATAATAGGAAGTTTATATGGGTAGGAAGGCTAGGAAGGAATCTTGACCATTAATTTATTAATCAAGGGCTAAGATTAAATGAGTGAAATTGAAGGAAGAAAAGGAGGCGCATGAGTTTGTCGAGGGGCATTGTAGTCAATCCAAGGTAATAGTTTCTCTCTCCTCCAATTCCCCATATTTTTAAACGTTAATAACTCTTTCATACGACATTATTTTTTTATAAAAATTGCACCAAAAAACGAGCGTTTTTTTAACTTTAAAACGAGTATGCTATTGCTATATTTCGAAAAAATAATTTTGAAAACCTAGTTGCGTAAAACACAATGGACAAAAAGCATAAAAATGACTTTTTTCTAAAACGCAATTGACAAAAAACACAAAGAAATATCTTGTTTCTAAAACGCAATGGATAAAAAACATAAAAGAAATGTTATATTTCTAAAACGCAATGGCTGAAAAACACAAAGAAATGTCTTTTTTGTAAGACGCAATGAACTAAAAATACAAATAAATGTCTTATTTCTAAAACGCAATGGCAAAACAACACAAAGAATATCTTAATTCTAAAACTCAATGGCCAAAAAACACAAAGAAATGTGTTTTTTTTCTAAAACACAATGGACTAAAAACATAAAGAAATGTTTTATTTCTAAAACGCAATGAATTAAAAACACATAGAAATGTGTTGTTTCTAAAACGCAATGGACTAAAAACACAAAGAAGTGTGTTGCTTCTAAAACGCAATGGACTGAAAACATTAAAAAAAGTGTTTTTTTCATTTCTTTGTAAAACGCAATGACTCAAATTCAAAAACCCAGATCGTAAAAACGCAATTAAAAAATGTATTACACAAATCGAAGCTGATTTCTTTAGATTTCTTCAACGATTGACGAAATTTGAATGCTAGAAACACTTATCAGCGATCGAATCGAACGAATCGAGTGATTTGCTTCAAAATCACGGTACAAATGAAAAGTTTTATGAAATTAAATTGGGTTTCTTCAAAAAAGTTGAAGAACACGTCGATTAGGTGTTTGAATCATTGATTTATGACGAAAATTGTATTAGGATGTAGTGATTATTGAGATAGAAAGTGAAGAAAATGTTGAAGATGTTGGGTTTTAAAAATAGTGGATTTTGAAGTTACAAAGAAATAAAAGGAAGAAGATAAGATAAGATTGACTAAAATACTCTTTCTCTTTATTTGTCAATTCTAAAACGCAATGGCCAAAAAACACAAAGAAATGTGTTTTTTTTCTAAATCGCAATGGACTAAAAACACAAAGAAATGTTTTATTTCTAAAACGCAATCGCAATGGACTAAAACACAAAGAAATGTTTTATTTCTAAAACGCAATGAATTAAAAACACATAGAAATGTGTTTTATTTTTAAAACACAATGGACTAAAAACACAAAGAAGTGTGTTGCTTCTAAAACGCAATGGACTGAAAACATTAAAAAAGTGTTTTTTTTTTCATTTCTTTGTAAAACGCAATGACTCAAATTCAAAAACCCAGATCGTAAAAATGCAATTAAAAATGTATTACACAAATCGAAGCTTATTTCTTTGGATTTCTTCAGCGATTGACGAAACTTGAATGCTAGAAACACTTATCAGCGATCGAATCGAACAAATCGAGTGATTTGCTTCAAAATCACGGTACAAATGAAAAGTTGTATGGAATTAAATTGAGTTTCTTCAAAAAAGTTGAAGAACACGTTGATTAGGTGTTTGAATCATTGATTTATGACGAAAATTGTATTAGGATGTAGTGATTATTGAGATAGAAAGTGAAGAAAAGTTGAAGATGTTGGGTTTTAAAAATGGTGGGTTTTGAAGTTACAGAGAAATAAAAGGAAGAAGATAAGATAAGATTGACTAAAATACTCTTTCTCTTCATTTGTCAATTTCTAAAACGCAATGGCCAAAAACACGAAGAAATGTGTTTTTTTTCTAAAAAGCAATGGACTAAAAACACAAAGAAATGTTTTATTTCTGAAACGCAATGAATTAAAAACACATAGAAATGTGTTGTTTCTAAAACGCAATGGACTAAAAACACAAAGAAGTGTGTTGCTTCTAAAACGCAATGGACTGAAAACATTAAAAAAGTGTTTTTTTTTCATTTCTTTGTAAAACGCAATGACTCAAATTCAAAACCCCAAATCGTAAAAACGCAATTAAAGAATGTATTACACAAATCGAAGCTGATTTCTTTGGATTTCCTCAACGATTGACGTAACTTGAATGCTAGAAACACTTATCAGCGATCGAATCGAACGAATCGAGTGATTTGCTTCAAAATCACGGTACAAATGAAAAGTTGTATGAAATTAAATTGAGTTTCTTCATAAAAGTTGAAGAACACGTTGATTAGGTGTTTGAATTATTGATTTATGACGAAAATTGTATTAGGATGTAGTGATTATTGAGATAGAAAGTGAAAAAAATGTTGAAGATGTTGGGTTTTAAAAATGGTGGGTTTTGAAGTTACAGAAAAATAAAAGGAAGAAGATGAGATAAGATTGACTAAAATACTCTTTCTCTTTATTTGTCAATTTCTAAAACTCAATGGCCAAAAAACACAAAGAAATGTGTTTTTTTCTAAATCGCAATGAACTAAAAACAAAAAGAAATGTTTTATTTCTAAAACGCAATGAATTAAAAACACATAGAAATGTGTTTTATTTTTAAAACGCAATGGACTAAAAACACAAAGAAGTGTTTGCTTCTAAAATGCAATGGACTGAAAACATTAAAAAAGTGTTTTTTTTTTCATTTCTTTGTAAAACGCAATGACTCAAATTCAAAAACCCAGATCGTAAAACGCAATTAAAAAATGTATTACACAAATCGAAGCTGATTTCTTTGGATTTCTTCAACGATTGACGAAACTTGAATGCTAGAAACACTTATCAGCGATCGAATCGAACAAATCGAGTGATTTGCTTCAAAATCACGGTACAAATGAAAAGTTGTATGAAATTAAATTGGGTTTCTTCAAAAAAGTTGAAGAACACGTTGATTAGGTGTTTGAATCATTGATTTATGACGAAAATTGTATTAGGATGAAGTGATTATTGAGATAGAAAGTGAAGAAAATGTTGAAGATGTTGGGTTTTAAAAATGGTGGGTTTTGAAGTTACAGAGAAATAAAAGGAAGAAGATAAGATAAGATTGACTAAAATACTCTTTCTCTTTATTTGTCAATTTTGTCACATTATAACCCTATTGCTTCATATCCTTCCTAGCCAAATTATACTTTCTGTTTGATCATTTCCCCTAATACCTATATCAATAATATAATAATTCAATACTTAGGCCACCCGGGATGGTGAACTTTTTGCACGTGATAAACAACTTTCACTCGTGAAAGTTTATAAAAGACCACCGCCGGTCCCAAGTTTAACGAGTGGAAGATTATTCGCGTCATAAATTTGACGCGTTGAACAATTCAAAATTTGAACGTTGGACTCTTGATCGTTTATTTGTAACGTTATTTTAGTAAATAAAACCTAAAACAATCTATATATACTTTTACAATTTTTAACCATTTCACCCACACCAAAACACAAACAAATATCACACATTATACAATTTTTATACCATTTCACAAATGGATTTTCCTACTGATTCGACGTTTACGATGGACAACGATAGCGATAGCCAATCATCTTCCGACAATGAGACGCTTAAATTTTTCGTGTCGGTGTATAACAATCTTGAAGGAAGTTCGAACCGCCCAAAGAAGAAAATGGTGGATCGTGATCGGGTACATGCCAACGAAGTGTTAATGAACGATTATTTAGGGAGAATCCGGTCTACAATGCCGAAACGTTTAGAGATCGGTTTCGTGTACCAAAATAATTATTTTTAAAGATTGTTGGAGACATCAAAGCAACTGAAGAATGGTTTCAAGAAAGATACGACGCGAGGGGCAAACCAAGTTTCATGCCGATACAAAAATGCACATCCGCCATTCACCAACTAGCGACAGGTAACCCCTCGATCAGTTTGATGAATACCTAGCTATGTCGGACAGAACTTCGCGTGAATGTGTGCAATTTTTTTGTAACGCGGTGATTAAATTGTATGGTAAAGAGTTTTTACGTAAACCGACGACACACGACATCTCACATATTTACACCGCACATGAAGCTAGATGGCATTTCCTGGTATGCTCGGTAGCATCGATTGTACACATATCGAGTGGAGAAATTGTCTAAGAGAGTTGCCAGGGGCGTCTGTTAGGGGTGACGTCAAAAGACCAACCATCATACTTGAAGCGGTGGCGTCAAATGATTTATGGTTTTGGTATTCATATTTTGGTGTTCCAGGTTCAAACAACGACATCAATGTTTTGCACACGTCGCCGTTGTTCCAAACCGTAGCGGATGGTACCGCACCCTTCTATCCATTCTATATTAATGGACGATACTACAGACGAGGCTTTTTTCTTGTGGATGGTATATACCCAACATGGTTTGTTTTTGTGAAAGCTCTTTCGTTCCTGTCGAGGCTAAAGAAAAAGTGTTCAAAAAGTTGCAAGAATCGGTAAAAAAAAGATGTTGAGAGGGCTTTTGGTGTTTTAAAGGGTAGATGGGGCATTCTAAGCCGACGGTTCGTGCGCTGAATAAGAAATCAATACATAGCATAGTATATGCATGCATCATATTGCACAATATGTTAATCAAAGAAGACGGACGTGCAATATCTCCAGATTGGGTGCCAGGTCCTCCTACTCAAGTTCACGTTTCCGAAAATATCCAACAACAGATGAAGAAACTAACTTTCGGTTGAGATACGATTTAATCGAACTAGTAGGTTCTTTAGGTTTGGAATTTCCTAATTCGGACGAGGAGTAGAGATTCTTTATGTATTTTTTTAATTGTAGTCTAAAATATTGAACTAGTATGTTTTAATTTAAATGAAATTTATAAATTTATAATTTTAGTGTTTTATTGTTAATTTATAATTTAAAAAATAAAAAATAAAAAAGGTGGTGAATGATGGAATTCCATCACAAGTGATGACCCCACTAAAAAAGATTGTGAGTAATTGAATAATGGTTGATGGCATGGACGGAACTTGATTGGATGCTGTAAGTGATAGAATTTTTACAAGTGATAACCACCCCTACCCTTTATAGTGTGACTATGTAAATAACCATAGAGCATTAACATTCTAGGAATCAAAATCTTTGTGTGGGGTTTTTAAAATATAAAAAGTATAAAAAGTGGTTGCAGTGGAGGAGAGAGAAAATGTTACTGTATATTTGGGGTGACACTGTTCACCCCCTATACTTTTTTAATATATATTGAAAGTGGTTGTGAGTGAAGGAGAGAAAATGTAATGATAAAGGTATAAAAATATTATTTAATTGAAAAGGAGAGTGAAAGAATATTTATTTTTAGTGAAAATATATTGATATAAAAGTTATTTTTTAGTGGAACGTATGAATATTTTTAGGGAGTTGGATTGAATGCTCTTATAATATATATATAGCTCAAATATAGATTATATCTTGTAAAGAAATTAAATATATTTTCTGCAAATGATTACGAGAAATAAATGTAAGGGACACGTCATTAGCTATCACATTCAAAGGATCACTTTTGCTTTTATGGAATTATAGGCGACGGCCAACTAAACCTTTGCTGTTTCCCAGCCACCCACCCCACCATCTTGTCTCTATATTTTTTTTAGCATACTATAAACTTTACAAAAGGACAAGGTTCCATCATCTACCAACTTGATTAATATAACCTTTACCTATTATTTTTATTTCATTATAGAAAAAGACATGAAAATAATCATTTTCTTCTTTGCAAGAATAAACTATAGCAACAACCAAAGCTAATTAATCTCACAAATATGAAAACTATTAATAAGTTCTATAAAAAAAAGATATATGTAGGCAAATCTTTTCTATATCTTGGAATAGTTTGAAAGAATAAAATCATGTATACATATATGGTTTTTACAGTACAAAATGATATCATATAGATCAAGAGTCATTCGAGTATATGGGGTAAAGGGTGCACAGTGTGGTATCCAAACTCTCGCTCCTTCGAAACTCCCACTTATTTGAAAAAGTCCCGAATTAGACGGGATGATATTCCAGCCCTTCCACTGCTATCCAAACTCTCGCTCCTCCTGTCCCTTATCATTTTATCTTTGACAAACTTCCTAATCGGGGAGTACATCTCGAATTTTGGTCATCTTTCTCTTGCTCACCTTTCACCTCAACGTATCTTTCTTTCCCGCAAACTCTCGAACCTATTTAACACACCCATAAGGTGCACCCTAAAATTAGATGCTCGAATGTTATTTGTGTTTCATTTAACATGGGTAGATTTATTTTTATTTTTATTTTTTTTGAACGGCTAAATGTTACACTCCACGGGTATTAAACCCATAACCTCCTCATATCTAAACACCTAGAGGGTTTTCCCTTTACCACTAGGCCAAAGCCTCAGTGACAACATGGGTAGATGAAAAGACATTTTGAGGGATAGAAAGTATCAAAAATAAATACTCAAATTTGATTATTCCTTTTATTAACGGTAGAAGAAAATAAATTTTATAAATATACACAAGTATAGGATATAGATGCATGAATATGATTTTTGTATTCGTTTATCATCTTATGTTTTTTGTATTATTATCGGCTATGTAGTTAATATCCTGATATATCAGTGATATATCAGTTATCGGTCCCTTGTCGAGATATGGATACAAAATATCCGTTAAAATATCGGTACCGATAATTTCAGCGATATTGACCAATATTTGATCGATATTGGACCCATATTTGACCGATATATCACCAATTTTCCCGATATTAGTACCTTTCTTCTTAGTTCTACCATTTGTCTTTATTCTTATTGTTGCTATTAGTGTTTTAAGTCTTAATTGTTAGTTGTTACTATTAAATGTTAGTGTTTTAAGTCTTAATTGTTAGTTGTTACTATTAAATGTTAGTGTTTTAAGTCTTAGTAAGTTCCCACTTACTACAATTGTTAGTGTTTTGTAAGTTGAAAAAGGTTAATTGTTAACGGTATGAGAGTATACTGAATTGTTAGTGTTTAAATTGCTATATATAAATTTAGCACGATGCTAAAATTACCGTTATCTCACCGATACCCCACCGCGATAACCGATATCTCAAATATCAGTCCTTGACCGATATCCGATATTTTACCGCATTAACTACTTAGATTATCGGACAAAGCTATGTTACGTGAGTTAAAGTAGATATATGAGTAAACAAACACACATATTTGTAGCATCCCGAATTTTAGGTGTAATATATTAGGAATACCGTATTTTCTCTCTCTCTCTCTCACTCTCTCTCTCTCTATATAGGGGTAAGTTAATGTACAAAGTACACTTAACGTACGAAATGTAAAAAATAATTACGTGTAAAGGAAATAACAACTGAAAATTATGTATGATTAAAATCACAATTACGCACCTGAGATATCATTTTTACACCTTATAAACATGTTGTTTGTGACGGATTAGGATACGTCCATATTCAGAGTTGTGAAATTTGAATAAAATTGTCATAAAGTGCCAATATTAGAGTTAGAAATGTTAATATAAATTCTTATGGCCAAAGTCCTAATTAAGCTAGGCTACTTATAAACTCCTTCAAATTTGGTTTGAAAAACGGGGGTTCTAGCCATGTACAATCAAAGATAAAATCAACAAATTATGGCCAATTCATTCGCAACTCAAATCAAAACTCTAAATATGTTTCAGAGCATTCTACTAACATTCCTAACCGATTTAAATCACTAGGTTGGTGAGCTTCCATCCATCCAATCTCTTTATTTAGTGATCTAAACAAATATACGAACCAATATGAATATTCATCAAATCGATGGTTAATATAGTTTTTTAACGGCTTAGAATCATCATAAATTTATGATTAAAAGTAATAAGAATTCATTAATTTCAACTACGGTGAAAATTTAAAAATTTAGTCGTTTGTGTTCTTTCTGAGTTTTTAACTTCAATCCTATAGTTGTTATGGTATCCGTAAGTTTGGACAGATGATAAATGATGTTTAAAACCCATTAAAATAGAATTCATTAAACTTTAATACACAACTCAAATGAAGATTTGGTTATATGAGTTTATATATGAATTTGATGACCTAAAGTGGGATGTTGAGTAATTGTGTTTTAGTCATCACTAGCCGATGACACTTAACTAAAGTAGTTATTGAATTTGGTTAATATCAATATATGTGATTAAAATATGAAAATTTTAGTTTTTTTGGTAAAATTTAAATTTGTTCCAAATTAGGCTCTGTCAAGCTGGTTTACATTAATATCAAATGATCATTTATACTTATTTGTGTTTATGGTTTTAAAATTACAAATAGAAGTGACTAAACTCGAATTTTGTGTTTATGTGTGAGCTTCTTATATAACGTGTGGATTACGTGGATTGATTTGGTGAGTACCCATGTTAACAGGGGCGGATCTACAAGTAACCTACGGGTTCCCGGGAACCCATTGAGTTTCGAAATTTTAATAGGAAATATAGATAAAAAATATGAAGGAACCCATATATAAATTTGAAGTGCACCCATGAACAAACTATTGGAGTGTTCCAGTTGGTAAAAGCTATGAATTTGGTCTTAAAGGTCGTGTGATCAATTCTACCTCCTGCTGTATTTCAGTATTTTTTTTTTTTGGTAAACATGATATGTAATAAAAGTCCATTTGTCTTGCCTTCTGATATTAATTTCCTCAAGATATTAGTACACATTAATATGGAGTCGATAAAACAAATTCAGTTGCATAGGGAATTGTTGGATAATAAGTGGAACATTAAGGTGCAGATAGGGAATTGTTGGATAATATATATATATATATATATATATATATATATATTTTTTAAGAAGGCAATATCATTGAAAAAAGAAGTACATGAACCTGAGCTAGGTGCTCAAGGATTAAACATAAAGCAAATTGCAAACAAAATACATCAACTAAAACAACTGTAATCAAGACATTAAGGTGCAGGAAAGAAGCTTCACAGCTGTAATTAAGTGGAACATATGACTTTTATGACTTTTAAGCCTTGTGTTTTGTAGTCTAAATAAATACCTCTTCCTAATATTCTTGTGGAACTTATTTTACTTGATTGTTTAGGTTAAACATCCGTATTCATGTAAAGTTCGGCGAAAATGTTCCTTTCTTGCTAGGGGTGCTTACTTGATTGTTAAAGCTCAACATCCGTTTGAGTATTTTGGCTGGTTGGGTGAGATTTTAAAAAGTCGCTAAAATGTTCCTTTTTGTTAGGGGTGTTAAGTTTGGCAAAAATTCTAGTCGGACCGCTAACTACGATTTCACATAATAACGAACCAAATTGAGTGGGCTGACCCTTAAAACGATTTGTTCTTTTTGTTTAAAATTGTTAGTATGTATTAAAATGATAGAAGAGGCTTCATTGGTATGATACATTCACAAAACTTCATTGTTTAAAAAGGAAAAAAAATATAAATAATAAAGGTTCAACGGATGGTTCCAAGCCTAATTTGTTAGTTCTGTGAAGTCCTAATTTGTTAGTTCTGTGACCCGACCCGACCTAGCCTGAAATTTCTAATGGATGGTTGTGAAAACTTTGACCACCACAAAAGTGAACCCATAGAAAAAAATTTATGGATCCGCCACTGCATGTTAACCCCTCGTACCGGCCACTATTTTTTGTTTGACCACGGGAGTTCATGGATTTATTTTTGTTTGACTAAGCGAAAACTTTGTTAAAAAGAAACCCATCATGAATTGTTGCCACTTGAGCATACTTAACTGCAAAGTTCTTATTTTATCTGTAGCTAATGTGCCTAAAACATTCGGGCGTGCATTAGTGGCCTAAGAACTTTTTTGTTTTATTTTTTCACTTGTTATAGGGTCAAACCAAATAAGTCAAGCAATGTGAAGGTGTCAAAAGAATAAGAGTGAGACTATAGCTTCCCATGGTTTATTCCAACCTTTACGTTGCAATGAATTTCATTGGTGGACTTCCTAAATCCAATGAGTAAAGATACGAATTACAACCACTTTAAGGCACCAAGCCATAATATATTATTATGATCAACTATTTTTTATAACGTCTATGTAGACTAAATGGTGCCCATCAGGCATCAACAATTACTTTGGATACCGTATGTTGGTAACATGTGTCGAGTATGTAGACTAAATGGTGTCAAACACAACATCATACGTTTAACACGAAAAGTGAATTAGAATATAACATGTTCAACTAAACGTACCATTTTCTAAAACATCAACTCAAACATGTTAAATAAACCGGTTAAATGACACGACATATTTAACACAACTAAATGTAACTATTTTAATAAAACGAATGACACCTTTAACACGATTTTATGTAAATAGTTCAGTCATGAATGTCACGACACTTTTAACAAGATTACTGACACTATTCACTAAATGCGATTAAAAATTAAAACACGATAACATAAAAGTTACCAAAATTACAATCCATATTTAGTTATTGTATATTAAATTATTCATTCATAAGATGTTTTGATAAACCGGTCACAAATGTGTCGACATATTAACTTAACACGATAAGTTAAACATATAATGCATGTCAAAACGGGTTATTAAGATGGTTGAAACCATCCATCACTTGTTGTCTAGTGGTTGGAAAGACTTGGGTTCTCCTTGGAGGCCCAAGTTCAATTCCCACTACTACCATATTTGGTGGATAAAGGCAATGAATGCTAGTTCTCCCAGACCTTAGGTCAAGAGTTCGGGCCCGAGCCACCCTGCGTTATGCCAGAGAGATTCTCTCTTGTGGCGGCGCAAGCCCCTGCCATTGGCAGTGAGTGGTATGGTTTCTCAGGGAACACCGTTACTCAAACTCTGACGCCAGCGTGAGCTCGGTTAAGACAACATAGTCTGGCCAAAGTGGGGTTAGGACTCTCTGTTTGGGAGAGTGTGAGATCTCTCTCTCAACTTCCTATAGCTTCTTATCGTTCAAAAAAAAGCTGATAGAAACCATTTAGACACGTTTTTAATCGTGTTATTAACGTGTCGATTTATTTATGACACAAACCCGTTTACCATGTTTCATACAATCCAAGATACATAACAGCTGCAACATCTGATGAGATGTGTGTGACAAGGACAATGCAATATGGTTGGTAAGGCACTTTTTGACTCGCGCTCAAAATCATATGAAGCAATTTGCAGATTGCCATCGTACATAAATATCTTTTGAATTAGGGTAGTGAGTTTACCTCAAGTGACATCCTTGTTGCCGAACCACTCTTATATATAATATAAAAGAAGAGAACATATATAGTATTGTACAACTTTTAATACATATGGAATCGAGGTTGTTTTGCCAAAACAGGTGTGGTCTATGATGAGTCGTTTGTCATTGTATCGGGTACGATACCAGGGTCCGGTACTGTGCTGAATGTAGTAAATATATACACGTTTCAGCTCGACGAAGGTTATGGGATAAGCTACTGTCATTACGGTTTTCGTTAAATGGGTTTTGGATTTTAATCGGGGACTTTAATGAAGTGAGGGTGGAAGATGACCGATTATACTCCCAGTTTGATTGTAGGGGGGCAACCCTTTTTAATGAATTTATTCATGAAGCAGGCTTTCTTGAATATAAGATGGGAGGATGCCGCATATGACTTATAATGGTTCTAGTATGAGCAAAATTGACAGGGTACTTGTGTGTGACGACTTCATGAGTAAATGGCCGAACGCTAAGTTTATTGCTCTTCCAAGGTTTCTTTCGAACCACTCTCCGATTCTCTTATCGTGTTCAGAAGTAAATTTCGGTCCAGTGCCTTTTAGGTTTTTTTAATAGTTGGTTAGAAATTCCGGGTTTTGATGACGTAGTCAAAAAGACGGGATCCAACCACATGCCGAACAATGGTTGTGTTGTAAATCTTAAGGACTTTCTCAAGCTTTAAAAGGCCATACAAAGGATTGGAGATCTAAAGTTAAGGAGGAAGAAGAGAGAGTTCTAAAGTCAGCCTTAGATGAAGTAGAAGCTATTGATTCCCTTCCTGAAACGAGGCTTTTAAACAATGAGGAAAAGGAGCTAAGAGTTTGGTGTAACCTCCGTATTAGAAATTATGAAAAAAAAGAGTTGCCGATTTGCAACAAAAGAGCTAGACTTTGCTGGGCAAAATTAGGTGATGAAAATTCACACTTTTTTCACAATTACGTGAATGTTAAGATGGCTACAAAACGTATAAATTCTATTTATTGTAACGGAGTGATGTATCCTGATCCGGATAGCATAAAAAAGAAGTTCAAATCCGCATTTAAGAAACTTTTCTCTGAGCCCAAAAAGTTTCGCCCTAAAGTATCCATGGAGGGTTTTCCAAAACTTGAACCGAGTGATGCTCGAAACCTTGTCACGCCTTTTACTAAAGAAGAGATTAAGTTGGCGGTGTGGGATTGCGGTAGGGAGAAGGCCACGGGTCCGGATGGGTTTATCTTTAAAGTGGTAAAAAATCATTGGAAAACTTTTGAACCGATGTTTACAAATCTTTTTCAACAATTTCATTCTAAGCCAAAAATTTCGGTTGGTTGCAATTCCTCTTTTATTGCGCTCATACCGAAAAATAGAGACCCAAAAGAGGTTTCGGATTTTCGTCCTATTTCGCTCATTGGATTGGGTTATAAGGTCGTTGCAAAGGTTCTTGCAAACCGGCTAAAACCTGTCATTCCCTCGATTGTTTCGCCAGGGCAATCCGGATTTATTGAGGGAAGATCGATACTGGATGGTCCTCTCATCATTAGCGAAGTTTTATCATGGGCCAAGACTTACAAACAACGGGTTCTTGTTTTCAAAGTGAACTTCCAGAAAGCATACGATTCCGTCAATTGGAATTTTCTTTTGGATATCCTTTGCGGTATGAACTTTCCAAACCTTTGCAAGAATTGGATAAAGGCGTGCCTAACGTCGGGGCGGTCATCAGTTCTTGTGAATGGTTCACCGACGTCTTCGGCAAGGCGATGCTGGAAGCTTTGAATATCATAATGAATAAGGAGGTTGAGTCGGGTCTTTTTTGTTGGAAATTAATGAAAAATAATATTATATTAATAATTAATATAATAATTATTTAGTGATTAAAGCAATTAAATGAGAGATTATAAGCTTTAATTATGTGTTGGAACCTTAATGTGTGGGGAATTGTGCTTGTCCCACATTGGTGGAAAGATAAATCTTTTGTAGATTTATAATTAGAATTCTCTACACGAATGTATTCTTGTGTGACAACTCACACCCAGTGGCAGCCAGGAGGGTGCGTAGCACCTGACACGCGCCCGCGCCCGGGCACGGGACCGGGACGAGGGCGAAATGTGGCGCTTTGATGGCGCATGCTCGCATTGCCGCGAGCCGCTTGGAGCCGCCTTTAGTATTTTTTAGATGTGTCTTGGCTTGGGTTGTCAGCTAGAGACTTTTCAAGTTTCTAAGAGTCAAATGATTAAGTTACTAAATTCATTGTGCCATTGAATTCTAGAATTCAGTTTTATAAGTTTTAGAATTCATTGTGCTATTGAATTCTAGAGTTTAATTTTATTGAATTGTGTATTCAATAGAGACTCATCATTTCGAATTCTAATCAGTATAAATACAAAGCTTTGTGCTGTGTTTTGATACACACGACACAGAAATCGTATGGTTCACACAACACACATCAAACGAGTTCCCTAACTTTGCATCTTTGCGCACTCTTGTTTCAGGTATACTTTCGGGTGCTAGGCTAATCCCGGCAGTACAATCTGCTTAGGCTGTTGTACCCTGGGAAACAGACGGGTTCACTTGGGTGGCCCGAAATCTGTTTTAAGGGAAGCGTGATCTTCACGTGCCTCAGCCACCATTGTTTATGTTTTCCATTTACTTTTCTTTGTAATTTGTTCTTGGTTAAGATTATATTTTTTGTATTGTAATTCCTTTCAGTTTGATGTAGTTCTTCTTTATGTATTGTAATCATAATATTGATTAATAAATTTTTATTTTATTTGTTTGTGAACGCTGTCCTACTAGCTTAAAACAGATTTTAAAAACCCGTTCACTATTTTGGTTTTTAAAAGTTTTTATAATTTTTTTAGCAAACTTTTGTAGTTTGCATTGGTTTTATGTAAACCAAATTATTTCTGCCTTCACTAATTTTTTGTCTCTTGTTTCAGAAATGACTACTGTTTCAGCAACCACATCAACCACTGTTGGATCCACATCCACCACCATGGGACCATTAGTTGGTACCCAAGCAGCCCAAGCTGTGGCTAATCATGCCGAGAAGCCAGAAAAGTTCACCGGCTTGAACTTTAAGAGGTGGCAACAAAAATGTTGTTTTTATCTGACCACCTTGAACCTTGCGAGGTTCTTAACTAAGACCCCTCCTGTTCTTGCAGAAGGGACTAGTGATGCCCAATCTGTGAGTGCAGTTGATGCATGGAAACATTATGAGTACCTATGCCGCAACTATGTGTTGAATGGCCTCTCGGATGCATTGTATAATGTGTATTTCAAGGTTCCAACTGCAAAAGGATTATGGGAGTCATTGGAACACAAATACTAGACCGAGGATGCGGGTACAAAGAAGTTTGTTGTGGCAAGATTTCTGGACTATAAAATGATTGACTCAAAAACTGTTATGAGTCAAGTTCAAGAATTGCATATTATTCTTTGTGACATTTTGTCTGAATGAATGAATCTTAGTGAAACATTCCAAGTGGCAGCAATTGTTGAAAAGTTGCCTCCTAGTTGGGTGGACTTCAAGAATTACCTTAAGCATAAGCGAAAGGAAATGACAATTGAAGACCTTGTTGTTCGTCTTCGTATTTAGGAAGACAATAGGCTGTCACACAAAAGAAGTCAAGTTGAAGCTTCAGCAAAAGCAAACCTTGTGGAACATGGTCAATCCTCAAGGGTCATAAGGGTCACAAGGGTAACAAAGGCCACAAGTTCAATGGCAACGGAAAGAACAAAGGTGTTGACCTTGGGCCAAAGAAAGGTGGTGTGAAGAAGAAGGTTGGTCCCTTTAAAGGAAAGTGTTACAACTATGGACAAACTGGTCACCGTGCTGACCAATGCAAAGAGCCTAAGCGTGACATAGCTCTTATGGTTGATGATGATGGTATGCCTTTAGTGGCCATGATTTCAGACCTTACTGCCATGATGGAGGAGGTAAATTTGGTGGCTAATGAGCCAAAAGGGTGGTGGGTTGATACTGGGGCAACCCGCCATGTGTGCCCAGACAAGAGCCTCTTTAATACGTTTAAAGAGGTGGTGGGAGAAGAGAAGTTGTACATGGGAAATGCTGCTACAACTGATATCAAGGGAGAAGGTGATGTGATCTTAAAGTGGACTTCTGGGAAAGAGCTCACTTTGAAGAATGTGCTTTATGTTCCTGACCTGCGCAAGAGTCTTGTGTCGGGTTGGATGCTTAACAAGTTTGGTTTTCGTTTGGTTTTTGAGAGTGACCAGTTTGTTTTAAGTAAGTGTGGTATGTTTGTTGGAAAGGGATATGCCCAAAATGGCATGTTTAAACTTAATGTAATGGCTGTTCAGAAAAACATGAATAAAAATGCTAGTACTTCTGCTTACTTGGTTGAGTCTCCTAATGTTTGGCATGGACGTCTTGGTCATGTAAATTTTAATTCGATGCGTCGTTTAATTAAATTAGATTACATACCAAATTTTGCCATTGACTCTAAAACAAAATGTAAAATATGTGTTGAAGCAAAACAAACAAGATCATCCTTCAAATCAGTTGACAGAATAACTGAACCCCTTGATCTGATTCACACTGATATGTGTGACTTAAAATCAATTCCCACAAGAGGCGGTAACAAATATTTTATTACTTTTATCGATGATACTACAAGATATTGTTATGTTTACTTACTTAAGAGTAAGGATGAAGCAATTGACAAGTTTAACTTATATAAAGCTGAAGTTGAGAATCAACTCAACAAGAAAATAAAGCGTGTGAGAAGTGATAGAGGAGGTGAATATGTTTCACCATTTAGGGAAGTATGTGCACAAAGTGGCATCATACACGAATGTACCCCTCCTTATACACCCCAATCAAATGGTATTGCGGAACGAAAGAATCGTACATTAAAAGAAATGATGAATGCCATGTTGATAAGTTCTGGATGAGCCAGGAATGTGGGGGGAGGCCATTTTATCGGCCAATTTTTTATTGAATAAAATACCTTTCAAGAATAAGGATGTAACACCTCAAGAGTTGTGGTGGGGACATAAATCATCATATAAATACTTGAAAGTGTGAGGGTGCTTGGCCAAGGTGATTGTTACACCCCCTGAGGCACTTAGAATAGGGCCCAAAACTATTGATTGCATTTTCATTGGATATGCCAAAAACGGTAGTTCACATCGTTTTCTTGTATATGAATCTAAGAATCCTGATGTGCACAAAGACTCTATCATAGAGACAAGGCCAGGAAATGTGACTTACTTTGAAGAAGAGTTTCCTTTGTTAGTACAAACTCATACAAGTTCTTCAAATCATGCAAGTTCATCAACAATGGTTGATGAGATTGTTCGAGAGGAAACTCAAGAACGATCAGAGGTTGAAGATGGTGAGCAAAGAAGAAGTAAAAGGCAAAGGATTGAGAAATCCTTTGGACCTGACTTTCTTACATACATGGTTGAGAGTGAGCCTCAAACCTATCGAGAAGCAGTCACCTCTTCAGATGGACCTCAATGGAAAGAAGCCATCAAGAGTGAAATTGATTCTATCTTGCAGAATCATACTTGGGAGTTAGTAGATCTTCCACCAGGGTGCAAGCCACTTGGATATCGATGGATATTTAAGAAAAAGATGAAAGCGGATGGCTCTGTTGACAAGTATAAGGCAAGGCTTGTGATCAAAGGGTTTAGACAAAAGGAAGGTCTTGACTATTTTGACACATACTCGCCTGTGACTAGAATAACCTCTATTAGGTTGGTGCTTGCAATAGCAGCTTTGAAAAACTTGGAAATACATCAAATGGATGTAAAAACCGCATTTCTTAACGGGGAATTAGAGGAAGAGATTTACATGGAGCAACCAGAGGGTTTCTCTGCTCCTGGCCAAGAGGGCAAAGTGTGTAAACTCGTCAAGTCATTATATGGCTTGAAGCAAGCTCCAAAACAATGGCATCAAAAGTTTGACCAAGTTATGCTTAACAATGGTTTCAAAATAAATGAATGCGATAAATGTGTCTATGTGAAAGACACTTATAAATGTTATGTGATCTTATGCCTTTATGTAGATGATATGCTTATCATTGGGAGTGATGATAAGATGATCAGATTTACGAAAGACATGTTGAAAGAAAGATTTGACATGAAAGATATGGGTCTAGCTGATGTGATTCTTGGAGTAAAGATCATTAGAACCCAAACTGGCTTGGTGCTAAGGCAATCTCATTATGTTGATAAGATCCTTCAGAAGTTCAATCCAGAGGACACGAGTGTACCTCAAACTCCAATTGATACCTCTCAACATTTGTCAAAAAATAGAGGCGAGAGTGTTGCTCAATTGGAAGACTCAAGGATCATTGGCAGTCTTATGTATCTCATGTCATGTACTCGGCCAGACTTGGCATATGCTGTGAGTAGGCTAAGTAGATATACTAGTAATCCTAGTTCAGAACATTGGAAGAGTATGACAAGATTATTAAGGTATTTGAGATACATGAGAAACTATGGACTACATTATGGCCAAAATCCAGCTGTTGTGGAAGGATTCAGTGATGCCAACTGGATATCCGATCAGAAAGATTCTAGATCTACAAGTGGATATGTGTTTACCCTTGGAGGTGCATCTATTTCTTGGAAGTCGTCCAAGCAAACTCTTATAGCTAGATCCACGATGGAATCTGAGTTTATCGCGTTAGATAAAGCTGGAGAAGAGGCAGAATGGTTACATCAATTCTTGGAATATGTTCCAAGATGGCCTAATCCTGTGACGGCCATCTGCATACATTGTGATTGCCAATCAGCTATTGGTAGAGCTCAAAATGCAATGTATAATGGCAGATCAAGGCACATACGGTGTCGGCATAACACGATACGACAACTACTCTCAACTGGAGTTATCACGATTGACTATGTGAAGTCAAAGGATAACATTGCGGATCCGCTTACAGAAGGCTTAAGCAGAGAGGTAGTACATAAGTCGTTGATGGGAATGGGACTAAAGCCCTTGGAGTAAGTTTGTACAACGGAAAATATATCCTAGAAGATTGGAGATCCCATGATCTAGGCTCAATAGGACCATCTAACTGTACGAGCTAAGGTCACTGTGGGGGAGTACCTCAATTTACAAAAGGGAGTTACAAACTTCCTAGTCCATTCCTACATGAGATCACTGATATCAAGAGAGGTTAAGCATATGGCTTTTAATGATTTGTAAATCACCTATGTTAGAGAGAAGTGGGGTCGCTTCGAATGGAATTGGAGGCACGATTCCTAGAGCTCTCGCAGAACCAGGATGGTGTTCCATGACCATAACGGACACAACTATGAGGGGTTAGCCAGACCAGGAAGAGTAATGCGTGATGTATAATAACGTCTACGTAAAAAGGGGTTGGTTCAAGGACATCGCGTCTACTAATCGCTAGGAGACTAAGTATACGTCACAAAGGAGGGTTCAAAGGGAACCTACCTATCCTACATTACTTAACCACTGAAATTTTATCGTGACACTTGAGTGTGTGGGATGATCTCCATTCATGTGGGGATTGTTGGAAATTAATGAAAAATAATATTATATAATAATTAATATAATAATTATTTAGTGATTAAAGCAATTGAATGAGAGATCATAAGCTTTAATTATGTGTTGGAACCTTAATGTGTGGGGAATTGTGCTTGTCCCACATTGGTGGAGAGATAAATCTTTTGTAGATTTATAATTAGAATTATCTACACGAATGTATTCTTGTGTGACAACTCACACCCAGTGGCAGCCAGGAGGGTGCGAAGCACCTGACACGCACACGCGCTCGCGCCCGGGCACGGGCACGGGACAGGGACCGGGACGAGGGCGATGGGCGCAATGTGGCGCTTTGATGGCGCACTTTGCACTTCGCACGCTCGCATCGCCACGAGCCGCTTGGAGCCGCCTTTAGTATTTTAGATGTGTCTTGGCTTGGGTTGTCAGCTAGAGACTTTTCAAGTTTCTAACAGTCAAATGATTAAGTTACTGAATTCATTGTGCCATTGAATTCTAGAATTCAGTTTTATAAGTTTTAGAATTCATTGTCCTATTGAATTCTAGAGTTTAATTTTATTGAATTGTGTATTCAATAGAGACTCATCATTTCGAATTCTAATCAGTATAAATACAAAGCTTTGTGCTTTGTTTTGATACACATGACACATAAATCGTATGGTTCATACAACACACACATCAAACGAGTTCCCTAACTTTGCATCTTTGCGCACTCTTGTTTCAGGTATACTTTCGGGTGCTAGGCTAATCCCGGCAGTACAATCTGCTTAGGCTGTTGTACCCTGGGAAACAGACGGGTTCACCTGGGTGGCCCGAAATCTGTTTTAAGGGAAGCGTGATCTTCACGTGCCTCAGTCACCATTGTTTATGTTTTCCATTTACTTTTCTTTGTAATCTGTTCTTGGTTAAGATTATATTTTTTGTATTGTAATTCCTTTCAGTTTGATGTAGTTCTTCTTTATGTATTGTAATCATAATATTGATTAATAAAATTTTATTTTATTTGTTTGTGAACGGTTGTCCTACATTTTTCGGGGTGTGCAATTACCTAATGGAGGGCCTACCTTATCACACCTTTTCTACGCTGATGACGTAGTCTTCATTGGAGAGTGGGCGGAGGAAAATATAAGGAACATCAATAGGATCTTGAGGTGTTTCTTTCTTTGCTCGGGATTGAAGGTTAATTTGGACAAAAGTTGCTTGTACGGTGCCGGGGTCAATGAAGAAGAGGCATGCAATATGGCTAGTCTCATTCGATGCAAAGCGGGTATGTTTCCTTTCACTTTCTTGGGGCTTCCCATTGGTGCCAATATGAAGAGAATTAAATATTGGCAGCCCATTTTAGATAAATTTAACGCCATGCTTTCCGGTTGGAAAACTAAGAATTTATCTTTAGCGGGTCGGGTAACTTTGGCAAAAGCGGTTCTAGGGGCTCTTCCCAATTATTACTTGTCGTTATTTAAAGCCCCTAACGGAGTTACTAAAAGTCTCGAGAAGATAAGAAGAGATTTTGTTTGGGGAGGTACTAATGGTAATAGAAAAATCAAGTGGATTGCGTGGAACAAGATGTTGGGTCCTAAACGATATGGGAGGTTGGGAATTGGTGATATAAGGAGTTTAAATTTATCTCTCCTCGCCAAATGGTGGTGGAAGTTCAAATCAAACAACAAGTCTCTTTGAACTAAAGTGACTCGTTCCATACACTATTCTAAAAATGGATTTACTTCATTTCCATTTAATTCGCGCGTAGCGGGTCTCTGGAAAGACATTGGGTCGGTAGAAAAGGACCTTTCCAGTTTAAATTTATCTCTTCAAAATAACATCATGGGGATGGTATACTTTTTTGGATAGATAACTGGATGGAGATAGGACCTTTAAAAGATGCTTTTAAAGATTTATTTCATCTAGCCCAAGACAAAGAAGCAACAGTTAAAGATATGCTGGAGGTGGGCCGTGGGGATAGATGGAGGTGGAGTTGGGTCCGTGAGATTAGAGGGGAAAGGGAATTGCACCAATTCAACTTGCTCAAAATGTTGTTGTGTAATTTTGAAACTAAAGGGGACGAGATGGCTGGGTATGGAAAGATGCAACTCATGACATGCTTACTGTGGCTTTTTTGAGATTCATAATACATGAAAAAAGTAATTTGGATCACAATGGAAATTGGCCTTGCTGGAATAATTGGGTTCCACACAAGATTAATATATTCAATTGGAGGGACTCTTTAAATCGTATTTCATCGAAAACAAATCTTGCAGTTAGAGAGGTGCCTATGGTTGATCAGTTATGTCCTTGATGCGGGCTTAGAGAAGAAACTGTGGAGCATATTTTTTGGGATTGCTGGATCGCCAAAGCCATCTGATGGTCGATTTTGGTGTGGCTCAAGTTACCATTTCCGACTTCGGATAGGAATCCTCAACAGATCATTGGTTTGGCGTTGGAAGAAAACGGGTCAAAGGATTGGAAAAAATTAGTCGGGGCAGTGCTTATGGTGACGATGTGGGAAATCTGGAAGGCAAGAAATGAGAAGACTTTTAACAACCACCACATTCACTTCACGAGAACCGTGGACATAATCAAGGAGAATTCGTTTCTTTGGATCACGAGTAGATCGAAATATTGTAACATAGATTGGTCTAGATGGGTTGATTTTAATATTCGTAATGTAATTTTGTAACTGCGGTTTCCAGTTTCTTGTTAGCCCGATTTCTATATTTTTTATAGAAGTTTCGCCGTTCAAAAAAAAGTTTTATAAATTCATTATTTTTTTATTCTACTTCGTCATCTAGTGTAAACTTTTTCAATAACAGCTCATTTAGTTTAACTATTGTATTTTGTTTTCTTTTATTTTAACAAATTATTTTTTACCTCTAAATAGTTTTTTTAACGATCACGTTAATACTTTTTTAGGTATATTTTTAAAATTTTTCTTTTTCTTTGCTATAACGAGTGTGTCAAACGTTTTTTAGTTTAATATTTTTTAACGAACACGCGGATACTCTTTTGAACATATTTTTAATTTTTTTTCCTTTGCTATAGCGAGCGTGCCAAAACCGACCAAGTTTCTATCGTTTTCTTTTCGTTTACCTCATTTTTACCTTCGTTATTTAATACATCGTTTTACCTTTGTTATATTTTGATGTTCAGAGCCGAGTTACGACGCAAATAGCATAACTCATTAATATATCATTTTAATTAATTTTACAAATTTATTTATCGGTTGTCATGGTGTGCTATACGTTCTGAATTCCAACCGTGTCCCTGCGCAATGCGCGGGTAACTATGACCCTAGTTAGCGTTTAAAGCTAGGTTTATATATATGAGCTTGTTAACTTTTCTTCTATGCACCTTTAGTTATATTTATTGCTCTTGAGCTCATTTAGTTAACTTAAGTTTTTATTAAGTTTAAGCATAAACTATAAGGTTGAAATCGAAGATGAGATGAACACAGGATTAGTATTAAAAAATAGGATTTATTGCATTAAAAATAACTGTTTTTATTTTCGTGGACAAATAGCGATGCGTTCATACGCTTGAACTTCTTGCTAGTATTAGGGGTCTTAAAAAAATTTGGATCCGAAACCAAATCCGAAATATCCGAAATTTCGGATTCGGGTATTGATTTCGAAAAATTTCGGATAATCGGATTATCCGATATCCGAAAACTATATATATATATATTTATTAAATATGAATTATATGAACACTATGTTTAATTTGAAATATGGTAAAAATAGTAAAATTTATCAGATTCGGATGTGGATTATGAATGTTTTTTTCAATGTTGGAGATTTTGAAAATCGAATTAAAGTTTAGTTTTAATCTTTGAACGAAACAGACTTTTTTGATTTTTTTTATAAATTCGGATACTTGTTTAAATATCCGAATCCGTATCCGAAATTTCCGATATCCAAAAATTGGATACGGATTCAGACATTAATATTTATTGTTCGAAAGCCGGACAATCCGATTTTAAACACCCTAACTAGTAAGTTGTATGATTTATTTTATAGGAAATAACATATTTTGTTAAACGACAAAGGTTACATAATCACTATTTTTAGATTATACTAAGTTTACTCCGTGTCAGAAATTGAACATGATTTCTCTCCCAAAACGCACAAAGCTTTACCCCACCAAAGTTGGCTATAGGGAATAACATATAACGGAGTCTAAACAGTGCAAAATTATCAAATAGAGCATTAAATCCATTAGACATCCATAACATAAGTACCCATAAATTTGAAAATAAGAAATTGAAATAATCATATAGATAAATGATTAATTAATTTGTTTGTGAAACTAATAAAATGAAACAAAAATATATAATAGAGTAAAATACTAAAATGGTCTATGAGTTTATGCCACTTTTGTCACTTTAGTCTAAAAATATTTCTTTTTGTATATGGGTCTCTGAGATTTCATTTTTTTTGTCATTTCATTCAATTTGCTAACTGGGTTAGAATTTTCTAGTAACTTCTCCATTTTTTTGTCGTTTTCCTTGTTAAATTAAATATATTATGGCATAAAATGATGATTATACCTTTTATTTAAATAAGGAAAACGACAAAAATGAGAAAGGTTAACAGAAACTTCTAACCTAGTTTGTCAGTTTAATGAAAATGGCAAAATAAAACAAAACCTCAGGGACCCAGATCCAAAAAGTTCATTTGGGATTAAAATGGCAAAAATAACTTAAACTTATGGACCATTTTGACATTTTACTGTATAAAAGAACTAGAACTTAGATTGAGTTTGAAAATAACTTATTAGTACTTTGAAAAAGACAATAGATCAATAAGTCACTTCCAAAAGCCAGGAATATAAACTTTTTTCAAATGACTTATTGACTCCAATAAGTGAATAAGTCATTTCTAAACTCAACCTCAAACCCCCTTTTAATTAGATAAATAATCTGACTAACTAATAGTTAAGATTGAGATAAGCTTATAAAATTAAAGTGACAAGAGAAAAGAAAAAAAAAAGTAAACGAGAAGATAAAAAGGAGAAGAGAAAAGAAAAGGAGGGGAGAAGAATAGTGAAAACTGCATAGGAGAAAATAGTTTATTTTACAAAACGTTAATTAGAATTTTAACAACAGTTGGCATAATTGAAAATGATGAAATTAACCCTAAACGTAGAGATTAATTAGTATAATTACTGAAGATTAAAGGGACATATGTGATTTCAATATACGTAAGGGTTTTTTACATATTTCCCCTCCTAAGATAGCTTATTACATATTTCCCCAAACAAAAAAACAATTACATATTTCTCCTCCTAACCAATGCATATTACATATTTCCCCCTTTATTAAAATTACTCTTATTAATTACTATTTTATCCTTAATGAACTTATTAAATGACTAATTACATATTTATCTGATTCTTCTATTTTCTTAAAGGATTTTACATATGTCCTATCCTATGTGCCTATGTCGGTTTCGGATTAGTGAATTAATTAATAGTTATGTCTCTGTAATTTGTCTCATGATATTGATATGCATCTCGTGAATTATGCTTATTTTTTAAACAAAAAAGTATACATATTAGAAAATAACCGAGTGCTATAAACAATCATCATGTGATTTTAACTTTTTATGTGATAATGATTTAGCGTAATGTCACACCCCGATTTCCACGTGTATCCCGATGGGGAGTATTGTGACGTAAGTTGATAACATCATAACCAAACACACAGCAGAACGGAAGTCTTGGATTTAAAATATTATTACAAACCGAATGTTCAAAGTTCGAATAATAAAAACATGGGTTGTAAAAAAGATCACAGGCGGATCGAAATAAATATACAAAATATTTGTTCAACAGACTTCAGACAACTAAGGACTTGCAAGATACTCTTACGTGCTGAAACCTGTAACTTAATCTTTTGAAAATACATAAGTTAAACTGGTAAATACTAATAACCGACACATTTTGAAAATCTTTTAAAAATTGTTTTAAGTCCACTTGGCACATTTTATAAATAACTTGGGATAGTTCATAATGACCTTGTTTACAGTTTACATGTTTGTCAATACATATGGGGTCCGATGCAGAAACCAAATAACCTGATTAACCGAGACACCACTAATAATCCACTAATGGGATTTAATAATATTTTGCTTTAGCATCTGACAGGTGTATGCTTACACCCCGCGCTTAAGCTCGTGGACATTTGCAACTTAAATGAGCCGAGGATATCCAGCACACGGTCGAGTTAACCCCCAATGTTTAAGTTATAAACAAAACAAAATAAAACGGGTTATGAAGATTTAGTTAAATCACAATCCGACAACATGATCCCATACTCGACCAAGCGGTATTATTATACCGTATCCCAAGCCCGTATAGGGAAAATAGGCTAAAAGTATTTACCTGAGCTAATTCCTCAAAAGATAATAACTCAGCCGATAATCAAGAAAGTAAGCTTAGATAACAATCTACCGGGAGGATGTAGTCTGGAATGATGGCATTAATAACCAATTAGAATGCTAACGGGTCTTATCTACATCATAGACTCGGACCGACTAGCTTAAAATGATATTTACGGTACTAAACGCTAGATTAAGCGATGACC
Source organism: Scalesia atractyloides (assembly GCA_947069175.1). Classification (NCBI taxonomy): domain Eukaryota; kingdom Viridiplantae; phylum Streptophyta; class Magnoliopsida; order Asterales; family Asteraceae; genus Scalesia; species Scalesia atractyloides. Next base: position 68,116,382 of record CAMTDV010000021.1, read on the forward strand.
GGAATAAAATGTAGTTTAAACCCGACAAGTACTAAGACTTGTCTAATATGGGTAATCATATTACATTCTGGATTTTGAAATAAAAATGATAAGGTTAAACCCGTTTCGGTTAAACTACGTAAACTAGTCACGTAGGCTTAACCGTATGCATATAAGCGAAACCGGGTAACCGGATGAGTCATATACAATTTCCATATGCCATTATGTTTTAAACATGTTATAATATCAGTAAGTTATCAACATATTTGCCCGTTACAGTTTTAAAATCAAGTTATGCCTCAAAAGGGCATTTTAGTCATTTCATGACTTATAAAACGAGTTTGCAAGTAAACTGATGTTATGGCCAGAAATATTCTGAAAAAATAGTTAATTTATGATGTTATATCAGTTGGATATCAAGTATATTTGTGGTTTATAGTTTAAGACCACACTATGCCTCGAAAGGGCATTTTGGTCATTTCACACATCACTTTGACAACTTATTTGGAATCTGAGTTTAGATCGTGTACCTACTGTAGATATATATAAAATAAGTTTTGAATCAGTAGGTGTCAAGTCTTGATGCTCTAATATGGTTTTAAACCATATTATGCGTCGAAACGACGATTAAGTCGCTAAATGACGATTTAAATGGTATTTGAGTGAAATCAATGTTAAGATTAGGTTTTTTATGATAAAAATATGTTATATAATATAATACATCAGTAGGTAAAAGGTTTTGTTCATTAAAAATTATTAAAATCCATTTTAAGTGCCGTAAGGGCGATATCGTTATTTAAGGATTTAATACATGGATTTGTGTATAAACTCAGTTTACAATCTGAATTGATATCCCAAATAATCATAACTATGATATTACATCAGTAGGTAAAGAGTTCTGGTGTCGAAATTATGTTTAAACCATTTTATACGCCAGAAGGGCGATTTGGTCACTTTAAAACATGAATTACGCTTATTTAATCAAAAAATTAGTTTATGACCAGAATGTCGACCTTAAAATAAGTATAACAACTTAACATATCAGTTTACAAGTCATTTGTATGCTCATTTGTATTTAAAACCTTACTTTTAAACAAAAGGGCATTTTAGCAAAATTTAGCTTATTTAATGGAAACTTGCATATAAACTCGGATTACTACATGACCATGTAATATAACTCCAGAGGGTTATACTATAACATAACATGGTCATAATGCAACTTAGAATCAATAACTAAGGTTGCTAATTCGGGGCAGAACTGAAAGTCAAACCAGGAGTCAATCCTTGCGACTTTCAGTTGCGAACCGACCTTAGACCTAGAATTGACGGGCTGAACATGTTTACACATGTTCTAATAATTATTACCAAGTTATTATAGTGACAAAACACATTTTATAACACTTACATTACTAATTATGAATATTTTTCAAAAACTGACCCATTGACTTTTATTGACAATAACTTTGACCCGTCAATTGACCAAGCAAACGTGGAAATTAGGAGGTGCCCTTTTAAAGGATTAACACCTACCTAATTACGATCACGTAGCCATGTTCATACCGAACAATGGATGGACCACAATGGTCTTAGCCAATGGTCAAAGCGTTTTTACGTAACGCTTTGACTTTGGCTTAAAGCCTAACAAAATAACTTAAGCAAGATGGAGCACTTACAAGTGGTCTAAGAGAAGCTTAGAAACTCAGAGCAATTCTCCAAAGTAAGCAGGAGCTTTCCAATAGAGGTAGAGAGGAAGAAGATGAAGATGTGTAAGGAAGTCAGGCCTTTAGGGTGCCCTTTTATAGATGAAGAGAGAGCATGAGGCCAAGACAAGTGTTCAGGAGTGTCAAGAGGGCTCTCCAGGTGTTTTTGGACGTGTCAAGAGCTGCTCATATGGTGGCATTCGCGTGCAAGGTGGCAGGGCAGCAAGCTGCCAAGAAATCTGCCACTAGCAGTCCCTTACGGACCGTAAGGGGTGTAACATCCGTCGAAAAACGGGTTTTCAAACCCGCTTCGTTTGTTAATCGAATATCAAGTTATAAAATTTTGTTGCGTATTTATGGTTAATTTTGATTTTAAACAATACATATAAACATTTTAGAATTTAAAAACTATAATTATTAAAAAGTAAAAAATAAATTAAATAAAAAAGAAAAGGGGCTGCCGGGTTTCGAACCCGGGTCAGCCGGAAGATTTAAACATCAAACACTTAACCACTCCGCCACTTGCTGTTTTTGTGTAATCAAGGAAGCAAATAAAACCTTAAGTTCACCGTGAATCTATCTGTTTGCGCCAAAAATGAAACCGATCATCGGCTTTCAACTTTCCAGACGTTTGAGTGATCATGAGTTACTGATTATAACGATGAAGCATTTGCAACCCACGTTTTAATCAATTCAGTCTTCAATTGAATTCGATTCATATGATTTTCGGGTTTGATAACCGAAATCAATTACTTCCAATTTTCACTAACATTATCATCATCTCATAACTCGGAAACACTCACAGAACCTCCAATTTCACTTTCGCTCTATTTTTGTTCATCGGAAACGCTTTCTGAAATCGCCGGACTTTCGCCGGAAAACCGTGACATTCATCGAATCGGTAAATTTCTCAATTCTTTCATCTTCTATCCATTGTTAGACTTTTACTAACTCAAATCCTTCAATCAGAATCGGTCCCAGACGACGTTGTCGGATATTCAACACTCGTCGGAAAAAATCTGAAAATTCCGAAATCACGTGTGAATCGGTATGAACATCTAAACTCTCTGATAACTCTTTTTTAGTCATTTAATTTCACAATTAGTTAATCAAAACTGTTAATTGGTCCACTCAGACGGAATTCGTAAACAGAGCCGACGACCTTTGCCGGAGTTCTGAGAAAAATCATCTTTCCGGTACATTCATTTCCAAAACCTTCTCTATCCGTTACATTTCAATCATTTATAAGTTTCGCTAATTGAATTAAACAAGAACAGTCGAATATCAATTGTCTGGGTTGTTTTAACGAAGAAGATGAAGTTTAGGTTGTGTATATATTTAATATGAATCGGGTTATATCTCGGGTTAGACACACAGTCTAGCGGTGGACTGTGTGCATTTGAAACATAGAGATACCGAGTTCGAGTCTGTCCTTGTTCCGATTCGTCACAATATTCAAACCTTTTTATAAAACCCAAATACGGAACCTTTCAGTTAGTATATAAGAGAAATAAAAACAAGTATTTTAACCAGGTTAGACACACAGTCCAGCGGTGGACTGTGTGCAAAGTTAAACCACAGGTCACGGGTTCGAAACTTATCATGCACACCGGTTCGACATAATTAAAATCCTTTTTAAAATAAATGAATTCTGAATGAATTAAATAGTATATAAATATAATTAAAAACAGAAATATTTCGGGTTAGACACGTAGCTCAGTTGGTAGAGCTGCGTGCACGCGTACGGGAGGTCATGAGTTCGAGCCTCACCCAGCGCATACATACACAAGTTCCGAACCGGTCAACAGTCAAAGTCAATGGTCAACGGTCAACGGTCAACCCAAAAAGTCAACAATTTTTTTTATATTTTTATTTATTTATTTAATTTAAAATCAATTAAAAATACTTAAAAATAATATTTTTAAAGATAGAAAATGACCGTAAACTCACAAAAATATATCTAAAAATCCTATTAAAATTGTTAATAAAATCCACTTATTTACCGTACCTTTTCGTTATTATTTAGGTTAGTTATTCCTCGTCGATCAACCCTCTAAACTCGTGCGCATTCAGCATCATCAAACGAACGCACCCAATGTGAGTGAATCTCTACAAAATCCCCGTTAATCAATTTTGGGGTGTATCATGTGTCTTGTTATTTATTTCATTTAAACACTTGTGCATCCATCATATCCATGATCAAATGTGTATTCAATATGTATCAACTGTTTGTTGGTTAATGTTTAGATTAAATTTATCATTTTCAGTACATACATCATCATAGGCCGTCTGTTCCCCATTACCTATGAGCGGAACCGTTCCCCATTACCTGTGAGCGTGAACGAGGCGTTGCCAACATACGATCGGCTCCGTTTGATTGAGCCTTGATCGCACATACATCATCATAGGCCGTCCGTTCCCCATTACCTATGATCGGAACATGACGTTGCCAACATATACATTATCATTCATGTCATATACTCATGCAAGGTGGTTTGTTTATTGTTATTGTATGTTTATTTACGTTTGCTCACATATGATTATTGCACAATTTTTCCATATTAAATATAACAGGAAATCAATAATAAATGTTTTCTAACAAGGTTCACTCGCCAACATTTGTTGACCCAAAACCCCCCATTTTTACACATGATACATGTGATCCAGTTGCAGCAAGAAACATATAGGACGGCTTAGAAGAATAAATCAGTTTAGGTGTTGATTGTTTATTTAGTTACTTTTTCCTTGTAATTGTATGAACTTGTTTGGAATATTGAAGTTGTAATTTTGAATTTAATAAATATGAAACATATTAGTAAACATCATGAGCTTTGGTGATAACCCAATTATGCCCCGACTCTTATTCCGCTGCGGGTCGGGGTGTGACAGATTGGTATCAGAGCCATGACTATAGGGATATAGGATAGGTTATTAGACACTTAGAGCCTATAGTGATTAGAATTTTTAAATTGTTTGTGTGTTACATGCAAAATTCATGATGTTTATGTGCTTTATGTTTATTGTTACATTCAATGTTATGCAAGCATGTTCATAAGTACATATTATTATACAATGCCTATCATGAATCATATTCTCATAACATATCATATCCATGAGAGCACACACCACACAATTTCTATGACTTTTGCAACGATTTTTGTATTTTCAAATCACATCAAAGTGAGTTCTCATGACGGGCATGTAGTAACTGGAAGGGTACAAGTGCCGGCAGTCGGAACGTCCTATCTAGGCTTGGCATTCGTATAAATCCAAAATAAAGGACCAGTTTGCCTACCTGGGGACTAACGATGAGAGTACGAAGGACCTATTAGGCCAAAGCATGCTATACCAAACGTCGTGTGAGCTAACCCCACTTTGAGTTGTCATTGTGTCTACACCTGGACACCCTCCGACCATACATCTCCAAACATATTTCAGGTTTTCATTCGGGTGTGCGAGTGTTAAACCGCCAATACCAATGTGAATCCTACTAAGCCAATAGTCATGGGGGCCCACATGACTATACAGGCGATGGTATGGGGGACATTGGAGGCCCAAACATGAGCAAACCCAAGACATCCTCTGGATGTAGTTGCATTATTGATGTTTATGTTATTTTTTTTAAGACACATGACACCTAAAAAGACTCCTTAAACTCACAATCTTCTTATGTATGTTTTGTAGATGTCGGCTAGGCAGCAACATGGGGGTAGAAGGTCAGGAAGATAAACGAACGCTTGGCCACCCAAATCGCAAAACAATGGCCGCGGTGCTTCCTGACATCGTAATTCAAGTCCAACAAGCTCTCGCCACAAATCCCCTCAATCCTCCCCATCAAGAAATCCAGAACTTGACAACCCTCACTCCAAAAATGTCTTACAAAAACTTCAAGTCTTGCGATCCCCCGAAATTTGAAGGGACCGAAGGTGTCACTGCTCTCCTCCACTGGTTTGAGGAAATGGAAAACACCTTCCTCAATTGCGATTGTCCCGAGGATCGCAAGGTACGTTACGCAACCGGGAGACTATTTGGAGTAGCTCTTACCTGGTGGAATACAGAAAAAGGTAAAAGGGGAATCGAAGATGCAATGGCCTTAACATGGAGGAGTTAAGGGAAATCATGACGAGACGCTTCTGTCCAAGAAGCAGATCAAAAAGTTAGAGGATGAATTTCACTCGTTGAAGTAAAAGGAGGGAGATCATACTTCCTACAACAAAAGGTTTCTAGAGTTGAACCAAATGATCCCCAACTTGTTCACCCCAGTATACCGTTAGTCGAACACTATATTCGAGGCCTCCCCTCGAAAATTCAAGACTCAGTTCTAAGCACTTCGCCTGCAACACTTGAAGCTGCTATGGAACTAGCTACCGAGCTTACCGGAATCGTATTCGTAATGGCAAATTTAAGGACGAGAAAAAGAAAGCCCCTATTGAGGGCCAAACTTCAAACCATTCCACCTCCTCCTCAAAGTTTGCTAATAAGAGGAAACGAAACACCAGAAACTTTGCTGTCACACAAACAATTTCCCTATCCCTGCTGCACCCATCACTCAAGTTGCCCCTTCATCTGTACCATATAAAAAGCCATACTCCGGCCCATACCCAAAATGCAACCGTTGCCAATACCATCACTTTCCTGATCATCCCTGCCAACATTGCACCGGCTGTGGCCGCGCAGGTCACACCATTCAAACCTGTCGCGCACTTCAGCGAATGAACCGCCATCAGCCCTCAACCCAAACCCACCCTCAGCCCACCCAACCACCATAGATAGTGGGTCAAGCCCAACAACCTTTACTCCTACCACCTGCCCAACATGTAGCCCAATCCTACTACCAACCCAACTATCCCATGGTGCAACCTATGCGGGCTTGTTACAACTGTGGAGACCCGAACCACTTCAGGAACACCTGTCCACGCCTGGTGAATATCATCCATGCCCAAGCTCAAGCTAATCCAGTAAACCAGGCTAACCAAGCTCCTCCACCTGCAAGAGGAAGGGCTTTCAACATCAACGCCAATCAAGCTAGGGCTGACAACAATGTGGTTAACGGTACGTTTCTCATCAATGGTAGTTATGCATCCATGTTATTTGATACTGGCGCGGATAAGAGTTTTGTGTCCTTAGAATTTGAACCCATCCTCAACCAAACTCGAGATAAACTCATGGAATCCATAACGGTAGAAGTTGCTGACGGAAAACCGGTCTCATTAAACTCTATTATACGCAATTGTACTCTCACTCTAAACGATCACGATTTTCCAGTTGACCTCATACCTATGAAGTTGGGAAGTTTCGACATTATAATTGGTATGGACTGGCTCAGCCAACATCATGCTGAAGTTGTATGCCGCGAAAAGTTTATACGCATTCCTCTTACAAACGGTCAGACTCTACGAATCTTTGGAGAAACCCCTTCGAAAGGACTCAAATTAATGTCCTGTCTTCAAGCCCGAAAATATCTCCGCAAGAATTATGTCGCATTCCTAACTCATGTCGTCAAAAAGGGAACCAAGGAGAAGAAACTTGAAGACATCCCAGTAGTAAAAGATTTTCCGCAAGTTTTTCCTGACGACATTTCAGGACTTCCTCCCGTGAGAGAAGTCGAATTCGCATTGATCTTATACCTGGAGCTACACCAGTTGCAAAATCTCCTTATAGGTTAGCCCCATCCGAAATGCAAGAGCTAGCAAGTCAACTGCAAGAGCTGACTGACAAAGGATTCATACGTCCTAGCTCATCGCCTTGGGGTGCACCTTTCCTTTTTGTGAAGAAGAAAGATGGAACGTTTCGCATGTGTATCAACTACAGAGAACTCAACAAGTTAACAGTCAAGAACCGCTACCCATTACCTCGCATCGATGATCTTCTTGACCAACTTCAAGGCGCCAGCTGTTTTTCAAAAATCGACCTTCGTTCTGGTTATCATCAACTCAGAGTACATGAAGAAGACGTCCAAAGACCGCCTTCCGAACTCGTTATGGTCATTACGAATTCATGGTCATGCCATTTGGTTTAACCAACGCCCCAGCTGTCTTCATGGATCTAATGAACAGAGTCTGCAAACCTTATCTCGACCGTTTTGTTATAGTCTTCATCGACGACATCCTCATCTACTCAAAGTCTTAGTCTGATCATGAACGACACCTTCGACTCATCCTTACACTCTTAAGGACAGAAAAGCTATACGCTAAGTTTTCGAAATGTGAATTCTGGTTAAGGGAAGTACAATTCCTTGGACACGTCGTCAATGACAAGGGAATTCATGTTGATCCCTAAAAAATCAAGGCAGTACAGGAAGGGCAAGCCCACGTATACCTACCGAAGTAAGATCATTTCTTGGTTTGGCTGGTTATTATCGCCGTTTCATTGCAAATTTCTCCCGTATTGCTGTACCACTCACGGCTTTAACACATAAAGGAAAACCCTTCATATGGGGACCCAAACAAGAAGAAGCCTTCCAAACCCTTAAACAAAAACTCTGTGACGCACCTATCCTCACACTTCCTGAAGGTTGTGATGACTTCGTGGTTTATTGCGACGCGTCAGGGCAAGGACTAGGCTGTGTACTAATGCAAAGAGGAAAAGTGATAGCTTATGCTTCTAGACAACTCAAAATTCATGAGAAGAACTACACCACCCACGACCTAGAACTTGGAGCCGTTGTGTTCGCTCTTAAGATATGGAGACATTACCTCTACGGTACCAAGTGTGAAATATACACTGACCACAAGAGCCTCCAACATATCTTCAACCAAAAGGAGTTAAACATGAGGCAACGGAGATGGGTCGAACTTCTTAATGACTACGACTGTGAAATTCGGTATCAATATGGCAAATCAAACGTGGTGGCCGATGCGCTCAGTCGAAAGGGTTATGCGAACTCCATTCGTCTTCTATGTTCGCAAATCATAACCGACATCAAAGATCAAATCCGAGAAGCCCAACATGTTTCAGTAACGGAAAACGACGTACGCAAGGAGCTGTCTTGTGGAGCTGAACTTAAAATTGAAACTAAATCCGACGGTATTCTGTACTATCTAGATCGCATATGGATTCCCGATCACAATAACCTTCGTGATTTTCTTATGAATGAGGCGCACAAAACACGATACTCTATACACCCAGGAGCCGACAAAATGTATCAAGACCTTCGATACACCTACTGGTGGCCTGGAATGAAAAAGGATATTGCTGTTTTTGTTTCCAAGTGCCTTACATGTTCCAAAGTAAAATCTGAACATCAAAGACCCTCAGGACTTCTAGTCCAACCTGAAATACCTGTATGGAAGTGGGAAAACATAACCATGGACTTCATTACCGGGTTACCTCGCACCTCCGGTGGGTATGACACTATATGGGTAATCATTGATCGTCTTACAAAATCAGCTCACTTCATTCCGATTCGCGAGGACTTCAAGAATGAGAAGTTAGCTCGTATCTACATCAGCGAGATCGTAAGCCGTCATGGTGTACCGTTAAGCATTATTTCAGATCGTGATGGTCGTTTCACTCACGAACATGGCAAGCCGTACAAGCCGCTTTAGGTACACGATTAGACCTCAGTACCGCTTATCATCCTCAAACTGATGGACAATCTGAACGCACCATTCAAACTCTTGAAGATATGCTTCGAGCATGTGTCATAGACTTCAAGGGAAATTGGGACGCTCATCTACCATTAGTTGAATTTACGTACAACAACAGCTATCATTCAAGTATCGCATGGCACCTTTCGAAGCTTTATATGGTCGTAAGTGCCGATCTCCAGTATGTTGGCACGAAATTGGAGAAGCTCAAATCACCGGTCCAGAATTGATTCAGGAAACAACAGACAAAATCCATCAGATTCGAAACAATCTTCTAGCGGCACAAAGTCGTCAAAAGAGTTATGCAGACAAACGACGAAAGCCCTTGGAGTTTAACATTGGTGATCATGTACTTTTAGAAGTATCACCGTGGAAGGGAGTAGTTCGTTTTGGTCAGAAGGGCAAGTTAGCACCACGCTACGTAGGACCTTTCAAGATACTCGAAAGAGTAGGACCTGTAGCATTCAAGCTTGACCTACCAGAAGAACTCAACAGAATTCACCCCACATTCCACGTATCAATTTGAAGAAGTGCCTCGCTGATGAAAACCTCCATATTCCCCTAGAAGATATTTAGATCGATGAATCTATGCAGTTCATTGAAAGACCAGTAGAGATCATGGACTTCGGAGAAAAACGTTTAAGACGGAGTCGTATTCCAATTGTTAGGGTACGCTGGGAGTCGAAACGAGGACCTGAGTTTACTTGGGAACGTAAAGACTCAATGCGCGAAAAATACCGCATCTTTTTCCTATTACCACTACTACTTAAATTTCGGGACAAAATTTCTAAAAGTAGGGGATACTGTAACATCCGTCAAAAAACGGGTTTCCAAACCCGCTTCGTTTGTTAATCAAATATCAAGTTATAAAATTTTGTTGCGTATTTATGGTTAATTTTGATTTTAAACAATACATAATTAATAAACAATTTAGAATTTAAAAACTATAATTATTAAAAAGTAAAAAATAAATTAAATAAAAAAGAAAAGGGGCTGCCGGGTTTCGAACCCGGGTCAGCCGGAAATTTAAACATCAAACACTTAACCACTCCGCCACTTGCTGTTTTTGTGTAATCAAGGAAGCAAATAAAACCTTAAGTTCACCGTGAATCTATCTGTTTGCGCCAAAAACTGAAACCGATCATCGGCTTTCAACTTTCCAGACGTTTGAGTGATCATGAGTTACTGATTATAACCGATGAAGCATTTGCAACCCACGTTTTAATCAATTCAGTCTTCAATTGAATTCGATTCATATGATTTTCGGGTTTGATAACCGAAATCAATTACTTCCAATTTTCACTAACATTATCATCATCTCATAACTCGGAACACTCACAGAACCTCCAATTTCACTTTCGCTCTATTTTCTGTTCGTCGGAAACGCTTTCTGAAATCGCCGGCTTTCGCCGGAAAACCGTGACATTCATCGAATCGGTAAATTTCTCAATTCTTTCATCTTCTATCCATTGTTAGACTTTTACTAACTCAAATCCTTCAATCAGAATCGGTCCCAGACGACGTTGTCGGATATTCAACACTCGCCGGAAAAAATCTGAAAATTCCGAAATCACGCTGTGAATCGGTATGAACATCTAAACTCTCTGATAACTCTTGTTTAGTCATTTAATTTCACAATTAGTTAATCAAAACTGTTAATTGGTCCACTCAGACGGAATTCGTAAACAGAGCCGACGACCTTTGCCGGAGTTCTGAGAAAAATCATCTTTCCGGTACATTCATTTCCAAAACCTTCTCTATCCGTTACATTTCAATCATTTATAAGTTTGTTAATTGAATTAAACAAGAACAGTCGAATATCAATTGTCTGGGTTGTTTTAACGAAGAAGATGAAGTTTAGGTTGTGTATATATTTAATATGAATCGGGTTATATCTCGGGTTAGACACATAGTCCAGCGGTGGACTGTGTGCATTTGAAACATAGAGATACCGAGTTCGAGTCTGTCCTTGTTCTGATTCGTCACAATATTCAAACCTTTTTATAAAACCCAAATACGGAACCTTTCAGTTAGTATATAAGAGAAATAAAAACAAGTATTTTAACCAGGTTAGACACACAGTCTAGCGTGGACTGTGTGCAAAGTTAAACCACAGGTCAGGGTTCGAAACTTATCATGCACACCGGTTCGACATAATTAAAATCCTTTTTAAAATAAATGAATTCTGAATGAATTAAATAGTATATAAATATAATTAAAAACAGAAATATTTCGGGTTAGACACGTACTCAGTTGGTAGAGCTGCGTGCATGCGTACGGGAGGTCATGAGTTCGAGCCTCACCCAGCGCATACATACACAAGTCCGAACCGGTCAACAGTCAAAGTCAATGGTCAACGGTCAACGGTCAACCCAAAAAGTCAACAATTTTTTTATATTTTTATTTATTTATTTAATTTAAAAATCAATTAAAAATACTTAAAAATATATATTTTTAAAGATAGAAAATGACCGTAAACTCACAAAAATATATCTAAAAATCCTATTAAAATTGTTAATAAAATCCACTTATTTACCGTACCTTTTCGTTATTATTTAGGTTAGTTATTCCTCGTCGATCAACCCTCTAAACTCGTGCGCATTCAGCATCATCAAACGAACGCATCCCAATGTGAGTGAATCTCTACAAAATCCCCGATTTTGGGGTGTATCATGTGTCTTGTTATTTATTTCATTTAAACACTTGTGCATCCATCATATCCATGATCAAATGTGTATTCAATATGTATCAACTGTTTGTGTGGTTAATGTTTAGATTAAATTTATCATTTTCAGTACATACATCATCATAGGCCGTCTGTTCCCCGTTACCTATGAGCGGAACCGTTCCCCATTACCTGTGAGCGTGAACGAGGCGTTGCCAACATACGATCGGCTCCGTTTGATTGAGCCTTGATCGCACATACATCATCATAGGCCGTCCGTTCCCCATTACCTATGAGCGGAACGTGACGTTGCCAACATATACATTATCATTCATGTCATATACTCATGCAAGGTGGTTTGTTTATTGTTATTGTATGTTTATTTACGTTTGCTCACATATGATTATTGCATAATTTTTCCATATTAAATATAACAGGAAATCAATAATAAATATTTTCTAACAAGGTTCACTCGCCAACGTTTGTTGACCCAAAAACCCCCATTTTTACACATGATACAGGTGATCCAGTTGCAGCAAGAAACAATAGGACGGCTTAGAAGAATAAATCGTTTAGGTGTTGGATTGTTTATTTAGTTACTTTTTCCTTGTAATTGTATGAACTTGTTTGGAATATTGAAGTTGTAATTTTGAATTTAATAAATATGAAACATATTAGTAAACATCATGAGCTTTGGTGATAACCCAATTATGCCCCGACTCTTATTCCGCTGCGGGTCGGGGTGTGACAAGGGGTAATGGCTTACGGTCCGTAAGCCTGTCTGGCACCCCTGATTTTTGAAAGGTTACGGACCGTAAGGATTTAGCCTTGTGGTCCGTAACCGCCTCTCTGATCCAAACTCTTTCCTCACCTTACGGTCCGTAACCAAACTTGGTTACGGTCCGTAAGACCTTGCCAGAAGATGAGATTTTGTAATTTGTCACTATTGGCCCCTCGACTTTTCCGTTCAGATGTTATTACCATCACATACGGAAATCTTGGTCCCTCTCGCTTAGCATGTGGCAATGAGGATTAGCGGGACATGTGTCGGGATTTTATAAGACGGGTTTTTACGAGGTGTTAGATCTCACCCCCTTAAAAGAAATCTCGACTCGAGATTTATTTGAAAAGATAGGGGTACTTTTGTCGCATAGTTGACTCGACCTCCCATGTATACTCGGGGCTTCGACGAGCATCCTTTTGACCTCTACAATAGGCACATGCTTTCTTCGAAGCTTTTTAACCTGTCGATCCTCAATCGCTCTCGGTTTCTTAATGAAACACAAGTTTTCGTCAATTTGTACATCCTCGTGCGGCATCGCTAGCGACTCATCGGCTAGACATTTCTTTAAATTTGAAATGTGGAACACATCATGAATTCCACTTAGCTTTTCGGGTAACTTGAGCTTATAAGCCACCGAACCGACACATTCGATGATCTCGAATGGTCCTATATATCTTGGGATCAACTTGCCCTTTTTACCGAATCGCATGACGCCTTTCCAAGGCGACACCTTCAGTAACACTCTGTCCCCAATTTGGAACTGAAGAGGTTTACGCCTCTTATCTGCGTAGCTCTTCTTCCTATCTCGGGCAGCTTTGAGACGATCATGGATTTGTATTATCTTATCTGTCGTTTCTAGGACAATCTCGGTCCTGATAGTTGGGCTTCGCCAACTTCAGCCCAACAAACGGGCGTTCGACACTTTCTCCCATATAAGGCTTCAAAAGGAGCAGCCTTGATGCTCGTATGATAACTATTATTGTAGGAGAATTCAATCAGGGGTAGGTGGTCATCCTAGCTACCACTAGGTCGATCACGCATGCACGTAGCATGTCTTCCAAAGTCTGAATGGTACGCTCACTCTGTCCGTCAGTCTGCGGATGATAAGCCATAATAAAGTTCAATCGGGTGCCTAAAGATTGTTGGAAGCTTTTCCAGAAATGAGAGGTGTATCTTGTATCTCTATCGATATAATAGACATCGGTACTCCATGTAAGGACACAATCTCGTCCACATACATTTTAGCCAATTTATCCGGACTGAACGTCTCCTTGATTGGCAAGAAATGCACTGCCTTAGTCAGCCTATCAACAATGACCCAAATCGTTTCATTACCACGTTTGGTCTTAGGTAACTTGGTAATTAAATCCAGTATTACCATTTCCCATTTCTCATTTCGAAGTGGGAATCTCTAACTGTTGTAGAAGTCCTGACGGTTTCTGATGTTCGGCTTTCACTTGCGAACATGTTAGACACATAGCTACATAGGTGACTATGGATTTCTTCAAACCCATCCACCAATAATTAGTTTTCAAGTCTTGGTACATCTTATCACCTCCCGGGTGAACAGAGTACTTGGAGTTACGCGCTTCTAGGAGGATTAGATCTCTAAGTCCTCCAAAAATTGGAACCCAAATTCGTCCATTAAATCTGAGGATTCCATCACTTCCGGGTGTTAACTATTCATTAGTTCCACCTAATCCCTCATTCGTGATATTAGCCTCCATCATGGCTTGTGAGCAGCTTTTCATTCAAGCTGTTTCTGACTTCTATGCTCTTGGCGTAATCCTTAAAGGCTTAACCATTTCCTTGCGACTAAGCGCATCAGCGACTGCATTCGCTTTGCCGGGATGATATCGGATTTCACAATCATAATCATTAAGGGTTTCCATCCATCGGCGTTGTCGCATATCCAGATCCTTCTGATTAAATAAATGTTGGAGGCTTTTGTGATCAGTGTATATAATACACTTAGTTCCATATAAATAATGCCTCCAAAGTTTAAGTGCAAATACAACGGCAACAACTCCAAGTCGTGGGTGGTGTAATTCTTTTCATGCATTTTGAGTTGTCGTGATGTTTAGGCAATCACTTTGCCTCTTTGCATAAGCACACATCCCATGCCAGTGTGCGATGCGTTACAATAGACAACAAATTCTTCAATACCCTCAGGCAGCGTTAACACTAGAGCATTGCTTTGCTTAAGAATCTCGAAGGATTCTTGTTGTTTCGGACCCCAGTCAAACTTGACATTCTTGCGGGTCAAAGCAATCAAAGGAGTGGCTATCCTTGAGAAATTCTTAATGAATCTTTATAGTAACCAACCAACCCTAAGAAGCTGCGGATTTCAGAAGGTGTCTTTGGTGTTTTCCCAGTTCATTATTGCTTCAATCTTGGCAGGATCAACTTGGATACCGCGTTCACTAACCACATGTCCAAGGAATTGGCCTTCGCGAATCCAAAATTCGCACTTAGAGAATTTTGCATACAACTTCTCCTTCTGTAACAACTCTAGGATGCACCTAAGATGTTTCTTGTGATCATATTGATTACGAGAATAGATAAGTATGTCGTCAATGAAAACAATGACAAACTTATCTAATTAAGGCTTGCAGATTCTATTCATGAGATCCATGAATGCTGCAGGTGCATTAGTGAGCCCAAAAGGCATCACTAGAAATTCATAGTGACCATATCTTGTTCTGAAGGCAGTCTTTGGAACATCTTCACTCCTAACCTTCAGTTGGTGACAACCCGACCTTAAATCTATCTTTGAGAAGTAACTTGCTCCTTGAAGCTATCAAACAAATCATCGATCCTCGGCAATGGATAATGATTCTTGATCGTTATCTTATTTAGCTCACGTTATCAATGCACATACGCATTGAACCGTCCTTGTTTTTGACAAACATGATCGGAGCTCCCCACGGGGACGAACTAGGCTGTATGAAGCCTTTCTCCAAAAGTTCTTCAAGCTGAGTTCTCAATTCTTTCATTTCTGTCGGTGCTAGGCGGTAGGGTGCTCTTGCAATTGGTGCAGTTCCGGGTTGGATGTCGATCCTAAACTCTACTTGCCTATCAGGGGGTAAACCGGGTAATTCCTCAGGGAAAACATCAGGATACTCAGAGATAACGGGTATGTCTTCAATCTTTGGCTTAGGTTCATCGATGGTTACTTGTGCCATATAGATGACTCTTCATACATCAAGAGGCCTTAAGCATAGAAGCTTTTTCTAGCAACCCGTAGTGTATATCTCTAAAGATGGTGAGCACATCACCAGATAGGGATTTAATCTCGATTTAGTTTCTTGTCACAGGCTATACGGGCTTGGTTATGAGATGACCAATCCATGCCTAAGACTACATCGAACCCCTCCAATTTCATTGGCAGAAGGGAGATAGAGATCAAATGATTCTCGATGGATATAAAGCATCCATCCCGAATGGAAGAAGCGGTTTCTATGGTTCCGTAGGCAAGTTCTACTTTATAGGTTATGTCTAGAGTTCTTACGGGCACGTTTAATAGTTTACTAAATTTATGGTCTACAAACGACTTATCAGCCCCCGAATCAAACAGAATTCTAGCAAAGGTATCGTTGATGAGGAAAGTACCTGTTATAACATTGTTATCGTTAACAGCCTCTCGAGCGTTCATCTGAAAGGCTCGAGCATTTCCTTTCTTAGCTCCACCAGACTTTGCATTATCATCTTTAGCAGTCTTGGAGCAGTTAGTCTTTATGTGTCCTTTCTCGCCACATTTGAAGCAAGTAGCATCTTTGATATCCCTGCAGTCTAGGGTCTTGTGCCCCATTTTCTTACAAATCCCACACGGTTTAGCTTGTGGGTCAAACCGACACTGACCCCCTGTGTCTTCTGTTGCAGATTTTGCACACAGGTCTATCCTCAGACCGGTTTTGATTCTTATGGGATCTAGATTTCCCTTTCTTCTTGAACCGTTAGGAGTTATCATCCTCTCTCTTCGTCTTTCCATCAGTCTCTGATCTGACTGACATTCGTCTCACATAATCTTGGGTGAGGGAAAGAGATAGTTCAACCGCGGAGTTGTAAGTGCTAGCTGAACAGCTTTAACTAAACTCCTTATATATGGAGCCAACCCATTAATAAAACGCGCAATGCGCTTGGGTTCCGGAGTAACTAGATAGGACACCAGTCGAGAATAAGAATCGAAGTCGGTAACGTACTTTCGATAGTCAACATTTTTCATTTAGAGAGCTATAAAATCCATCTCTATCTTTTCCACCTCATGAGGTAGGCAATAAGTGTCCTTAACTAGGTCCATGAACTTGGACCATCCCAGATTATATAAATGCACC
This sequence comes from Scalesia atractyloides, assembly GCA_947069175.1. Taxonomy (NCBI): domain Eukaryota; kingdom Viridiplantae; phylum Streptophyta; class Magnoliopsida; order Asterales; family Asteraceae; genus Scalesia; species Scalesia atractyloides. The sequence continues at coordinate 68,133,433 of CAMTDV010000021.1, forward strand.
TTCCTAGTTGAATGCATCAAAGCCTTCCACCAGATTAGGGCATTGCGTTTGAAAGACTGGGATGCAAATTTAACAATATCCTTATCAGCACAACCGCTGATATCAACCACAGTTTCCATCTCATCTAACCTCCTTAGGGTCTCAAAAGCTCCTTTTTCTCCATTAAAGTCTCGTGGCTTTCATGAGGCGAAATATTTGTATGAACATCCATCTTGGAAGAATGGGTCTTATCAAGAATTTCCTGCTTCTTAGCTTCGTTCCTCACATTAGAGGAATGCACAAAACTCTCCTTCTTATAAGAGGGAGGAGGTTTCGAGATTGGTTTAGATACATATTTAGAGCGAGTAGCATTCAACTCCTTAAACTTTTCAAAGGCTTTTTCCATAGCCTTTCCTACGGCTGCATCTATGCGAGCCTGAAAGTCGTCCTTATTGATGACTATATTTGCATTATTGTGATCGTTATCATTGTGGTGACTACTTGCACCATCGGAGTGAGCCATTTAAATGCTTCGGCGCTAGACAACAAAATAGGTATCTCATATGTTAGCCATGGTATAATTAAACCATTTAGGCTTTAACATTTCAAATGAGTGTTTTTATATATATATATATATATTATATATATATATAACCTAGGTCTCAAAAGGACCATCATATGTAATCAAAAAGATCGGACATAGTCCAGAATTTTAGACAGTGGATCATAACATCACATCTGCCATTGTCGCATTGACAATGTAAGATATCTCGTAGGCTTGTCACAAGGACATAAGATACGACACAAATGGCCTTTGTCATGAAGACTCATAAATGTGGCTCAAAAGGCCTTGTCACAAATGGACATATAATGTTTGGACACGGAGTCATAGACTACAACGTCACTGTCACTAGGACATGATATATGGCCCGTAGGCATTACATCACCAAAGGATGTTATTTAATAAACCATAGGTATTACATCACCAATGGATGTTTAATTATGGCCCGTAGGCACTACACCACAAATGGATGTTTTTAATAATAATAGCTTGTAAGCTATACATCACCAATGGATGTTATGGTCATCGTATTGATGATTCTAGCTAGGATCAAATTTGATCACGAGGGCTATAAGGTTTGGACATAGTCCATTACCTAGACGGCTAGCGTGGTTACTCAAATCACACTGCCAGGAGGGCTAATATTACTTGAATATTAACACAAAATAATTGTCTTAATGGTTTAAATGATCTAGTCGTGGTCGCAATGACTACATAGACTAGGAGACGCAAACATAGTTCACCACCTCTGGATAGAAGGGATGATCTTTCTTAACTATCATGGTAGAAGGCTTTACTTCTTAACTACCATTTTTTCCAATTAGTGTGACCTTATAACTCGGCTGGTGTAAACCATTAAGAAGATCTTTTGGAATTATATAGCGGATCAATAAAGATCGAATTAATATCGAGTTGATCGCTTGAACGAGGGAAGTAACAAGTACTTTGAAATTAAATTCCAAAATTTCATTAAAAAGATAAATATTACATATTCTGCCTTAAACATGACTTTTTAAATACAAAAAACTTTGTCCATGCAGGGACTTAATAAGAAAACATACCCACGCAGGGGCTTAAAAGAAATACTATGTCCTCGTAATGACTTTTGAAATTAAAATACATAAGTAAATAAATACAACTTTATTCGTCCTTCTTCCCTTTAACCATGCTCGTTAGCCTCTTGGCGAACTTGCTTGTTTGCTTCTCGGATTTTTCAGCTTTTTGCTGAATTTCCTTCATTCTTTCTATGGCCTCTTGCATGGTTCGAGTGGTGCTTGAGGTTGAGGCTGTGGTTGTGGCGGTGGTTGTGGTTGAGGTACAACCGGATATGGGTATCCATAAGGTGGATATCCTGTAGCTGCGTGTGAAGAGTAATGAGGTGGATAATTTGGAAAGGGAGGTGGATAGTATGCATTGTACATAGCTGCTTCAAGATACGGATCATATGCTGGAGCATCAATTTCAGCAGGGTCGTATCCAGGTAAACCTGGATAAGTGGGAATCGGGTTAACTAAACCCGATGATGATGGCTGAACTACTGGTTGGGGCACCGGATCAGCAGCAGGTCGTGGGGTTGGAACTGCCACAGGTGAAGTATTTGAGGGTCCACCCATTTGTGGATCCTCAGGGATAACGGGGTAAGATGGTAGCAAAGGTGGTAGCGAACCTGGCCTTTGTCCAGCACGCACTGGCATACGTGCACCACGCTTTTGACGTGGTTGTGATGATTCAGGTGGTGGTTGAGGTTGGTCCACCTGTTGCATATGTTCATCCCCTATATGAGGATGTGGTGAAGGAGCATGATAGGGAAGGGTGTTGTGGTAGGAAGGAGTGTTGTAGAAGTTATACGTTTCCCAACGTTGTTGGAACTCATCGGGACCTCGATAAGGTGATCCCGCTAAGGAATTGGACCCACTGGATAGTTTGATCGGATGTCCATATGATCCTATCAGTGGCATTTCAGGATCCGAGTCTTCCTCCATGTGTGTAGGTGAATCGACGGGAGGAGTTACTGGTGGCGATTGCACATGGTCAACTGGGTTGAAATTTAAAAAATCATGGTGCAAATGGAAATGGGAATGGTGAGAGTGGTGCTAATGGTGTGAATGGTGAGAATGTTGGGAATGGGATTGGGTTGGTGAGTACTCTTGGGATATTGAATGGCGATAAGGTTCCCATGGTGATAAAGAATCACCCGATCCTTCGTAAGGGTTTGGGCTAGGAATGTGCGATGGCCCCTACATCGATGGTCCGCCTCACATCGGACCTTTTCCTTTACCTCCACGTCCTCTGAATCTGGGTAGCATACTTCCTGCTTCAAAAACAAGTTAAAACAACACAAGAATAATACGATAATGAAATGATAAATCCTAGGTCAAAGACTAGACTCAAAAGTCTAAGGATTCTGCTATTGTGTATTTTCGAGATTAAACACAAAATGCTAGTGTTTAATTCACTGGAACGTTGGCTCTGATACTAAGCTGTCATACCCGATTTCCACGTGTATCCCGGTGGGGAGTATTGTGACGTAAGTTGATAACATCATAACCAAACAAACACAGCACATCGGAAGTCTTGGATTTAAAATATTATTACAAACCAAATGTTCAAAGTTCGAATAATAAATACATGGCTTGTAATAAAAGATCCACAGGCGGATCGAAATAAATATACAAAGTATTTGTTCAACAGACTTTGGGCAACTAAGGACTTGCAAGATCCTCTTATGTCACTACCAAGCAGCTCCCAACCTATTACGTCCTGAAACCTGTAACTTAATCTTTTGAAAATACGCCAGTTAAACTGGTTGTAGGACTGTTGAATTCCTTAGCAAAAGTGCCTAAGTTTGTATCTAATCCATGTATATGGAATTTACGTGAATTAGTGACAATATACACACGATATTCAGTTTAAACGTTAGTTTATTAATTGTCAAAGTTGTACATTTGAGATCCCAAACTGACAGAAATCCGCCATCTAGATTGCAAAACTGTTACAAATGAAACCCTAACACGAGTATTTATAAATGTTCAAGTTCGCACCAAAGTGAGTTCGTACGAAGTACTACTTCGTACGAACTACAAGATTACATGACCTAATTCGTACGAACTTGCAACACTAACAAACATAATCTTAACAATTATACATTAACCCTAATCACTTGGACTCGATCCAAGACATAGACAATATACATCATGTACCAACAGACTCCCCCTTGAATGTTGTCGTCGTCTTGATCAGTCTTCAAAATCTTCATCCTCTCCCGAAGAAATTCCTGTAAGGCTTCCTGTGTCTTTCTTGTGATGGAATGGGCTTTTGATCCGTAGGAGGTGCCTATTTCATGAACTGAAATCTTCTTAGACGTGCCTCTCTTCCTTTTTCGTGTATCTCTTCCAAGCAATTCTCTTCTTTAAAAATTCTTCTCTTTCAAGCTCACGCCATTTAGACTCCCACATATGACCAAAATTAATACCATGTGCATAGCAAACATTGATTACACCTTGGTATTGCTTTGCTTGAGTCTCTTCACGTTTATCATAGCATATCTTGTTAAAGAACAAGCATTTCACGTCTTCTTTCGAACAATTAACTTGCCACATCGGGTCTAGTATTCTTATCGTTCTCCATAAACCCCATATTCTCCTTCGTTCAATTAGTTCAGGAGTTACTTCTTTAGAAATATCCCAATTTTCTTCAACTCTAAGCACAATCACTGCTTCACTTATTTCAGGGTCTGTTTGCCACCATAAGAAGTATGGATGGAAATCTTGTTTGATTGGTTTTAGAGGCATATTCTTCATAAGTTTAGCCCTCTTCATTACCAATGTAACATCCTTCTCTTTTGTCACCTTGTTGATCTTCACTTTGCGTTTAGGAATAAATAGTTTCCAGTAATTGAAACCATGCATCGCTTCAAACTTTATAACTTTCCATAAACGTTGATCATTAAACTTCATCTGAAAGTTGATATTTCTTGTCTGCACCAGTTCTTCTATATCCCAGAACAGTAAATTCTTCAAATCATTCAGATATCAAAGTAATAAACACCAAAGTCTCTCTTTCTCTTGATAGCATACACATTCAGCTCTCTAATCCAACCCTAGCTTAGAATATCACCTAGCGACTTGTCTTTATCTCGTGTAAAGAATGCCAACGGACGTTTAAACTTTCTTTCTTTCGACATTTCTTTTAACCAAGATTTCTTAGCTTTAGCTATCTCCTCTTTTGACATACGTTTCGGGATACTGCCAAACCCTTTTAATAATAATAATAGTAACTCCAACTATAGTTCTAATTGGCGTAATGATAATAATAATAATAATAATAATAATAATAATAATAATAATAATAATAATAATAATAATGGTAACTTCCGTTCTTCTGGTAACCCCTGGTTTCCAAACAGGTGGACCTCAAAATAGGGGCAGGGTCAATACTATAGTAGGGGTTCAAACAATTAGGGTCAGTTTTCTGGTAGGGGTTCGCAGGGTCAGTTTAGCTCGGGGGTTCAAATAGGAAATATCCTAGTGGGGGTCAAACAGTCAAGGTTCAAACAACCAAGACTTGGGTAGTGGTCTAGATGAGATTAAATCTAGGTTATCCCAACCACTTTTTGAGGATCAAAACACACAAAGAACCTTAGAGGAACATGCCACATTCCTAAAGAACACTCGGTACAACTTTCTAGATCTCCAACGACAAGTCAGGGACTCGCCAGTTGCAAGAAAAACCACCCGGTCAATTCTCAGGCAGCACCCAAACGAACCTGGCTGCCCAACAGAAGCTATTTCAACCCGTAGATGTAAAACCTTAGGAGGTAGTTAGGCAAGAGGTAGTTGAGGAAGAATAAGAAGAGTTAGTGGATGAGGAGATCGAGATGGAGACTCCCGGTAAAGTGCAAACTAGGTTAGACCCAACAATTATCGCACACACCGAGGAGCCTCAAGTTGAGAGGAGTGTAGAAAAGCGACCCGTAGAGGTTAGACCATCACCAATCATAGATCTTTCGCGCGTCCCATACCCCGCCTGCCTTAAGCATCAGAAATATGCTAAGGAATACGAGCAATTCCTCGACATGTTCAAGCAACTAAAAATCAATCTTTCGTTCATCGAGGCCCTTGAATCCATGCCAAGATACGCAAAATTCTTAAAGGGCCTTTTTAAACGCAAAATAGGTTAGGAGAGCTCTCGAACATCCCTTTGAATGGGGGTTGTTCCGCCGTCGTCTTGAATAAGGTCCCAGAAAAGTTGACGGATCCGGGCATTTTCACCATTCCATGTCTCTCCGGGAGTTATACTGAGTGTAGTGACTTAGCCGATTTAGGTGCTAGTATAAACCTTATGCCCTACTCGCTTTACGAGAAACTAGACCTAGGAGAGTTGTCACCTACCCTCATGTCCTTGTCGTTAGCCGATCGGTCAGTCAAGTATCCTCGTAGCATTGTCGAAAATCTCTTAGTTAAGGTCGATAAGTTCGTCTTTCCCGTAGACTTTGTCATTCTTGATATGGAAGCTGGTGAGTGAGTTCCTATAATTCTAGGACGCCCATTCTTGTGTACCGTAATGGTTATCATTGATGTCTTTGACGGTAACATTATACTTCATGTCGATGAGGAGAAGGCAACGTTCGAGGTAGCCCGTTCTATGCAATACCCTAGTGGTTACAGTTATTATAGAGGTTCGTGTCACTCAGTTTACTTCATAAACTCATTCCTATCATGCTTTGACCAGTGTATAGACTTCGTTAGTGGAGCCGATCTAGTAGGAGAGGGTATAAATGAGGAAATCGAAAAGGTTGTAGAAGAGAGTGGAGAAGAATAGGGGACCACCTAGGTCCCCGAAGTGTTAGAGCTTAGTGAGGTTAGGGACGAGAGCGAGAGGAGGAGAAATCTAGGTTGCTAGAGGTTTTGAGAGTGAATAAGGAGGTAACCGCATGGAGGCTTTCGTATATCAAGGGCATAAGCCCCTCCTATTGTACCCACGGATACTCATGGAAGATGAATATAAGCCGGTGGTGCAACCTCAAAGGCGCCTCAATCCGAATATGCAAGAGGTAGTTAAGAAATAAGTCCTTAAGTTGTTAGATGTCGGGGTGATCTACCCCATCTCCAATTCACCATGGGTTAGTTTGACCCAAGTTGTCACGAAGAAGGGTGGGATGACGGTGATCATGAATGAGAAGAATGAACTTATCCCATCTCGTACTATCACCGGTTGGTGTGTGTGGATTGACTACCGAAAGTTAAATGATGCCACCCAGAAAGACCACTTTCCTCTACCGTTTATCATCATATTTTGGAGCGTCTAGCGGGTCAACAATTCTACTGTTTTCTCGATGGATTTTTGGGTTACTTCCAGATCTAAAATGACATTTACATGCCCTTATGGCTCCTATGCGTACCGACACATGCCATTTGGGTTGTGTAATGCTCCTGCTACTATTCAGCGTTGCATGGTCGGTCGCCATATTCCAAGACATGCTTGAGACTTCTATGGCAGTTTTCATGGATTATTTTTCGGTCTATGGTAGCACCTTCAACCAGTGCTTGCTCAATCTAGATAGGATGTTGAAGAGGTGCATAGAGACCAACTTGATGTTAAATTGGGAGAAGTGTCACTTCATGGTGACGGAGGGGATAGTGCTAGGGCACAAGATTTCGAGAGAGGGTATAGAGGTGGATAGGGCGAAGATAGATACTATTAGTAGGTTACCCCCACCCCCTAGTGTGAATTCGGTTCGTAGCTTCTTGGTCATGCGGGCTTCTATAGGCATTTCATTAAGGATTCTCCAATATCACTCGCCCCATGACCTGACTCCTCGAAAGGACGTGCCTTTTGTCTTTGACAAGGAGTGTCTCAAAGCCTTCGACTTTTTGAAAGAAAAGTTTAGTGCCCCATCCTTATCTCGCCATATTGGAGTTTGCCGTTTGAGCTCATGTGCGATGCAAGTGACTATGCCGTAGGTGCGGTGTTGGGCCAAAGAATCGAGAAACATTTTCATCCAATCTACTACGCGAGCAAAACATTGAAGATGCTCAAGAGAACTATACCACCACGGAAAAAGAACTCTTAGACGTAGTTTTCGCGTTTGATAAGTTTCGCTCATACCTCGTGCTTTCCAAGACAATTGTTTTTACCGACCACTCCTCGCTGCGCTTTCTTTTCCAAAAGGAATACACCAAACCCCGTCCCATACGGTGGATTCTTTGACTCTCGGAGTTTGATATAGAGATCAGGGACAAAAAGGGAGCGAAGAATGTAGTCGCCGATCATCTTTCAGGATTAGAGGACCCTAAGAGAGAGGAAATTTGTGAGGAGGCAATAGGGGATAAATTCCTCACGAATCGATAAATTTTGTGGAGGCCGAGAGAGAGGGTTTGCCATGCTTTTCCGACTTGGCAAATTTTTAGCATATGGAGCATTAGTGAAGGGTATGACAACCTAACAGAAACGGAAGTTTCTTAGAGATGCTAGGAAGTATATTTGGGATGACCCGTTCCTTTTTAGGATAGGTGGTGATAGGATTCTTTATAGGTGTGTTGCTAGGGAGGAAGGTCTAGAGATTCTTAGACACGTTCATGAGGGTTTGATGGGAGGTCATCATGGGCCCCACATTACCGCCCCTTCCATTGTGGGTTCTATTGGTCAACTGTCGTTAAGGATGCTCAAGATTACGTTAGGAAATGTGAAGCTTTCCAACGTACCGACAATATCTCATCCAAGGACGAGATGCTCCAAAACCCCATTCAAATTCTTGAAATCTTTGACGTTTGGAGCATCGACTTCATGGGACCTTTCCCATTCTCTAGTGGGAATAGGTACATCCACGTGGCAATCATTACGTTTCAAAGTGGGTAGAGGCGCAAGCTCTTCCACAAATGATGCCCGAGTGGTGGCGAGATTTCTTAAGAAACTCTTCACTCGTTTTGGAACCCCTAGAGCCATTATTAGTGACCGTGGCACTCACTTTTGCAACGTCAAGTCGAAATGCAAATTGCGGAGTTAAGCAAATTTTAGAGAAGATGGTAGGAAAAGGTAAGAAAGACTGGTCCGAGAAACTAGACGATGCATTGTGGGCGTTCCGCAATGCTTATAAGACACCTCTAAGAATCACCCCATTTATGATTGTCTATCGAAAAGTGTGTCATCTTCCCGTCAAATTAGAACATCGTGCACTTTGGGCTCTTAAAACCGTAATCTTAGATCTAACCGAAGCCGCTAGTGTCCCAACCCCCGATCACACCCTGGACGGAAGCCGTGAACAGTCAAGTGGTACCTGTGGTTATTTTGAAAACATCGCTGCAAAAAAAATTCTTTAGGATCGTAGTTTAGAAAAATATCAGAGTTAAGAAATACCGGGATTTTATGCATGACACGTGTCCTTGACCATCTTTTTCACCCAATCCTGCGTTTTTCTTGATTTTCGTGCTGGTTCTTATCGCGTATGCTCGGGTCTTGATCACAAATGGTTTGGTTTTTAATTGCGGGTTTAGTAAGTGTACTTTTGTGCGGGTTGGTTCATCCACCGCCAAGTTTTCTTAACCGCTAAGTTTTCTGATTGGTTATAACAAGTTTCCGCGCACGCACTTGGGGTGTGTCGTTGGGAAATTTTTTGAGGGTCGTTACATCCTCCCCACCTTGTTTTAAATCTCGTCCTCGAGATTCGCTGAAACAAGTATGGTTATTTCCATCTTATGTTCAATTCCAATTCACAAGTATATTTGGGTCCATGTTTTGAAATCTCACTTTACTTTGATCGAAACTAATCTATTATGCTTTGGGATTCTCATCTTTGACCTGTAAAGGTCTTTTAATGAACTTTACCTCTACATCTTGAAAAGGTATGATCAGTTTTGCATTTCCTTAAGTTGTATACATCAAATGTATGCCAGTCGTTTCTTCTGGCAACTTTGGATGATAAGCTATTGGTCCAATTCGCTTTATGATCTTGAATAGTCCAACAAACCTTGAACTTCCTTTCTTGCCGAATCAGACTATTCTTTTTCACGGAGTTACATTTAATAGCATTCTTTCTCCGATTTGAAATTCTAACAGTTTGCCGATCTCATGGCCTAATAGTCGCTTTTTATCCTATTTCTGCCTAACGTACTGGATGGCACTTTCATCCATAAGTACTTCAAAATGAGGCAGCATACTTATATGATAACTATTTGTTTATTGGAGAATTCTTATGAGTGGCAAGTGATTGTTCTACTTCCATCAATATCTATCACACATGTACTTAATATGTCTTCCAACGTTTGAATTGTTCTTTCATCTTGCTCGTAATAAGTTGTACTCAGATTCAGTCTATTTGCCATGGCTTTTTGAAAACTTTCCCAGAAATGAGAAGTGAAATGACTATCTCAATCAAATATAATAGATAACGAGACTCTATGTAACAGGCCTATTACGCCCACATATACCTTAGCTAAAAGTTCATTGGTAGGAAATTTGCTGACCTAGATAGTCGATCCACAATCACCCAGATTGTGTCGTTACATGTTCTTGTTTTGGGAAATTTGGTAACAACATCCATTTGTTATCAATTCCCATATCCATGCTGGGTTTCTAATCGTTGAAGTAAACCTAAAGGTTTCAAATGTTCAGTTTTAACTTGCGAACAAGTTAAACATTTGGAAACTTGCTATGTCCTTTTTCGTTCCTATTTATCAGTAATTCTTCTTCAAGCTATGATATATCTTATTACTTCCGGGATGTATCATATACTTAGATTTGTGAGTTCCTTCGAGAATCCTTTCTCGTAGGTTTCCTTGAATAAGTACCCAATTTTCCTTTTATGGAATCTCAAAATTCCATTTACATCTTTCTCCAATTCTTTTATCCTGCCTTTTAATCCTTTAGTCTAAAAAAATTCATTTCCTGAGCATTTCTTAATTGTTCCATTAAATCTGTTTACAGATTTGACCTATGAATACGTGCTCGTTTTAACTTTTTATGATGCTTACGGCTTAAAGCATCTGTCACTATATTAGCTTTACCTCTGTGATATTGAATTTCACAATCGTAGTCACTTAGAGATTTCATCTATCGTTTTTGCCTCATGTTTAGCTCCTTTGCCCAAAATATATATTAAACTTTTATAACGAATCTACAACCATATAAGTAACGTTTCCATATCTTTAGGGTAAAAATTATCCCTCCTATTTCTAAATCGTGCATCACAATAACTATGAAATCTTTGGTTCCTTATGACAATTTAGTTAACGAATCTACTATTCGGTAAAAAATCTTGGGTAGAACTTTGATAACATCTTGCTAATTCTAGGAAACTTCTTAATTCCGTAAGAAACTTAGAAATTTGTTATTGCGTAATAGCGTCAAGTTTGGCGGGGTCCACATGAATACTCTTATGGTTATTCGAATGACCTAGAAATTTGTACTTCGAGGAGCCAAAATTCATACTTAAGGGTATCTAGCATAAAGCTTCTCTTTTCTCAGCAGTGTTAGAAACAGATGAAGATGTTTGGCATGCTCTTCATTAATTTTGGAATAAATGGGTATATCATTTATAAAAATGATTTCGAATTTATTCAAGTATATTCGACATATCATATTTATCATGTCCATAAATGCAGCTGGGGCATTTGTTAAACCAAATGGCATGACTATAAACTCATAATGATTACCTAGTTAGGAAAGCAGTCTTAGGAATGTTCTTTTCCTGTATTTCCAGTTGAAGGTATCCTAAGCGTAAGTAGAATAATCAGGCTCCTTGAAGTTAATTGAACAAGTCGTCAATTCTCGGTAATGGTTACTGATTTGTAATTGCAACATTATTCATTTCCCGATAGTCGATACACATACGCATCTATTCACTCTTCTTTTTAACAAATGATATTGGTGCTTCCTACAGGATGTGTGCATTGAAATCTTTTTCCAGTAGTTCATCTAATTGCTTTTTCAGCTTGGGTATTTTATTGGTGCTAAGCGATAGGGTGCTTTAGCAATTGGTGTTGCTCCTAGTACTATGTGAATTTTGAGTTCCTCCTCACGATCAGGTGATAGTCCAGGTAGATCTTCTGGGAAAACGTCAGGATATCCCGATACTACCAGAATTTCTTGCATTTCATTTCCTTTGCGTAAATAATCACAAAGATCATATATACTACACCTCGCTTCCGTACATAACTTGTAGCTTTCCTTGCAGAGGTGAACTTCGTCGGCTTGGCTGTCTTGTCTCCTTGGATTGTGATCACTTCTCCTGCTGGCTTACGAATCTCAACAGAATTCTGATATCTTAGAATTTAAGCATGATGCTACTCATTCTATTTTCAACGTTACATCGAATCCAATGAGGTTCTTATGAAGTAAGGTAGCACTAAATTTGTATCCTATCAATTTCATATTTTCTTCCCGAAGTACTCCACAAATATTGATGGGTTTCAAACTTGCCTATGTTTGATTAAAGATTTATTGCTTGACAGAACTAAGTATTTATAAAACTTTGGTTTCGCACCAGAGTTAAGTAATGCTTTAGTGTCACATCATGTACAAGAAATGTACCAACAATCACCTCAGAAATCATTGCTGCCTCTTTTACTTTGAGAGTAATGCCTTACCGTTTCTCTTGGGATCTTTGGTTGTTTTCATCTTGTTTCCAGGTGTCTGTATCAGTTTCGGACAATCTTGACGACTATGATTTGCTTCCCTAATGGAAACATATACGACTATTCTTTTTCCACGTTCTTCTTCCTTGTGTCCAGGTATCAACCCATTGGTCAAAGTCTTTACATACTCTTGCAAATGGTTTGTGGTCTGACCGTTGTTATCAGATCACGGGTCTTACTACGACAATTGCCACCAATCCTTTGGTGATTCAGGGATTTTGTTGCCATTGGTTCCTTTTATGAAGCAGACGAAATTTCCTTTCTGTCTTTAATTCTTTCCATTCCATGGCATATGTGAGGATCTTATGCTTGGAAGATCAGGTCTCATCATATTAATGCCTTATTTTTGAAGCACACATTACTTCATCCTTCTCAGTGTATATACTAATAATTAGGACAGCTTTAGTCCTTTGCAGCCCATGTATTTCCGTAACACTTCTTTATTACTGGTAACCTCAGTAATATTACAGGTGAAGAAAGTCTTCGTAAGTGTATCCAGTTGCAGTTACTGCCATCTTTGCAAGAGTTCTTAATTAAAGTAGAATTACTCTCATTAGCGTGAGTTTTAGTTATACATTTTATGCCTAGCATAATTTTAGTTACAGGTTTCCTACCAGCGTTAGGTAACGCATTGGAAATTCTTATACTTTCGATGACGTCCCAACTTAAAGGATTCCCGTGGTTCATCTTGTCGCACGAGTTATGAGACCGATGATCAAATGGAATAGTATTCGATATCGGATTATAGATGTATACGAGAGTTTCATGATAAAGAAATCTAATATTATCATGGACACACTTGCTCGTGATTCATCCTAAATTGTCAATCATTATGGTCTTTGGATTTCCTTATAGATATACATATCTATACAATCATATGTTTCATATACTGTAATATACATACCATTCATAAGGTCAATGTATTTAATAGATTCATGTTTCTAAAAAACATATAAGACATTAGGTCATGGTACTATTTAGGGAATTCTGTAACTGTTTAACATAACATATACCCCATCTTACCCGGTGTCACCTGAGAGGCAACCCCATCTTACCTGGACAAGCTGGAGAGTCTACCACGCCATACCCAGTCTTGCCGGAGAGGTAATTATCATTGTATTTCCCATAAACAGAATTTCTCAAATCATGATTTTAATGGAGCACCATTTATTAAGGCTTTCATCAAGGAACAAGGAAATTGGTATTCATATGACGGATCATATTCCAGAAACCGAGTAGTACCAATAAAAAAGACATAACAGTGGCCAAGTGTTATTACTTATTTACCGTACTTGCAAAGTTCTAGTCATCATCCTCATGACATACCAAGCCCATCACATTATACCTATGCAAGCAATTACCTCATTTCAAAGTTTATAACAAGGCATCTTCCTTAACTTCAAGTCTAAATACTATCCTAGGTGTTACCCGTTGATTTCCTAACTCTTTGTTTAAGCTGAGGTATTATCACAACATCTAATTGCTTAAACTTATGGCTCTGATACCACTTCTGTCACAACCCCCGACCACACCATGGACGGAAGCCGTGAACAGTCAAGTGGTACTGGTGGTTATTTTTAAAACATCGCAGCGGAAAAATTCTTTAGGATCATAGTTAGGAAAAATATCAGAGTTTAGAAATACCGGATTTTATTTATAACAAATGAGAATAAAACCCATGTTTTACAAAGGTAGCTTTTAATAGGGGATAAACCCGAATACAAAATTTCTTAATTTTAGTTGATAAATAAGCCACTTCTTTAAGTCTTCTGGTGTCGTATCACGACTCTTATTCAGATCTACTGTAATCACCTAAAACATGTTTAAAAACATTTTGTCAGCAGGAAATACTGGTAAGTTCATTCATTTGTATAAAAAGACACAATTTTGTAGTTACAACATTAAGAGTTTTTACGTTTGTTTATATCTTTCAATTACTCAATCCGTATTTGTCACCTATCCCACTAGGTGGCTGTGGTCATATTAATTTCATCCAATAGTAACGTTTGACTAGTAGTGTATACAAAACCCCACATACTGGCAGTAATTTCAGAATACAAAAATTAATCACTGTAAATACAACTAGAAACATTCAGGGTTTTGCAAACCATTTGAGTAAAAGAGAATGACTCACAATGTTGTGAGAAAAAGAGAATGACTCACAATAGTTGTGAGAAAAGAGAATGACTCACATTGCAGATTTCAGTTATTAGTAATAGCCTTCTGGTTTAATTCTTGGGTTCCTAATTAAACACACAAAGCACACGTATCAGTGTATTAACCCATTTCGACTTTAACAATAATCACAAGATCAAAACCTCAACGTGATGAAAAAGTATAGCCTTATTCAGGCATCACTTAAACATCCGTTGAATTGTTTATAGATCAATCGGACAGGGTATCATTTCAGTGATTAGGGTTTCGTACACTTTTACGTAACAGAGATTCACCATTTAGGGGTCCGGGGTTTATAACGATAGAAAGAGAGAGCGTTTGATCAGAGAATTCGATCGAACATGTGCGAATGTTTCTGTCCCAGACTGGCCTTTATATAGCCCAAGTGAATTTCTCTCGCGCGTCGCGCGTGGAACCAGGGTTTCTGGCGAGATGCGCCAGGGCGGTCGGCCTGGCTTAGGCTGCCACGTATGCAACATAGGTCTGCAAGTGGCGCGATGTCATGACACGTGTCCTCGGCCGTATTTTTCGCCCAATCGTGCGTTTTTCTTGATTTTTGTGCCGGTTCTTATCGCATATTCTCGGGTCTTGATCCCAAATGGTTTGGTTTTTAATTAAGGGTTTAGTAAGTGTACTTTTGAGTGGGTTGGTTCATCCACCGCCAAGTTTTCTTAACCGCTAAGTTTTCTGATTGGTTATAACAAGTTTCAGCGCACGCACTTGGGGTTTTGATTACGGGTTGTCGTTGGGAAAAATTTTGAGGGTTGTTACAGCTAGGAAGTGATTCTTTCAAATTCATGAGTTAGAGGAACTTAGGGATGCGACATATGCTCGTTCATTGAGTATCAAAGAGACTAAAGAGGTTGAAGGAGTTTAAAACGGGAGATAAAGTACTTCTTTACAACTCCCTGTTGAAAGTGTTTGGAGGGAAGTTGAAGTCAAAGTGGGTAGGACCATATGTGGTAAGTGAGGTTTTCCCGTATAGTACAATTGAGTTGACAAACGAGGCCGATGGAGCTAAGTGGAAGATCAATGGCCATCGTTTGAAGCATTATTTACGGGGACCCTTAGATTCGAATGAGGAGGAGGTAACTCCTCTCGAATAGAGCCCTGAGTGAGAACTCATGTGTAGAGTTTGTACCGTTTGTATCGAGTCTTAATTTTTAGTCTTTACGTAGCTAACGATAGTTTTTGTAGATTTTTGGTCTTGTATTTTCTGTCTTTGAGTCTTCTCCAGGAATTCATTACCAACGAGGAGCGAGAAATTGATGAGGAAACGGAGTTCCAGGTAAGTCCTAATGTTAGAAAATTTTTGGGATTGGTTTTTGGGAGGTTTGGTTAAGTTGTGAAATTTTTCTAAGGCATGGAAACTTCAATTCTCGAAACTTTCTGTGAAAACAGGCCCTTGGTGTCACGCGACCACAAACCACTATACCTGTCGCGTAATGCCAGACCCATAATATATGAACTCTCAAAAGCAAAACGCCGCGCTACGCGACCCCACATGCAAAAGGTCGTCGCGTAACGCGACGCCTCTTTAACATATGCCCCAACTGAACCCAAGGCCTCGCGTCATGCGAAGCCATAACAGGAAAGCCGTCGCATAGCGCAACCCCTCCCTTACTCTCACATATCTGTAGCTTATCCCCACTTTCTCCAAAACATTTCAAAGCCTAAAACACGAACCCTTCGCCGTACACAGCCTTCCACCACCAATTTAGCCACCAAACACCACCATTTCTTCCATTTTCTTCCTACATCACCCATTTCACCTCCTTAACATTACCCACCATCAATTTCATCCATTTAACCACACATTCACGCGCGTGTATCAAGGGGTTTGCTTTTCAAGGTCTAAGCTTGCAAAATTTTTCTTGTTCAGTCGCGAATCCGGTATGTTTTGCATGTGTAGGTGTCGGTTTTGTTACGTAATGTTAGAATGTTAGTTTAAGTATTAGTCTAGTGTCTAATGGTTACTGGTGGTATGGTATGGGATGTTGAAGACATTGAATTGAGTTTTTATTGAAGGATAATTATAAAGATCCGAACTTGCGTTTTGAATTCAAGAGTTAACGGGTTAAAACCTCCTTTAACTAGGCGGGATTTTTCGACTTAAAATCTGTTTTTAACATAATAAAGTTTTTAACTTTATGCAAGTTTTGACTCAATTTCCAGGTTTGATAGGCACTTGGGTTTAATTAGGACAATTAAAGTGCCATGAGGAGGTAGTGTACATTGAGTTTTGTACATTGAGTCGATCTTAGTTTAATTAGAGTCTTGGTCTTGGGTTTAGTTAGATGCGTGTACGCGTACAAAGCAACTCGCCCGTACTCAATCTCCATTCGGGCAAGGTTGTTTATAACTTATGGTTTTTGTAAATGGTAACCCAACTTTTTCTTAAACTTTATTTTCGGATTAGCCGCGAAGGTAATGCTATACAGCTGTTTCCAGTTTTATAATTTCAAAAATAAAAAAAAAAAATTTTAAAAAATACAAAAAATAAGTTTTAAGTACCAATTTTGTTTTTTGTTTAATGCATTGTTAACATTGTTTTGTAGATATGTCAGGTGCAGGAAGTTCTAGTGGGGCTGGAGGAAAGAGAAGAAGAGGGCCACCGGCACGCCCACAAGGGGCTCCGACACAACAGGGTGACCGTCCGGACCCGCGACTCAGGCATATCATTTATCATACCCTTGAAAGAATTCCAGTTTATCGGGTTACGATGATGGTGGATCATCCACTTCCGCAGTTTGCGATAAGTACAAAGGAAAGAAAGAAGTTTGATAAGTTAAACGCTACGGAGATTTCTGAGTATCTGTTGGGATTGAACCCTGTAAAAAGGAACATATGATATAAAGCCAAATACACATCAGATGTTTGATCCCAAGATCAGAGTTTACAAACTCTGATTGAATAATCTCTGCTATGCCTAAGCTCTGCCTTCTATCATCTGCTCTCGCTAAATGACAAACATCAAAGGTCTGCCAGAAGACTCAAGCAAAGGATAGAGATCAATGTTTAGCTTATATTAGTTTTAAGTTCAATGTAACAGTGCTTGGCACTGATCAGAGGATAGGCTAGCAGTGTTTAGTGTTAGTTATAGTTGTTAAATGTCACTATCAACCCTGATGTCATCAAAGATGCTCAGAGGTTAGAAGTGTAGTATAAATACTTGACTTCATTGTACTGAATTTCTTATCTATCTAAAAGATCATTCGCTTATCATCTTCTCTGTATTTCTGTAATATCAATCATTCTTATTGGGCTAAAGGGGAGTTTGTGAATCACATGTAAAAACTATACGTTTGAAAGCATGGTGATGATGAAAACAAACGGCCATTAGTTGTGATAAAAGTTTTCCATATATTTTTGCTGCATTAAACTTTGATTTCATCATTCACTTTCCATTTTTTGAAACAAAAATCACAACTAATTCAATCTTAGATCCTAACAATTGGTATTAGAGCTTGGTCAATCAAAATTTGATTTAACTATCAATTTGATTTGAAAGATCAGCTCTCCCTGCTAATTCATTTGATAGTTTGTGGAAAACATAATTTTATTGCATGTAAAGGCTTTAAAACACAAATCTGTTGAAAACCATCAGAAATGTCTCAAAACACACATGATTCCAACATTGGATCGATGTTTAAACCACCTATGTTGAAAAGAAATGAATATTTCATCAGGCAGCGTAGGATGGGACATATTTCGGCCCAACAGAACACCGGTTGTTGGTGATCTGTCGTATTTGGACCTTACATTCCAATGGTTCCAAATACAGAGGATCCCAATACTCAAGTGCCAAAAAGTCCTGATAACTACTTTGAGCAGGATTTCCAGAAAATAGAATTGGATGCTAAGGTGTTTAGCATTGTTGCTTCTGCCTTACCCAATGAAAATTATGCTGGGATGCTCCACTGCAATAGTGCAAAAGAGTTGTGGGACGCACTAAAAGAGCAATTCGGTGGTACTGAAGAGGTCATTGAAAACAATAGAGAAATTCTAAATCAACAGTATGAAACCTTTTGTCACGTTAAAGGTGAGTCGTTAACACAACAGTTCAAACGTTTTAGCTGTTCAATCAGTGAACTCAAACTAGTGAACTTTGTTTCCTCAAATTCGACTGTCAATAGTCGTTTCCTTCGATCGTTACTTGAGAAATGGGACACTGTAGCTTACGTTACACGAACTTCTGTTGGTTTTAAAGAGATGTTGCTCACACAGCTTCATGGAATACTCCTCACTTATGAGAGATAGTTAAACCAGAAAAAGAAGCTACAAGAGTCTGGTAAAATAACTGATGATTACACTTTAGGTAACACAACTCTATTTGGCCAAGAAGAGGGTTCTGGCAGTGGAAAGGATCAGGGTTATGATCATTTTATGGATATAACCTCTGGAGGAAACTTTATCCCTGATTACTACTCACCTAACTATGCATTTATTGCAAGTGGGGAAAGCCAAACCTCTGACAATCTCTCTTTTGAGCTAAATGGTTTACAACACTCTGAACCATCCGATTTGGAAGAGATTGACATTTTGCACCAACTAGCTCTATTAAGTGTTAGAGCTAGTAAATTTTACAAGAGAACAGGTAGGAAATTCCATGGGTTGCATGGGGGGTTGAAGGTTGGGTTAGACAAGTCTAAAATCAAGTGCTATAAGTGCAACAGGTTAGAAACTTTGCCAGAGAATGCAGATCTCAAATTTTGGACCAATTGTAACACATCCTGGCCCTAGACCTCAGCACACACAAAGCACTGCTCAGTATTCCCAATATACCCCTGCTCATCAGTTCAAAACACTACTCACTTTGCACACCAACAACCACTGTTCCTATGCACTATGTTCAAGCCACCGTTCCACAAATTCAGTATGTCCAAGCACCACCACCTCAAGTGCATGCGCAACAAGCACCACATATCACTCAAACTACTCAAACCACTGCTCCGCAGAGGTTAACCAGCAAAGCTTTTTCACTCAAGGCTTTGTTGATTGGAGTAGTTTGCCAGAGGAATTAATTGATGAAAACTTTGTTCTAATGGCTAAAAATGATTTTGAAAATGAAAATATGTGTTAATGGCCTTAGAGACAATTGTTGAAGGTGATGACTCTATGGAACAAGTATCTAAGTCTGATGAATGTCAAAGTTGTGATGAAGAAAAGAAATCTCTATATGATCCATGGAATTCAGATATGTGTGAAGATGATTGTAACTGTGCTCTCATGGCTGCTTCTAAGGTATCACCCCAGATCCTCAAAGATCTATGTTCTGAAAAATGCATCATAGCTTTTGTAAACATAAAAAGGGTAAATGAAAACCTTAGAAACAAAATTTTGGAAGATGAACTAATTTTGAAAAACTCACAAAAGAGTTGAAAACAAAGTTGGTTAACAAAGATTCTGAAATCAGCAGCCTGAAGCATGAGGCAAACATAACCAAAGACCAACTCCAAACTATGGTAGATAAATACCATGTTTGCAAAAAGGAGTTAAAATCCACACAAATCACATGTGAAAAATGGGTTGAGTCTTGCAAAGGTTATGAGATTATGTTGGATAAACAGATCAAGAGCAACATAAAATTTGGTATTGGTTTTAAAAACAATGATCAAATTTCTGAAAATGATGCTAAATTGAATCTGGTTGGTTGAAGTTGTTCCCAAAAATCTGGCTGCTGAGGAGATAAAAGTCACTGGTAAAAATGGAAATAAGACATTTTGGAAAAACTTGAGGGTTCCTCAACTTTTAAAGATATTTAGAAATATCAGTTCAAACCAACTTGGTCAGATGAGTGTGACATTTTGGAAAATTTCAAGCCAATGGACTTCACAACCACTGATGGTGTTAAGGCACCAAAAGCAAGAGTCATTCCTATTAAGGATCTTCCTGCAGATGTTACAATATCTGCTGAAAAGAAGTCTGATAAAAGGAAGAAGGAAAAGGTCAAAAACTTGTTTTGTAATTTTTGTGAGAAAAGAAATCATGCATCTGAAAACTCTTTTCTTTGAGAGCTTATGACATTAACAAAACTTGTGTGATCCCAAATTCCTCAAAATGTATCATATGTGAGAAACAAATCACAAAACTCAAGAGTTTGTTTATCTTAAAACCTATGATGAAAAGGTAAAAAAATCAAAACAAAAGCTTTTGAGAGTCAAAGTTTAAGTTCTGCTAGAAATAAATCTAAGCAGGCCTTTGAACCAGTTGAAACATCTGTTACAAAAGCACTGACCAAAACCTCTGTTCCCAGAGAGGTACAAGTGACAGATGCACCACTGCCAACAGGTTTCCAAGAGGATATGTCCAACCTGTTTATCAAAAGGTTCCTCTTAGTTATGAGGGTTACAAAAAACCCTCAAAGCCAAGAGTCAATAGGCATCCTTATGGTTACCAACATCTGATAGGAAATGGTACACAACATTGGTTACAAAGACAAACTTAAATCACTGACCATTCTCCTGAATTTGAGATTGAACCATCTGTGACCCCATCCAAAGCCATTTTGGCTTACCTGAATTAACTATTTACTTGTGTGCAGGGAGCTTCTACTTGCCTTGATAGTCTATGGTATGTAGATAGTGGAGGCTCCAGGCATATGACAGGATCTAAAGCCCTGCTCAAAGATTTCATTGCTCATGGAGGGGGTGATATATCCTTTGGTAATAATTCAAAAGGGAAGGTGTTAGGGTCTGGGTGTGTTCAAGCTGGGAAACTCAAATTTGAAAATGTTAACCTCATTGACAATCTAAAATTCAATCTTCTGAGTGTTTCACAAATGAGTGACAAAGGACATGGATCCTTCTTTACAAAGAAAATATGTCAAATTGTAGGACCAGAGGTTGTTAAAAAGATTGATCAAATCTTTGCTGAGAGTAAAGCACAACTTGTTGCTCACAGGAGTGGCGATGTGTATGTGGTTGATATGTTAAAAGATAACCTAATGTCTAATGCATGCCTGTTCTCAGTTGCATCAAACAAAGAGACAGAGTTATGGCATAGAAGACTTGGGCACACAAATCTAAAAATTATCTCCACTCTCTCAAAACAAAGTCTTGTCAGAGGTTTACCTCACAAAACATTTTCTGTGAAGAGCATTGTGCTTCCTGTTTAAAAGGTAAACAACATAAAGGCTCTTACAAATCCATTGAAGAATCCAAAACAACCCAATGTTTACAATTGTTGCACATGGATTTGTTTGGCCCTGTAAAAATCATGAGTCTCACAAAGAGAAAGTATTGTTTGGAATGTTTTATGATTTTTCAAGTTTACATGGACTTTCTTCATGCATTCTAAAGACGAAACTGCAGGCATTTTGCAAAAAAATTGTAAAACAAGTTGAAAAGCAATTTGACCTACCAGTAAAAATTTTTAGAAGTGACAATAGGACAGAGTTTAGGAACAAGGAGTTGAATGCTTTCTATGAGTCAAAAGGGATTGTTAGACAATACAACATCCCAAGAACTCCAGAACAAAATGGGTTGTTGAAAGGAAAAACAGAGCTTTAATTGAATCAGCAAGAACTATGCTTGCAGACTCAGGTTTACCCTTGTCTTTTTGGGCAGAGGCTGTAAACACTGCTTGCTATATTCAAAACAGAGGTTTGATTAACCCCAGGCATCAAAAGACTGCCTATGAAATTCTTTACAAAATCAAACCTCTGATCTCGTATTTCAAAGTTTTGGCTGTCCATGCTTCATTTTAAACTTAAAATATTCAATTTTCAAGTTTGCAGCCAAAGTTGATTGTGGTTATTTTCTGGGATACTCAACTGCTGCCAAAGCCTATAGAGTTTTTAACTCTAGGACAAAATGTGTTGAAGAAACTTTGAATGTGAAGTTCAATGAACTTTCTTCATTGAAAATCCCAGCAAATCCTGCTGAGTTGTTTTATTTAGAAAAATTTACTTTTGAAGATGTGTCTGTTATGACTAACGATGCACACATCAAGATCAAGGATATGACTGTGTCCTTCCAAACTTCAAAGTCGGTCATGCTACTAGAGGAGCAGATGTTAGTAACAATGGTGAAAGCTCTGTTGGCTCAACCGTTGTTGATCCACAAACCTCTGCTAGTTCTCAAAACCAAACCACGTTGATAAAAGTCCACACAATATGGACAAAAATCAACACAATCACACATCTATACCTCCCACACCTCCACCACCATTCCAATAGAGGCTGGACCTTCAAATTCACCTGCAGAGTTAGGTCAGATGATACACATTTGCAACCTTCACCTCAAAATGCAATCTCCATATCAAGGTGATTTGGTATTCCTCAAAAGCCATCCATTGGATCAAGTTATTGGCAACATCAATGCGGGAGTGCTCACAAGAAGCCAATCTCAAAACATTTGTCTTTTTGTTGCCTTTCTATCACTCACACAACCTGTTAAGTACCAAGAGGCACTAAGAGACAATAGTTGGGTAGAAGCTATGCAAGAGGAGCTCCTTCAGCTCAAAAGACAACAAGTTTGGGAACTTGTACCACTTCCTAAGGATGTATGTCCTATTGTCACAAAGTGGGTCTTCAAGAACAAAACTGATGAAAGGGTATTGTTGTCAAGAACAAGGCAAGGCTCGTGGTTCAAGGCTACAGACAGGAAGAAGGCATTGACTATTATGAAACATTTGCTCCAGTAGCAAGATTAGAAGCCATCAGACTTTTCTTAGCATCTGCTGCCAACCACAACATCAAAATGTATCAAATGGATACCAAAAGTGCATTCTTGTATGGAAAGATCAAGGAAGAAGTGTATGTGTGTCAACCTCTGGATTTGAAGATGCATTCTATCCTGATCATGTGTACAAGTTAAACAAAGCACTGTATGGTCTCAAACAAGCACCCAGAGCCTGGCATGAAACTCTATCCACTTTTCTCTTATGCATTGGATTCTCAAGAGGTAAAATTGATAAAACATTATTTTTGAAATATAGAGGAAAAGATTTGATGCTTGTCCAAATTTATGTGGATGACATCATATTTGGATCCACATGCACTGCCATGTGTGAAGAGTTCAGAGAACTCATTGCAACAGAGTTTGAAATGAGTGCAATGGGTGACCTACAATGTTTTCTTGGTCTTCAAGTTAAACAAAAGCACAATGGCACTTTCATTCATCCAAATAAGTATCTCAAAGAACTACTTAACAAATTTGATATGAATGAATGTAAACCTTGTAGCACACCCATGGAAACCTCAAAGCTTGTCACTGTTGAGGACAAAGATCACTTGGTTGATCAAACTCTTTATAGAAGTATGATTGGGTCTTTGTTGTACTTAACTGCTTCTAGGCCAGACATCATGTTTGCAACATGTGTTTGCGCCAGATCCCAGTCAACACCTAGAAAGTAAAACTTAATTGCTGTGAAAAGGATATTCAGATACATAAAAGGTGCTCCCACACTTGGTATCTAGTATCCCACTAATGGAAACATTGAGCTTTCAGGTTACTCAGATAGTGACTTTGCTGGTTGCCACACCACAAGGAAGTCCACATCAGGAGGAGTTCAATTCCTAGGTGATTGCCTAGTGTCTTGGCAAAGAAAAAAGCAAGTTGCAGTTTCTACATACACTGCTGAGTATGTCAAAGAACTACTTAACAAATTTGATATGAATGAATGTAAACCTTGTAGCACACCCATGGAAACCTCAAAGCTTGTCACTGTTGAGGACAAAGATGACTTGGTTGATCAAACTCTTTATAGAAGTATGATTGGGTCTTTGTTGTACTTAACTGCTTCTAGGCCAGACATCATGTTTGCAACATGTGTTTGCGCCAGATCCCAGTCAACACCTAGAAAGTCAAACTTAATTGCTGTGAAAAGGATATTCAGATACATAAAAGGTGCTCCCACACTTGGTATCTAGTATCCCACTAATGGAAACATTGAGCTTTCAGGTTACTCAGATAGTGACTTTGCTGGTTGCCACACCACAAGGAAGTCCACATCAGGAGGAGTTCAATTCCTAGGTGATTGCCTAGTGTCTTGGCAAAGCAAAAAGCAAGTTGCAGTTTCTACATACACTGCTGAGGCAGAATACATTGCTGCTGCAAGTTGCACTGCTGGATTTTGATATAACTCCTTTAAAGACTCCTCTCAAGATAGACAGTCAAGCAGCTGAAAATATCATCAAAAATCCTGTCTCACACTCTACAACAAAGTATATTAACATCAGACGTCACTTAGTGAGAGATTGCTATGAAAAAGGTTTAATTTCTTTACAACATGTCCATACTAAAGATCAACTAGCAGATGTTCTAACCAAAGCATTAGATACATCTACTTTTGAAAGTCTGATCTCTAGAATTGGAATGCTAAACATGGATTAAAAACAAATTTTTGTGTTCCATGTGTAAATAGCAATGAAATGTTTTCAGAAAATCAAAATTCCATCCTTAAAAATAGTCAAAATTAAAGTTTTTTAATAAATCTCAAAAGTCTCTTCAAACCGCTGCTCCTTCAAAGCACTAATAGGCTTGAAAATCTCTCCACAGGACAAAGTGTATCCTCTGCTTGGTCAAACCACTGCGTTGACCTTATCCACTGATAGTGTAAACTCAAAACATTGTTCCCATCCACTGTTGACACACAACAGTGGTTCTCATAACAACTGTCTTCCATACTCATCAGAGGATACACGTGGACAAATGATAGCCGTCAGATCTTGCCACGTCATCATCACTTTTTCACTTTATGAAACCCTGTTCTATCCATAAAAAGAGGTTTGCCGTATCGAATTCAAAAAATTCTTCAAGGCGGTTAATCGCCATGACTTCTTCAAAATCCAAATCTTCTTCCAACCTAAATCAAAGTCCAAATCCGCACTTAAATTAGCACCAATAACTCTGATAATCAAAACTCCTCACAACTACACAACCATACTCGAACTACCGAATCAAACACTAGATATCATGCCATGATCAAAATCTTGAATGATTCAAAATTTAAAGATGTGTTGGTAGTTAAAGCCCCTATCTATCTTGATACTCTTCGTCATTTTTGGGCAAATGCTGAGGTTCACTCTACACAAGTTGTTCCTTATGCCATCGTTTTTAAAGTTGGCAAGACACTGATGCAAATCAGCCCTAAGACGATCTTAGAAGTCTTCAAGTTAAGTGACCTCGAGCATCCAGTATCATTCTAAATAAATGAGATGCATCCTGAGTTTGTGGAAAGAGCTTACACTGGTCAACTTACAGGTAAAACAATTTTTAAACCTAATTTTCCATCTGAGATGAGATTTTTCTTTCATACTCTTCTCACATGCTTATCAGCAAAGACCACTGCTTTTAATGAAATCCCATTGCACATACAATACTTGGGTTATGCTATTTTAACAAACTCATATTTAATTACTCCCAAGTTTTGTTCAATGATCTAGTGGCAAATTATAAAAATATAAAACCTAAAAAGGCTTTTCTGATGCACCCAAGATTCTTGAGTGTTTACATCCAAAACCAGGTAACTGGTGATGATGCTAAATTTGGCGCCGTTGCTTCTGCTGGCAGCCTAAATCATGAAATGTTTACCAGAATTACAAATCAAGATAAGAAAACACAAGTAGAGGAGGCTGAGCCTGTTTTAAATGAGCAAAATGTTCAATCGTAACCTCCTGCTACTGAGCCCACTGCTCTTGGTGATCAGGGCACTACAACCAGTGTCTTGAAACCCACACCAAAAAATTCCAAAAAGAAAACCAAGACAAAATACAAAAAGCCCACCAAACCAAAGAATAAAAAGGGACTTCTGGAGAGATCCCAGAAGATAACCCAGTGACAACACAAAAGTCACCTGAAAACACTGCTGCTACTTCTTCACAGCAGATGTTAGATCTTAACCTGAATACCAAACTCCTCCTTCATCCTCACAACAGGATAAGGTTGTAAGCACAGGGACACCACTTTATGAAGCTCTAGATCCACTTGGTTCTATCTTCCACAGCCCCTCTCCCAAGGCAATGTCTCTTTCATCTCGACAACCCTCTCCAATAAAGAAACTACCACCCACCATAGTAACCTTGTTGAATGCAATTGATTTGGAACAGACATTAACCACCAACCTATCACTGAGAATTTACACCTGAATGTAACTGGGTTTGTTTCTTCAATCTTTGCTAACCCATCAACAATGAAGAGGCTACATCCCTTGGGTTACATGTAACCCTTGGTGATAAGAGCAGCCACTAAAATTGTAAAACCTCCAAGTTTTAAATTGGACAATGGTTACATCTATAAGACTCTGTTGAAGGCAACAATTGCTGAGGCTACTAAGGTATCCTCTGATATGGTTGGAAGTCCCTAGTACCAAGACAAAGGGGCATCTGTGTTTGAAGCAAGTTTTGAAACCTCTGCTCTGATAACACAGATAGAACTACCACAAGTAGTAGGGGTTCAGATGGTCCTATTAAGTTAGGTGATGAGCTAAATAAATGGATTTGACGGAGAGAAGTTACAAAAATAGAAAATTTTGTGGAAGAAATCAAAATTTTGATGAAGCAGATGTTAGAACAATCCAAAAGTCAATCCACTGTTCCGGCCACAACAACCACTGCTGAGCTACGGCAGTTAATGTATCCTCTGCTTCAACAACAAAGAGAACATGTTGATATTCAATATGCACATCACATGGAGAATTTCAAAATTTGGTTGATGCTAGGTACAATGACACAAGTGCAGACATTAAGGCTATAAAAGCCCATCTCCTCCAAACCACTGGCACTTCTCCTCCCACTATCATTCTAGTTAATCCAGATGATGCCAAAAAAGGGGGAGAATGAAAAAGAAGTGTTGAAGCTCAAAACTGACCCATCATCAAGACCAACAGTGGTTATCCCTAGACCAGATGGTAGAAAGAAACCTGATGAAAAACAAAATGCTCTGGATAAGGAAAAGGAGAGAAATAAGCAGAGGGTTAGGGATAAGAGCAGAACCTTGGTTGAGCAAAAGATTACTCAACAAAAGGAAAAAGAAGAGGTTAGTACTTCTCAAAAGAAGAGGGCTGTTAGAAAAACTAGACAACCAACAATCACACCTACTAAAACCAATGTTGAAAATCCAACCACAGTATCTGCTCCCACAAAATCTCAAATGCCACCACCAAAAACACCACCCACAACCACAACAGATGTTACAACTGCTGCTGTCAACATCTGTTGATACATCAGTGGTTATAACAGATGTTAACCCAACCACTGCCATGATCACTTTCTCAACCACTACTCCACCAATTTCCACACCAACAAGAATCCCACAATCACCCAAACTCAGTTTTAAAAGAAGGAGAACCACAAATGTTGTACTTGATGACAAGATCATCCCTTCTCCATTACCATTGTCATCACAACCACTGACCACCACAACAGATGTTACACTTCCTTCTTCTAAAATTACAAAGATGACCTTATTTCCTCTCACTACTCAATTCCCATTGGATCTACAAGTTGTTAGAGAAAAGATCAAGTCCTTCTTTTCAGAAGAAGATCCAGACAAAAGGGAAATTCTGTCTCTGGAAGGATACCCAAGCCAAGGAATCTAGAAGAATATTTGAAGTTAAAGGCTAAACAAGCAGAGGATATCACCAAAAGGGATACACAGGGAAGAACTGATAGAGAAGTGCAAAACTATATGCAATTCCAACTAAGCAAAGTCAGAAGGCTAGAAGATTTCTCAAGAGACTTGTGCAAAAAGCTGTCTGAAAGAGAGGATGAGTGCCTGAAGAGTGATTACATTGATCATATCATGGATAATAAGCAATACATGGCAACAAGGGCACATTTAAAGACTGGAAAGTGAGTGAATTAAAAGAAGAGGTGGAAAGAATGCAAGAAATGTTAAAGGATCCTCTTAAGAAGCCCACTCCTCCAGATTGGAACAAGTATAAGAAGAATGTGTCTGACAAAGCTTTAAAGCTCAGAAGAATGAAGGAAGAATTGATAGCTGCACATTATGGGTAAAAGAACCAAATCACAAGGTGGTCAGAGGTTAAAGTGATAGACACATATAAGAGGCTTGAAGAAAGAAGAAAAACTATCCAACATTGCCAAAGAAGCCTAGTTATTCATCATAGGTTTGTTCATAAAGCTCAACCATTTCAAAGGTCTGTCTCAACATTTGTTCCATCCACACTTGCCTTAAATCAAAGAAAAAGGCAAAGGGAGATGACGAAGGAGATCTAAGAAGGTATGAACACAAAAGAAGGCATCAAATACATGATCAACTTTCACACTGATGAAGCAAGTGACAAACTAAGAGAACACATGTCAAAGATTGCTCATCAGAGTTTGCCACCAACCTCAACAATAAGTAGCCATCCTAGAAAACCATCTGACCCAAAAATTCTAAAATGGAAAGTTGATAAACACTCCCATGAATTGACATTGCTCAAGTCAAATAGTGATGCCACCAAGATTAGAATGGAGGATGCATATGAGCTATGTGCAGAAGACCTTCAAGATCTTTTGAATCTGTGCTTGAAAAGGATGAAGATGATGTGGAGTCTCTCAACTTTGAATTACAATTGAAAGGGCAGATTAGAGAACTCATGTTGAGGAATAAAGATAAAAAATAAATGTGTTTTGCATCATCTGTTCCAGGGGGAGATTGTTGGGATTGAACCCTACAAAAAGGAACAGATGATATAAAGCCAAATACACATCAAATGTTTGATCCCAAGATCAGAGTCTACAAACTCTGATTGAATAATCTCTGCTATACCTAAGCTCTGCCTTCTACCATCTGCTCTCTCTAAACGACAAACATCAAAGGTCTACCAGAAGACTCAAGCAGAGGATAGAGATCGGTGTTTAGCTTATATTAGTTTTAAGTTCAATGTAAAGTACTTGGCACTGATCAGAGGATAGGCTAGTAGTGTTTAGTGTTAGTTATAGTTGTTAAATGTCACTATCAACCCTGTCGTCATAAAAAATGCTCAGAGGTTAGAAGTGTAGTATAAATACTTGACTTCATTGTATGAATTTCTTATCTATCTAAAAGATCATTCGCTTGTCATCTTCTTTACATTTCTGTACTATCAGTCGTTCTTATTGGGCTAAGGGGGAGTCTGTGAATCACATGCAAAACCTATACGTTTGAAAGACTGTGATGATGAAAACAAACGACCATTAGTTGAGATAAAAGTTTTCCATATATTTTGCTGCATTAAACTTTGATTTCATCATTCACTTTCCATTTTTTGAACAAAAATCATAACTAATTCAAACTTAGATCCTAATAGTATCGCTCCATAGATTAGGATTGGCTAGGTATGATGGGTGCAAGGCAAAGGGTAGAGAGTTTGTTGGGTCAGAGGCTCATGTCTATAGTGGATTGTTACTGGGAGCAATATGAGGAGTTAGTTTTAGAGTTCCACTCCCCTTCTGACTCACGGATGGCGCATTTCTAAGCTGGATGTGGTTTCTTTTAGTTTGGGCAGGATGGTACACGAGTTGACCATTCCATAGTTTGTAGTGGCGAGTGGGTTCTATACAGTAGAGGAGGTTGATACTCCTGAGTTTATGACCGGTTTGAGAAGGTTTTATGTGACTCCTTGGGATACGAGTTTGGGTAGTAAGGATTTAGCAAGGTTTTGAGCTACCATTTCTGATAACCCGTTTGCTGGTATGAATCTGATTGCATCTGTCAGGGACCCCATCTACAGGTATGTGCTGAAGATATTTTCTACTACTCTGGTTGGTAGGAAATCGGAGAAAACAAGGCAACCAGATGGACTTGTTTATTTTGATGTGTTTAGTAGAGGGGCGTAACATAAACTTGGCTAGTTATTGGCGTGGTCTTTCACATGGACCAGCCGAGGGAGACACAGGGACTGCTTTTGTGACATTTGTGGTGATCCGATCGTGTATCAATTCCGGAAGGATTATCAATCAATGAAATTTTTGAGTTTTATTTATGAGATTTGTATTTTTATCATGACAATTGTACTATTCGATTCTTGCACGATTCCGAACTCTTAAACGACTTCTAGAAGTGAAATCGTAAACTATTACGCAAACGTAATCAGTTTAAGCGACGTACACTCTGGAACATTGACATAAGCTAAACATACCCTAAATACCCTTTACATAACTTAGAAATAAGTTTTGAGAGCTTTGGTATGGCAAAAACACGCTTATGCAAGCTCATGGGCTATTTTGCAAATTCTGTGAAACTATGCCGATTCGCGTATATCGTTATCCGGAACATGCTCGCACATCCAAAAATTTTTTACTCATTAAAATATAGCATTTTAAAGATTGGAATGCAAAAATATCATTCGTTACCGTTTACGATCATTTGCGCGTTCGTTACGATTTTCGTCGTAATTAACCAAAAACCACAACTGACGACCAAACGAACCGACATCCGAAACGTTTCTGAGCATTTTTCAAGTTCCCTATGCTTTATCTTCCTTATAAAGCTTAAAAATGGGGTTAACAGGTATTAAAAGTGCCAAAACGCGTCGAAAAAACAAGTTTTAGGCTGCAGGGACCTGTTCTGCCAATTCTGAAATCTTAGGAATCCCAGGCGCCACACGAGAGACCCCCCAAGATCTCCCGTGACGCACGGAGGATGCCCAGTTAAGCAGAAAAATGGCAGACAGCTGTTTTACAGCTTTGAAACCCAAGATTCGTGATCTCCAAGTTCTAGCCTTGTCTTGACACGTCTTTGAACATGTGGAATGATCCTAGAATGGTCCTTGACACTTGTGATCATCAAATCCATCCTCCAAAACTATAAATAGGCCCTTGATCTCACATTTTAACTTGCTCATTCTTTTCCTTTCTCTCTATAACTCTAAGACGAGAACTCCCACTTTGTTAGAGGTCTCCCAACTGAGTTTTCTAAGTCTTTTCTTCATCTTTGGCTGCCTTGAGCACAAGTAAGCATTCTAACTTAGCCTTGTTCATTCATTTTAGCTATTTCAAGCTAAAAGTCAAACAGTGTTTGACTTTCAGCTTTGACCATTAATTGGTCAAAGCAAAGTCCAATTGGACTTTCCAACGTGATCGTAATCACGATGGTTATGATCCTTAGTGATCATGCCTACTGATTATCGCGTTTACTAGTCAAAGTGACGAGTCAAAGTTCGGTCAATGATGTGTAAAATGCGCATTATACGATGAAACTATTCTCGGGCATCAAAACCCTTTGTTTTGATACCAAATCAGTTTTATAAACCTTGTTAGACATGTTAAGTTTAACTCGTCACTTTTAATTTAGTGCTTATTTAGGGTCGTAAGTCGAGCGGTCTTGACCACCGCTTTGACTTTCGAATTCGACCCATTTTGTCGATCTTAGGATCCGACAAACACATATATGTGACCATAGTTGTATAAGGAATAACCCCCTGAGGTTATACCTTATGGTCACGTCGTTTGGTTAGTGTTACGTTAAGTCGTCTATTATGCCCTATAAATGACGAAAATGCCATTTTTGCGCATAAATCAACTTTAAGATATGTGACCAATGATTTGACATATAAACTGATGTTGCAACTATATTAAACTTAATTTGGCATATTAGACTTATCATAACACATATCTAACCATCTGAACACGTTTTTACGTAAATGATCCGTTAAAGTAGCATAAAACTACCTTAACGAGTCATAATGGGTCAAAAGCACTTAGGAATCTTTCCAAATCAGAATGTTAACTTTGTTAAACCATTTCATATGAGTTTCAACACTCATTTGGTTTACAAGACCTCATTCTATCCGATCCGCCGGTTAAAGTCCCGATATTTACATAGTTACCCAATTTTTGGACACGCTTGATTTCTCGGACATTTGAGCTTGTTTAATCTTTGATTCAAGGTTATTTTGCAACCCCAAGTGAGTATAGCTCCACTCTATTATGATTTTCAAATATTTTGGGGTGATTCATATGTGCTAAATTCTTTTCAAGTTTTCAAATTACAAATGCTATGGTTTATATAAACACGACGATTTCAATAATGTGAATGAACTTTTTGGTGCGTTATATACATGACACGAATGACATTCATTAGCTTTGGCCAAGCCGACCAGTAGTAAGTTATGGTACCAAAGGACTGACAATCCCGTTACCAAGTTTCCCGGTGTTTGTGGGGAAGTTCGTGGGAACGACCGAAACTGTTTACTTTAACAAACCCTTTGGTGGTTTGTTATTGCAATTTAAAGACACCCTTTGGTGGTATAGACGAGTCAACACAGGTTTGAATGTATTCACCAAAACGACCAAAAGTTTTCACAATTAAAACAAGGACGATTTGTTTACACGGACGATGAACAATTGTTTATGACAGAACAATGGATGATTGGTTTATGACACGGGCAATGAACGATTGGTTTATGGTAAGTGATTTAGATAACGAAACGTGTGTAATGTGATAATAGCATGGTGGATACGCCGCTGGTACTTCCTATATATAAGTGCCTTTATCATATTACATTCGTGTCGTTATTTGCATCACTTGGAACAAAGGTTTTTCAAACAATGACACGCAACGATTTTCAATTAAAGATATCAACCATACAAAGTTTCTTCAAGGCGATTCACTACTCGAATTTACAAAACAAATGTTTTGGGCAAGATTCATGGCTACAAGTCTTTTATAAACTATAACTAACTTGTTTTAGTTGGTTAGTTATCATTGCAATACCAAATACTTTTGATAACAAGGTCTTTAAATTAACGACTCTAGTAGTCTGACGAGGTATTGCAATACATATTCAAAGCCATGAATATGACACACTCACAAAACCTATGTACTCGCCGGCATATTTTTGCTAACTCGTTTTCAAATATGTTTCAGGAAATCCAAGTTTGATGTCGATGCATGCTCATGTAGGATTGGACGCGGACTTAGTGCCTTAAATAAGAAAGACAATAGTTTAATTAGTTTATTTTAAAGTTCAAGACAATGTAACTATGTAATTTCAATATCCAATAAAACATAACTTTAATTACCATGTGTTGTTGTAACAATCTGTTAACGTGACTCCCCGACGTTTCCGCCATGGTTTGTTGTTTTTACGCGGTCGTGGTTATCAGACGCTGGTTATAGGGAATTAGGTTATTAGTAATGCTTGACCTAGACTGTAACCTTCCTAGGACCCTAACACTAGTTTAGTTGCTTTAGATTCTTAATACACTACCATCACCTATCCTTAGGTGATTACCAAAAACAAGACAAAATTGAAGGCATAAAGTCAAAAATGAATCATCGGTCTCTTTTAGCCTTCAAGGTTTTCAATCTCGTCAAAGTTTGGGTTTTATTAATGTGAACACATGCAATCTGGAATGGTGGGTGCCTGTACCCCGAGTTTTCTGTCCAAGGTTAGAGGGTTCGTACAAATCCACTTAATCGGACCAGTCACTCTTACCTGGGAACTCTTGGGGTGAGTGTCCACTTATAGGCTAAAGCATGTCTTCGTGATACATTATAAATACCCATTTACTTTGATTAGTCACCGTGTGTCGTTTGTTTGTTTTGAGAAACGAACGAATGACCACCATCCTTATTTCGTCGATATTTTCAACACTTCTCCTGATTTATTTCAATCTCACATATATTCCTCCATGTTTTCTTTTAGAATGCCTCCTAGACGTGATACAAATCAAAATGCGAAATGGCAGCTATTATCGCTCAGCAAATTGCCGCTGTACTCCCAAATCTTGTGACCTAACTCAATCAAGCGAACAACAATAACAATAACAATGCACAAGTTCCGTGCAACTATAAACAATTTTGTTCGGCTAAACCACTCTCGTTTTCTGGGTCCGAGGGAGCTACTGGGCTTTTGCAATGGTCTGAGAGCCTCGAAAGTACTTTTCGTCATGTGCAATGCCCAAACGAGCGAAAGGTTGAGTTTGCGTCGAGCGTATTCAAAAAGAGAGCTCTTACGTGGTGGAATGGTACAATGAGAGATAGAGGTGACCAATGTGGCTTTAGCTCAAACTTGGGAGAGCTTAGGGCTCTAATGATGAAGGAATTTTGTCCTGTTATGAGCAGAGGGCGCTTGAAAACGAATTCCATGATCTCAAACAGGATAGTGGTGAGCATCGTGCTTATACTGACCGGTATGAGGAGTTGAGTTTACTCTGTCCTTCAATGGTGACGCCTTTGGATAAGGCAATCGAGAAGTATATCGATGGTTTACCTGATCCTGTTCAGGACATTGTTATCGGAAGTAACCCAACCACTGTCCAACAGGCCATTGAGCTAGCTGCGACTTTGACGAGTCTCAGGTCAAAAAGGGTAACCTTCATCGCAAAGGCGATAAGAAATCATCCACCAAAACCACTCAAGAGAATCAAAAGGGAAACAAAACTGAGCCTTCCAAACGTTCAAAGAAGCGTACGGCTTCTCAGAACTTTGCTGTTACTACACAATCCGCTCCAGCCGCTCAACCCAATCAAGCTCCCCAAAACCAACCAACTCAACCTCCTTCAAGGAAGCCATATGCTGGTACTGCACCGTTGTGCAATCGGTGCAACGGTCACCACCAAGTTCATCAACCGTGTCGTCAATGTAGTACTTGTGGAAGATTTGGTCACTTAGCCAACGTTTGTCGATCTGTTCCAAACCAAGCTGCTCAGAATCTTGTCCAACCCCAAGAAAATCTCGTTCGACCTCGCTTTCCACCTGGGTCATGTTTTAACAGTGGCGAGATGGGCCATTACAAGAATAATTTCCCGAAATTAGCCAATCCAACCAAGCTCGTGGACGAGCATTCAACATTAACGCTAACGAGGCCCGTGCTAGATAACGAAGTCGTTAACGTACGTTCCTTGTCAACAATCATCCTGCTTCTGTTCTTTTCAATTCGGGTGCCGATAGGAGCTTCGTGTCCTTAGCCTTTGAACCATTACTTTCAATGCCAAGAACAAAACTAGAAAGCCCTTGACCTTTCGAGACAGCTAGTGGCGAACCTCTTAAACTAGATTCTATCATTCGTGATTGCCAATTGAACCTCAATAACCACCATTTTCCCATTTACCTCGCGCCAATGCAACTTGGGATTTCAACATTATCATAGGAATGGATTGGTTAACCAAGCAACATGCCAAAGTTATTTGTTTTGACAAGATAGTTCGAATACCTCTTCCCTCTGGTGAAGTCTTAGAAGTTCATGGAGAGAAACCCGCTAGTAATCTTAAACTCATGACCTGTAACCAAGCCCAAAAATACCTACAAGAACTATGTTGCCTTCCTGGCACATATCGTAGAGTAGAAAGGCAAAGGCAAAACTATTCTAGATATCCCCGTTGTTCAAGATTATCCAGAGGTGTTTCCTAAGGAACTACCTGGTTTACCTCCTGTACGTCAAGTTGAGTTCTGCATTGGTCTAGTACCTGGTGCCAACCCAATTGCTAAATCTCCTCACCGTCTGGCACCGTCTAAGATGCAAGAATTATCGAAAAAGCTTCAAGAGCTATCTGATAAAGGATTCATTGCGTCCGAGCTATTCACCTTGGGGCGCTCCTGTCCTATTTGTGAAAAAGAAGGACGGATCTTTCCGTATGTGTATCGATAATCGTGAGCTCAACAAACTCACGATCAAAAATCGATATCCCCTACCTCGCATTGATGATCTCTTTGATCAGCTACAAGGTGCTAGTTACTTTTCAAAGATTGATCTGCGTTCTGGGTATCATCAACTTCGTGTGCTCGAAGAAGATATTCCCAAGACTGCCTTTTGCACTCGATATGGTCATTACGAGTTTACTGTCATGCCTTTCGGTTTAGACAAATGCTCCAGCTGTTTTCATGGACTTGATGAATCGGGTTTGTAAACCTTATTTGGACAAGTTCATCATTATTTTCATCGACGACATTCTTATTTATTCCAAGTCTCGAGCCGAACACGAACAACCTTCGAATAACTATGGAACTACTAAAGAAAGAACAACTTTATGCCAAATTCTCCAAGTGCGAGTTTTGGCTAAAAGAAGTTCAATTCTTGGGACACATAGTCAACGAGCAAGGTATACATGTGGATCCTTCCAAAATCGCTGCGATTAAGGATTGGAACACACCCACAACTCCCTCCGAAGTTCGCTCATTTCTTGGTCTTGCTGGATATTACCATCGATTCATCGCAAACTTCTCAAAGATCGCGGTTCCCCTCACCGCTTTGACTCAAAAGAATAAGCCTTTTGAGTGGGGACCCAAACAAGAGGAAGCTTTCCAAACTCTGAAACAAAAACTCTGCGATGCTCCTATTCTATCTTTACCCGATGGCAATGATGATTTTGTTGTCTATTATGACGCATCGAACCTAGGCCTTGGTTATGTTCTTATGCAACGAGATAAAGTCATAGTCTATGCGTCAAGACAACTGAAAGTCCACGAGAAGAACTACACGACCCATGATCTTGAATTAGGTGCTGTAGTTTTTGCTCACAAGATTTGGATACACTGCCTTTATGGTACGAAATGCGTGGTTTTTACCGACCACAAAAGTCTCCAACATATATTCAATCAAAAGGAGCTGAACATGAGACAACGACACTGGGTCGAACTTTTAAACGACTACGATGTGAAATTCGCTACCATCCTGGTAAGGCAAATGTTTGGCCGATGCGCTCAGTCGTAAGGAACGTGTCAAGCTTCATTGTGTTCGAATTCAATCTGATTTCCAGACACGTATTTTCCAAGCTCAACGTACTTGTGTTGCACAAGGTATGATGGGTAGTGAATTACCGCAGTAACTTGAGCTCGAAACAAGAGACAATGGATTACTCTATTATTTAAACCATTTGTTGGTTCCAAGTCAAGACAACCTCCGCACCCTATTGATGGACGAAGCTCATAAGTCTCGTTATTCAATCCATCCTGGTGCAGACAAAATGTCAAGGATCTTCGTACCCAGTATTGGTGGCCGGGTGTGAAGAAGACATTGCCTGTATGTATCAAAATGCCTAACTTGTCTTAAAGTCAAGGTGCCCATCTGGTTTGCTTGAACAACCAGAAATTCCGGTATGGAAGTGGGAGAATATTGCGATGGATCTCATCACGAAACTACCGCGCACATCTAGAGGTCATGATGCCATTTGGGTAATCATTGCTCGTCTAACAAAGTCAGCACACTTTTTGGCAATTCGTAGGATTACTCTGCTGACAAACTCGCCAAGATCTATGTTGATGAGATTGTATCTCGTCATGGTGTTCCTTTGGACATCATATCTGACAGAGATGCTCGGTTCTCATCTCATTTTTGGAAGACCATGCAATCTGCTATAGGAACCAAACTCAATTTGAGCACCGCTTATCATCCTCAAACGGATGGACAAACTGAAAGGACAATTCAAACATTAGAGGATATGCTTAGAGCCTGTGTGATCGACTTTGGTGGTAGTTGGGATTCGCATCTACCATTGATCGAATTCTCCTACAACAATAGTTATCACGCTAGCATCAATATGGCGCCTTTTGAAGCTTTATACGGTCGAAAATGTTGTTCACCTGTCTGTTGGAATGAAGTTGGAGAGTCTCAGTTTACTGGACCACAACTTATTCATGACACAACAGACAAAGTCAAGAAAATACGCGATAACCTTCTGACAGCTAGAAGCCGCTAAAAGAGTTACGCGAACAAACGACGCAAGCCCTTGGAATTCAAAGTTGGTGATCACGTCCTACTCAAGGTATCCCCTTGGAAAGGAGTGGTCAGATTTGGAAAGAAAGGAAAACTTGCACCACGATATGTTGGACCATTCAAGATCGTTGAAAGAATCGGAAAGGTGGCCTACCGACTTGAGCTACCTCCTAAACTTGGAAACGTTCACCCAACATTCCACGTGTCCAATCTAAAGAAGTGTTTAGCCGACATAAATCTTCACGTCCCTCTCGACGAAATTCACGTTGATGACACTATGCACTTTGTCGAGAAACCTGTGCAGATTTTGGATAGTGAAGTCAAGAAACTTAAGCGAAGACGAATTCCGATAGAAAAAGTTTGCTGGGAATCCAAACGTGGCCTAGAATTTACTTGGGAATGAGAGGATCAAATGAAAGCGAAATACCCACATCTGTTTTCACAAGTTTCCTTGAATTAAATTTCGGGACGCAATTTCCTAAAGTATGGAGACTGTGACATTTGTGGTGATCCGATCGTGTATCAATTCCGGAATAATTATCAATCAATGAAATTTTTGTGTTTTATTTATGAGATTTGTAACTTTATCATGACAATTGCAAAGTATTCGATTCTTGCACGATTCCGAACTCTTAAACGACTTCTAGAAGTGAAATCGCAAACTATTACGCAAACGTAATCAGTTTAACGCGACGTACACTCCGGAACATCGGAATAAGCTGAACATACCCTAAATAACCTTTACATAACTTAGAAATAGTTTTGAGGGCTTCGGTATGGCAAAAACACGCTTATGCAAGCTCAGGGGCTATTTTGCAAATTCTGCGAAACTATGCTGATTCGCGTATATCGTTATTTCCCAAACATGCACGCACATCCAAAAATTTTTGTACTCATTAAAATATAGCATTTTAATTATTGGAATGCAAAAATAACATTCGTTACGCGTTTACGGTCATTTGCGCGTTCGTTACGATTTTCGTCGTAATTAACTAAAAACCACAACCGTACGACCAAACGAACCGACATCCGAAAATTTTCCGAGCATTTTTCAAGTTCCCTATGATTTATCTTCTTATAAAGCTTAAAAATGGGGTTAACGGGTATTAAAAGTGCCAAAACAGTCGAAAAACAAGTTTTAGGCTGCAGGGACCTTGTTCTGCCAATTCTGAAACTTAGGAATCCCAGGCGCCACGTGAGAGACCCCCCAAGATCTCCCGCGATGCGTGTGGGATGCCCAGTTACAGCAGAAAAATGGCAAACATCTATTTTACAGCTTTGAAACCCAAGATTCTGATCTCCAAGTTCTAGCCTGGTCTTGACACGTCTTTGAACGTGTGGAATGATCCTAGAATGGTCCTTGACACTTGTGATCATCAAATCCATCCTCTACAACTATAAATAGGCCCTTGAACTCACATTTTAACTTGCTCATTCTTTCCCTTTCTCTCTATAACTCTAAGAGGAGAACTCCCACTTTGTTGGAGGTCTCCCAACTGAGTTTTCTAAGTCTTTTCTTCATCTTTGGCTGCCTTGAGCACAAGTAAGTGTTCTAACATAGCCTTGTACATTCATTTTAGCTATTTTAAGCTAAAAGTCAAACAGTGTTTGACTTTCAGCTTTGACCATTAATTGGTCAAAGCAAAGTCCAATTGGACTTTGCAACGTGATCGTAATCACGATGGTTATGATCCTTAGCGATCGTGCCTACTGATTACCACGTTTACTAGTAAAAGTGACGAGTCAAAGTTTCGGTCAATGATGCGTAAAATGCGCATTATACGACGGAACTATTTTGGGTATCAAAACCCTTTGTTTTGATACCAAATCAGTTTTATAAACCTTGTTAGACATGTTTAACATGTTTAACTCGTCACTTTTAGTTTAGTTCTTATTTAGGGTCGTAAGTCGAGCGGTCTTGACCAGCGCTTTGACTTTCGAATCCGACCCGTTTGGTCGATCTTAGGATCCGACCAAACACATATATGTGACCATAGTTGTATAGGGAATAACCCCCTGAGGTTATACCTTATGGTCACGTCATTTGGTTATTGTTATGTTAAGTCGTCTATTATGCCTATAAATGACCAAAATGCCCTTTTTGCGCATAATTCAACTGTAAGCATATGTGACCAATGTTTTGACATATAAACTGATGTTGCAACATATTAGACTTATTTTGGCATATTAGACTTATCATAACACATATCTAACCATCCGAACACGTTTTTACGTAAATGATCCGTTAAAGTATCGTAAACTACCTTAACGAGTCATAACAGGTCAAAAGCACTTAGGAATCTTTTCAAATCAAAATGTAGACTTTTTAAAACCACTTCATATAAGTTCCAACATTATTTGGTTTACAAGACCTCATTCTATCCGATTCGCCGATTAAAGTCCCGACATTTACATAGTTATCCAATTTTAGGACACGCTTGATTTCTCGGACATTTGAGCTTGTTTAATCTTTGATTCAAGGTTATTTTGCAACCCCAAGTGAGTACATAGCTCCCCTCTTTTATGATTTTCAAATATTTTGGGGTGATTCATATGTGCTAAATTGTTTTCAAGTTTAAACATTACAAATGCTATGGTTTATATAAACACGACGATTTCAATAATGTGAACGAACTTGTTGGTGCGTTATATATATGACACGAATGACATTCATTACGTTGGCCAAGCCGACCAGTAGTAAGTTATGGTACCATAGGACTAACAATCCGTTACCAAGTTTCCCGGTGTTTGTGGGGAAGTTTGGGGAACGACTGAAACTGTTTACTTTAACAAACCCTTTGGTGGTTTGTTATTGCAATTTAAAGATACCCTTTGGTGGTATAGACGAGTCAACACAGGTTTGAATGTATTCACCAAAACGACCAAAAGTTTTCACAATTAAAACAAGGACGATTTGTTTACACGAACGTGAACAATTGGTTTATGACACGAACAATGGACGATTGGTTTATGACACGGACAATGAATGATTGGTTTATGGTAAGTGATTTAGATAACGAAATGTGTGTAATGTGATAAAAGCATGTGGATACGCTGCTGGTACTTCCTATATATAAGTGCCTTTATCATATTACATTCGTGTCGTTATTTGCATCATTTGGAACAAAGGTTTTTCAAACAATGACACGCAACGATTTTCAATTAAAGATATAAACCATACAAAGTTTCTTCAAGGCAATTCACTACTCGAATTTACAAACAAATGTTTTGGTCAAGATTCATGGCTACAAGTCTTTTATAAACTATAACTAACTTGTTTAGTTGGTTAGTTATCATTGCAATACCAAATACTTTTGATAACAAGGTTTTTAAATTAACGAATCTAGTAGTCTGACGAGGTATTGCAATACATATTCAAAGCCATGAATTTGACACACTCACAAAACCTATGTACTCGCTGGCATATTTTTGCTGACTCATTTTCACATATGTTTCAGGAAACCAAGTTTGATGTCGATGCATGCTCATGTAGGATTGGACGCGGATGAAAGACAATAGCTTAATTAGTTTATTTTAAACTTCAAGACAATGTAACTATGTAATTTCAATATCCAATAAAACATAACTTTAATTACCATGTGTTGTTGTAACAATCTGTTAACGTGACTCCCCGAGTTTCTGCCGCGGTTTGTTGTTTTTACGTGGTCGGGGTGTTACAGCTTTAGATATGGGACCCTACATTACTAGGCTTGATAACTCGCAACATCTACATAGGGGCCACCTTTGAAGTTTTTCGCGATCAGAGACTTGCAGCCGGCCGGTATTGTGACATGGACTGAGCCGGTCACCTAGGAGGGAGTCTGACAGGGGCCTCAGGTTCAGCAATCGGAGGGTCATCCGGCATCGATGTTATGCATGCTACTGTTCCTACTCATAGGCAGAGGCCACGTCAGCGACACGAGGTCCCGACACCATAGTATCCTAGACGTCAGCACCACCAGATCCACTCATTTGGAATCCTTGTACAATAGGATGGATCAAGGCTTCGAGGAGATGCATGGTATGATCAGAACCAGGCAGGATAGGCAGGAGAACGCGCTCAGGTACATGATGAGTCGTATGAGCATGGATGTCCCAAATTTCTTTCAGCCTACACAACGCCTGGTCCGTTTAATATGGGTGGTCAATTTGGTTTTGGTGGTGAGGGTGGATCTAGTCAACAGGTTAGGCGTGGATATGGTCCATGTCAGTATAGGTATGTGGATCTGGCGCCTGAGTTTCCAGTTTATGAGCTGGCGTGAAGAGGAAGAGAGCGAAGATGATGAGGATTAGTATGGGGATAGAGGGCACATCAGGAGCTAGCATAGAGTATCTTTTATGTTTATTTTTCTTTTATGTTGTTTTTGTCCTCTATGGTTTGTACTTGTATTTTAACACTTTAATTGGTTGGTTGGGATGGGTTGGTTGATTATGATGGTTGGATGTTTTGAGACATTATTATCTATATATCTATTATGCATTTTGGTATATTCGTGTTTGGTTTGATAGGTATGGTGTATTTGTTGACGCTTCTGTTCGCGTGTGAGATTAAGAATTGTTGAGCGTGTTTGGATTGGATGGCATATGTGGAATTGACTGGCACATTGACAGTCTTGCATATCAGCTATGTCATTTCCACTGTATATTTTTTATATTTTATTTAGTATTTATTTTTAGTTTTAGTAATTTTGAGTCGTGTTCTATACCTGCATTAGGGACAATGAAAACCTTAAGCGTGGGGATGGGATATAGAGTCGTAGTGTTAGTTGAGTCATAAAAAGTTGAAAAATGCAAAAAAAAAAAAATTAGAAATCGAAAAATCCAAACAAATTGAAAAATTAGAAAATGTCCTTGATTTAGAGTTTGCAAATAAATACGGAAAATGATAGTAAAGTCGAGTATGTTCGGTTCTCAGATAATAAAAATATGAGTATAATAAGTTGAGCACGTGTCATATTTGGGATATGTGGGTAGGCTCATCCATTTTTTTAGGTTTTTTTAGGTTTCTTTGAGCTAAAATACTAAATATGTTAGGATACCGGTGGGTACTTATCTAGGAGAAATACAAATAATAGTATAAGGAATACCGTTATAAGCTAAAAGTCTTTGAATTTTTTATCAAAAGAAAAAATATTTGTGCAACATTGAGAAAATGAGCTAGATGGACTAAAAACGAGGCCTATGTAATCTTTATTGGGGATGGTGACTCTGATTTAGATTGCCTCTAGGTTAAGTTAATAAAAAATTGCTAAATTATCGAAGCTCATGTTGTCGCTCTCGGGGATGGTGACTCTGGTTGAGACAACCTCTGGGTTAGGTATGCAAAAGAAGTCTAATGCTTATGAGAATAAGAGAAAGGAAAAAGGT
Organism: Scalesia atractyloides; assembly: GCA_947069175.1. Classification (NCBI taxonomy): domain Eukaryota; kingdom Viridiplantae; phylum Streptophyta; class Magnoliopsida; order Asterales; family Asteraceae; genus Scalesia; species Scalesia atractyloides. The sequence continues at coordinate 68,176,735 of CAMTDV010000021.1, forward strand.
TAATTTCAAATTCTTTGAGTTTTGATATAAAACAGTTAGAAAATAGGTTGGTCATAGGTAGATTAGGAGCTTTAGCCATTAGTTAGGACTAGAGGTCATAGGTATTCGAAGCCCGGATAGTTCTTTCTCATCATTATCTGCTTCTGTCACTTCACCATCTTGCTCGCTTGCTCTGTTCTCTTGTTTACTCACTTTAGTAGAATTAGAAAAATCCCAAAACACAAATTAACCAATTAAGTAATTAGTTGAGTCAGAGTCTAGTTAGCGTCGCTAGTGTCTCGTGGTTCGATACTCGGACTTCATTAGGCTTTACTACGTACGATAGGTACACTTGCCTGTCAGTGGTCTAGCTTTTAGAGAGTCTTAGTTTATAAATTTAAAACTAGGGTGTCTAGATTTGGTTAGTTTTTATAGACAACATTTGCACATCAAGTTTTTGGCGCCGTTTCCGGGGACACTTAGGCGATTGCGTTATTAGCTTTGATTGATCTTATTTGTTTAATTGGTCTTATTTGTAATTTGAGTCTTAGGGTTTGTGTCTAGTAGTAGTGTTCTAATCGTTTTTGTAAATATTTTTTATTAGTTAGTTTTATTTGATATATTTTTATCATGTGTTTGATCTGTGAAGGACCCATTACACCAAATGTTGTCCAAACGATTTGGGGTGTTTCACGGATTTCGATGCTAACCCTTATATGTAGCCACAGTCATATCAGCAATGGAATTGGCAAACCAGAACGAACAACGGAGGAATTACGTGACTGGGTTAAAGCTGCTAAAGAGGATAGAGATAGAGAGATTCAAGTCGCGCTTGATAGTTTAAGATCAGAGAGCTTGAAGAGCCAAGGCCGTTACATTTATGATGTGGAAGGAAATTATTTAGGATATGAAACGGCTGATGGTAAGATGAATTACACAATACTAGACCCGGGGGGAGAAACGTGCATTGAGAGTCCACTACCAGGTAAATATTACGATTCTACTTTTAATTGTTATAATTTTCATGAATTGGATTTACCATTGTCTTGTGAGGAGGATGTCGTGAAGTTTTCACATTTTGAGCCCTTGTATGAAGAAGATGAGGATCACACCCATGAACCGGAGACGATAACAGACGTTGCAGTCCCACCTCCGGTTCAGCAAGTCGTTAATTCCAACCATTGGTGTCCCATGCCATGGAATATCGATGATGGCTTTTGGGTGATGATGATGAGGGGGTAGTAGAAGAGGCGGAGTTGCATGTGCCTGACTACACCGCAACCCGAAGTGAAGAAGAGCCACTTGATCAGATCGAGGATGAGAATGATGAGCATGTACCACTTGGAGGAGGAGTTTGGGGATGAGTTGGTAGGTTTACCAACTCATGAAGAAGTAGAATTTGACCCGGTCGGTGATCTTGCTTGTTTAGAAAAATTACTTGAATGTGAACACGCCATGGAGCTCAGACAAATACCAAACATAGAAGAAGAGGAAGTGGCTGAGGAGTTTGACAGCTGGCCCGTGAAGGATTTTGATGTTGGATTGCCACACACACCAACAAGAACACGGGAGAAGGCGCGAAGAAAACGCTTGGATCAACATATCGTGAGGGTGCAAAGATGGTGCAAAAGGAAGCATAAGGAGAAACTGAAGTGCAGAGGCAACCATCTTCCTCATTACATGCCACGAATCAGGTTTGGTCTGGGAAATATAAGTATTGGTGGCCTGACCTATTTGAAATTGTTAAAAGGTTTACAAATTTGGGGATATGGATTTTATCACCCCAACTAATCAAAATTGGTTGTTGTCACTCTCAACTTTCACTTTGACTTCCACCACCCCAGCTGGACATTTGGGTTGCTGTGTCACCTCGTCGTTAACTAGACATTAACTAGGTTAGTTTTTTTTTGCTGAAGGGGCCAATTTTTGCTGACTTGGTCATTTTTTGATGAGGTGTCATGCTGTGGTGGCCAATTATTTAAAAAAAATCCATATTTTAGTTATATATATATATATATATATAATATGTGTACTTGTATTAAACTTGCATCTAATAACGTACAGCCACCAATGCACATAGTACACCACATCCTTTTCCCCTTTATATTTATATACACACCAAGAACCATAATTCCCAAAATCCCCAAATCACAAAATCACCATTACAGTCGTTCAATTCCCCCAACAATCGCTCACGAAACACAAATTCACTTCAAAATCAAACAGATCTGGACTCCAATTTCACTCCCGAATGCCGATCAATCGCAATTCATCACAAAAACCCCGAATTATGATTAGATCTTTGTGGAATCACAACCTAGAGTCAGAATTTGACCTAATCAACTCACTTATCATGGAGTATCAATACGTTTCAACGGATACAAAGTTTCTAGGAGTCGTTTTTCGCTTGAATTACTAGGTATTTCGTCACCAAAACCCTAACGAATGCTACAATCTGCTCAAACTGAACGTTGAAGCGTTAGACTTTGAGAAGAATTTGAACGAATGCTACAATCTGCTCGAATTACCAGGTTTTTCGGTGAGATGATGACGTCATCACGGTTGGTGTTTAATGAGAATGTGAGGTGGTGAGTTTTCCAGTCGGAGAGGACGCAGGTGGGGTCGGAGAGAGTGGATCTGGCTTGGTGGAGATGATGATGGTGACTGTGGTGGTGGGTGGTTGGTGAAGATGATGATGGTGGCGGTGGTGGTGTTGCATCTAGGGAGAGAGAGACTAGGGGGTTGATGTGGGGTTTTATAAAAAAAATCTTCTAATTTTATATTTTTAGTTAGATCCAATACAAAAAATAATACATAACAAGACCATGTCAGCAAGCCACGTGGGAAAAAGGCCACGTCAACATGCCACGTAGGCTAAAAACTAACAGAGTTAGTGGTTGGTTAACGACGGGGTGACACAGCAACCCAAGTGTCCAGTTGGGGGTGGTGGAAGCCAAAGTGAAAGTTGAGAGTGGAAACGACTAATTTTGATTAGTTTGGGGTGTTCAAATCCATTTCCCCTATAAATTTCACCCTTAAAATTTTATTTAATAATAAGGAACGGGTGGAATTGAACGGGTTGGATAAAGGAGAAGCCTCTGGATTAAGTTCAAGTGTGGGGAGGTTTTGTGGAATTTGTATAAAGTTGTAGTTTTAGTTTTTATATTTATTCATTAGTGTTTTCGAGTCGATACTGTTTTTGGTATTGCTTGTTTTTGTGTGTGCAGGTTTGAATGGTACCACCCGTACTCAATCTCCATTCGATTGACTTCGGAGCTGCTTATTATTTGTTGAGGCAATACCGAGCATGTCAGTTTGTCAGAGCCGATCGCGAATGGAATGCTGTACGATCGAGCTGGATTGGACAAGAGTTTTGGAGCATAGGCGTTATATTACCAACTAAGTCTTTTCCGATTTGCCCTTGTTTTTTTATTCTTATATTTTTAGTCTTTTGAGTCGGTTCTATTCCTACATTGAGGGCAATGTAGAGTTTAAGTGTGGGTATAGGAAACTATCGTTTGAGTCTGTATATAGAGTTTTGAGTCATAAAAAATTAAAAATTAAAAAATTAAAAATCCAAAAAAATTTGAAAAATAGAATATGTTCCTGAAAACTTTTGCAAATAAATGGAAAGGATAGTAAAATTGAGATATTTGGTTTTCAAAATATTATACATATGAGATAAAAAAAGATAAGAGACGTATTTTCTGGGATGTACTGGTAGGCCCAGCCGACTTAGAAGGTTCCCTAGATTGTTTAAGAATACCTTATGTTAAATAATTAAGTCTTGTGGGTACTCATCTAGAATAAATAGGGAAACCGAAACCGGCGATAATAGTATAAGAAACACTGTTATAAGTTAAAACTGCTAGAATTTTTAATTATGTGAAAAAAGACTAAATGAGCTAGATTGAATAAAAACGAGGCTTATGTAATCTTTATTGGGGATAGTGACTCTGATTTAGATTGCCTCTAGGTTGAGTTAAGAAAAAAAATGCTAAATTACCGAAGCTCACGTTGTCACTCTCGGGGATGGTGACTCTGGTTGAGACAACATCTGGGTTAGGTATGCATAAATGTCTAGTGCTCAATAAAAGAAAAAAAAGAGAGAAAAAATATATGATTTTAAATCTTTTGGTTTTCTCATAAGGCAGTTAGGAATTCGTTAATAACTGTTCCTTATTTTCATAAGCTTGAGGCGGGAGTAGGTGGATATGTGGATTCCGAAGTGTGAGACCCTTTAGATGAAATCACTTGAATTTAATAATTACATGAAAGGGTCCTGATGAGTTGGTGGTTGGGTTTAAGCGGAAAATTATACCGGTAATCGTGGTTAAACGTTTTAAGTCTTTTAAAATAAGAAATCCAAGTCTTTTGAAACCAGTGGTCTTAGTTCTGATTCAATTGCAGAGTTTTTCAGGGACGAAAAAAGAGTAAGTGTGGGGATATTTGATGTGTGGTAAAATACATATATTTGTCACGTGTAAAGTGTACAATTATTGTATAGTTTTTATTTATTTTATTTAGTTTTAGTGTTACATTATATTATTTTGTGTTTTGTCAGGTCCTGATGTAAATAGAGCGAAAACGAGTAATAAAAAAATAAGCAGCCAGTTAGACAGAGTAGGACGCCAATGACCGAATTAAAATTTCAGCTATTTTTCATGAAAGGGCCGAAGACCACTATCTATATATTTATTGTTAGAAAGCGGCTAGGCCATATTAATTTTATTGGTGGGCTGAATATTATTTTTTTTGAGAGATATTAAATTTGAAGAAGACCTACGGCTAGTGGAGGTTTGGACAATTCAAAAAGAGGGATGCCATATATTTTTAATGTTGGCATCTATTATTTTCTTGCGGAGAACTCAGATCCAAGTCTGCCATGGGCCGTGAAAGTTAGGAGCCTAGCAGGTTACATGATTTTATGGGTTTGGGTTTTTTTAGCATGAATATATACCCTAATAAAAAAGTGAGGAGGCGGAAATATTATTTAGAGGAGGAGACGACGGCTACAAAAGGAGGGGCGCGTAGTTTTGAGGAGCGACTAGCAGAAATAAAAAAAAGAATAAAGGATAGGAAGCAAGCACCTAGGCATCTCAAAAATTCAAAACGTGAGATAAGAAGCAAGCACGTGGCTAGGCACGTCAAAAAGTTAAAGAAATTATTAGGCAGGCTACCAGGCACGTGAATCAATTTAAGCGGTCAGTCTAGTAGCTTAATTTTTATTTCTTTTTACGATGAACCGTGATTTTGGTTATGTTTTTGTTTGGTTCTTTGTTATGAGTAGCTAAAAGTCTAAATGAACTATGAATGTTTTGACTATTCGGTTTTGACTAATGATTAAATTGTGATGGTTTACATATTCCTGTTTTGTGATTGTTAATGAATTTGTATACTTGTCTTGATTGTGATTGGTTGTTTGTTTAGGTGATCTTGTTAGTCTGGTCTGGAATTATTTAGATCATTCTAGGTTCGTTAATATATTAGGTTTTCGATCTAGAGCTTGAGATTAAAAATAATTCAAGTTTAACTAAATTAGTTAAAATCAACTAAGTATGGTGTGCATCCTTTTCTGGCGACTCTAGGGATGAGTCAAGATTGCTAGGTTATTAGCTAGGCGTTGTTTGGTAGTTTGGGTGGCCGATAGCTCGGTTCGGCTACTTATTCGCGTTAGGGTTTCCTAGGTTTTCAGTTGTTTAGCAGGTTTAGCTTCATGATCGGAGGATTTTAGCACCATAGTTGTTATTAATCTGATAGTCGTGGGATTTGATGTCGATAGGTCGAGTCATTTCCAATTTAGCACTTCATCGCTCTTTTCCATCTTCTATTTTGGTTGATCATCCTTAGCGGGAGGTTTTCTGGGTAGACTAGGAGCTTTAGCCATTAGTCAGGACTAGAGGTCATACGTTGGTCGTAGGGATACGAAGCCTGGGTAGTTCCTTTTTCATCATTGTCTGCTTCCCGTCACTTCACCATCTTGCTCGCTTGCTCTATTATCTTGTTTACTCGCTTTAGTAGAATTAGAAAAATCCCAAAATCACAAATTACACCAATTAAGTAATTAGTTGAGTCAGAGTCTAGTTAGCGTTGCTAGTGTCTCGTGGGTTTGATACTCTGACTTCATTAGGCTTTACTACGTACGATAGGTACACTTGCCTGTCAGTGGCTAGCATTTAAGAGTCGTAGTTTATAAATTTAAAACTAGGGTGTCTAGATTAGGTTAGTTTTTATAGACCATATTTACCACATCACTCTTCTCATCAAAACTCCTCATAATTATCTTCCCATCCTTGAGGAAACCGACAACAACAAAGAATATCATGCCATGAATCAGTGTTTTAGAAACATCCAAGTAGAAAGATATCATGCTAGCAAAAGCCCCAATCTATCTTGATACACTTCGCCAATTCTCGGCAAATGCTGAAGTCCAAATTCAAAATAAAAAGGCTTATGATTACATCAAAGGTGGGTGAGCCTCTCATTCAAATTTCCCCATCCACCATTTCCACTATTTTGGCCTCAATGACCTAAATGCCAAAACCTCTTTCCCAAAGAAAGAGCTACATGATAAGTTCATTGAACGTGGGTGTGAGGGCCACCTTACAAGTATAACTATCTTTAAACCCAATTTTCCTGCTGTTATGAAATTATTTTTTCGCACTTTGTTGCTATGTTTGTCTGCGAAGACTATTGCTTTCAATGAAATACCATTAAACATTAGTATCTGGGATATGCTATTTTGAAAAAATCTGATTTTAATTTTTCCAGTATTATTTTCTGGCTTGGTGACAAACTATAATAACATTGCAAAAAATAAAGCTTTTCTTATACATCCAAGGTTATTGATTTTCTATATTCAATCACAAGTTTGTGGATACTAAACAAGGTGTCATCAGTCCTGTTGGCAGCCTCACACATGAAACTTTCACTAGAATTTCAAATAAAAAACACAAGCAGATAGGGTTGAGCCAACTTTGGATGCTAACACCTCAACTTCTCAAACCTCTGCTGCTGAGCCCACCAAAACAAAACAACATAAAGAGGTTCCTCTAGAAGATGAGATCCCTGGGGTTAACCTAGTGACAACACAAATGTCACTTGAAACCACTGCTACTACTTCCACAACAGTTGGAAAGATCACCACCATCTATCCTACCTCCTCTTAATTCCTCACAAAAGGAACAAGTTGTAAGCACAGGGACACCACATTATGAGGCAGATGATTCACTTGAACTTATGCTCTCAAGCCCCTCTCCCAGGGCAATGTCTCTTTCTACTCCACAACCCACTTCTTCAATTCCTTCCACTTTTATACCCCTATTTCAAGCTATTGAGAAAACTCAGACTACAAACAGTCCTCTCACTCACACATTACAGAGAGTACACTCCCACATTTGACTGAGTCTGAGAAAACTCAATTAGCTAACCCAGAAACAGCTGAGGAGGCTACACCCCATGAGTTACAAGTAACTCTTGGTGGTATTTCAAGTGAAGAAAGGCTCAGTTGGACAGTTGTTACATAAGTAAGTTTTCCTTGAAGGCACAATTGTTGAGGCTACAATTGTAACCTCTATTCTAGTTGGAAGTCCCCAATACCAAGAAAAATGGGCATTTGTTTCTGAAAACATTGAGATTCCTCATGTTGATGATTCAAATACAACTACCTCTGGTAGGAATTTAGATGATCCTATTAATTTAGGTGATAAATTAAAATACCAAGAATTGACGGAGAGAATGACACACATGGAATCATCGATTGATGAAATAAAGTCCATGATGAAACAAATGCTTCAAAACTTTCAAACACAACCAACCATACCGCAAAATGCTAATGAGTTATGGCATATTGTCCAACCAATTATCATTGCTCCGAGAAGATTGTCAAATTCAGCATGAAACACAAATGAAGCTTATCAGAACAATGGTTGAGGCTAGATACAAAGACACTCAAGCAGAAATCAAAGCCATCAAAGACCATTAATTGAAAACAACTAGCACTACCCCGGTTACTGTCTTTCAAGAAGAATTTTGAAGATGATGCCAAAAAGGGGGAGAAAGATACCTTGAGAAAGTTGTAGGCAGATTCAAAAGCAAAACCAAAGCCAAAAGTGCAACAACAGCCAAAACAAACCACTGCTTCAAATTAGATGCCAATTTTGGAAAAGGGATTTATGAGACCCTAAATAAAGAGGCAAAAAAGATTGTTGATGACAAGCAGAAGAGACAAGATACATTAGAAGTCAAAGCCTTAAACCTGATTAAACAAGCAAAGGCTCAACAAATGGAAAAAGTAGATATTGGTACTTCAAGAAAAAGAAAGTCTGCTAGAAAAGCAAGACAACCAATTTCCACCCCTTGTAAAACTACTGTTGATGCTGACCTTGATGTATCCTCTGCACAATCCAAACCCATATCACCACCTAAAACATCAACACCACAAGCCAAACCAACAGATGTTAGGACAATTTTTTGTGACAAGCAAATGCTGGAACAACAGATGTTCCAATAGATGTTACCCAATCCACTGCCCTTTATCACTTTTCCAACCTCAACTCATCTATTAGCCACCCCACCAAGATTTCAAAAACATCCACCTTTACCAAAAATCAAATTTCAACGCAAAAGGAAAACTTTTGTTGTTGAAGAAGATGATGAAGGGATTCTATCACCAATTCCTTTGTCATCACAACAATTGACCAAATCATTCTCATCACTTCCACCTACATCCACCTTAATTCCAACTGCTCATCTATCAACATCATTTCTCCCAATGGCTGCTCTATATCCTCTTGAAGTACATGCTGTAAGAGGTGAAATAGAGTCATTTTACAAGATAAAAGATCCAAAATAAAGGAATTTCCATCTCTTCTTAGGTATCGAAATCCAAATACTTAGATGAATATCTAAAGCTAAAGGCCAGACAAGTTGAAACCATGGAAATGAAGATAATAAAGGAAAAGATGACAGGACTTTACAATGAGCAATGCAACTGCAACTTGAGAAAGTCAGACACATTGAAGACTTTGCTAAAGACCTATGTAAGTCCATGTCAGAAAAGGCTACCAACGATGAAAATGACCCTGAGCTAAAACAAGACTACCTTGAACACCTAATGAAGCACAAACCATATAAAGCAACAAGAGCTCAATTCAAAAATTGGTCTACAAATGATCTTAAGGAAGAAATTGAGAGGATTCAAATTATGCTCAAAAATCCTTCACAAAAGGTAACCCCAAACTGGAAAAGGGCAAAGTTTGTTGATCAAGATCAGGCCTTGAAGATTAAAAGAATGAAGGAAGAACTAGTTGCTGCATAATATGGTACTTCAAGGCAAATTGCAAGGTGGTTAGAGTCAAAGGTTGTTGATACCTATAGAAACTTGGAGAAACTCAGATTGAAGGATCCATTTGCTCCAAGAAAGCCAGAATATCCACCAACAACCACTGCCCCTCAGCAGACCCATGCTCTAAAATATCATTATCAACCACTGTCTTCTCCACCATTGCCTTAAACCAAGCAAAGAGGCAAAAGCAGATGGAAGATGAAGATAAATTGAGGTATGAAGAAAAAAGAAATGTGGGAATCAAAAATCAAATCCTATACCACATAGTTGCTGCAAGTGATAAGCTGATTGAAACATTATCAAAACTTTTCAGAAGACCTATCTCACCAAACTCATCACAAATAAATCTTCTCCCAAGAAAGCCATCAGACCCAAAAAAATTAAATTGGAAGTCAAACATAGACACCCATGAATTGACCTTGCTCAAGTCAGAATGCAGAGCTCGATCACTTAAATGGAGGATGTATATGGTCTGTGTGTAGAAGACCTCCAAGATCTTTTGAAACTTGAGCTTGAAAGGGACTTTGAAGACATGGTTGCCTTAAACTTTGAACTCCAATTCAAAGGTAAAATTAGGAACTTTTGATGAGGCATAAAGATCAAGAATAAAGTCGAGTTTTGGCATCATCTGTTCTAGGGGGAGATTCTTGGGATTGAACCCTATAAAAAAATAGATATAAAAAGCCAAAATGTCTATTAATCTTTGATCCAGAATAAACACAGTTTACAATGTCTGTTGCCATATACCAAAGACTGTTAACAAGCACTGATGAAGATAAAGCTCTACTGTGAAGATAAAATCTGTTGAAGGGAACCTCTGATAAAGAACAACAGTGGATCATCACCAACAGAGTTTAGTATAGCAGTGTTTACCAATGTAACAGCGTCTAGATAGCAGTGTTTAGTGTTACCAGTGTTCATAGTTTGTTATTACTGTTAGATGTCACTTTCATGCTGATGTCATCATAAAGATGCTCAGCGGTTTCACTTGTAATATAAATAGGACAGTGCATGTTCTGTTCTATTACTGAGATCACTTATCATTTTATTAAATCATCTTCTTGCATTATGTACGAACAAACTTGTGTAATCTTAGGCTGAGGGGGAGTTGTGAATTACATGCATACGAAAATGTTAAAAGCATGATAATGAAAACAATCTTCCAGTAGTTGTGAATCAAAAGTTCTACAAAATTCCGCTGCATTACTCTTTACTTTATCTTCATTCATTACTTCATCTTTAAAATTTTCACATTCAAACTCAGATCCTAACAACTTGGTTAAAGTTAACACATAATCTGTCCAAAACAAAACACTTATGTGTTCTTGTTGGTATTTTTACTATGCGTATAAATACGGGTTTGGACATAAATAAGCTATGGAACTAAAAGCTTAAGGAAAGCACTAAAGAAGGAGACTTACATGCTTTAGAGGACTTCTCTGAAAGACTAGAAGATAAGGCTCAAAGTGAGTAAAAAGAAACTCTATAAGATTTCTAAGTGAAGTGTTTGTAATTTGAGTTGGTGGGAAGAAAAATGAAGGTTCAAAGGGGTATTTATAGCTAAGAAAGTTTGAGGGGATCAAGACAAGAGTTCCAAGGTTTTCTAAGATGAGGATTAGTATCCTTATGTGTCAAGACTAGAATAAGTGTGGCAAAATGGTGAAAGGTGGCAAAACATGGGCAAGACTGTTAGGATCTAAGTTTGAATTAGTTGTGATTTTTGTTTCAAAAATGGAATGTAAACGTAGAAATCAAAGTAATATGCAGCGGAAATGTATGGAAAAATTTTATCATAACTAATGGTCGTTTGTTTTGATCATCCTTCTTTCAAACTCATAGTTTTTGCATGTGAATCACAAACTCCCCCTTAGCCCAATAGGAACGATGATAGTACAGAAATGTGAAGAAGATGATAGGCAAATGATCTTTTAGATAGATAAATAAAACAGTACAACTGATGAACTATTTATACTACACTTCTAACCTCTGAGCATCTTTGACGACGTCAGGGTTGATAGTGACATTTAACAAACAAAACTAACTCTAAGGAACTGCTTTACATAAACTCTAATCAGTGCCAAGCACTGTTACATTGAATATAAAACTAATAAAAGCTAAACACTAATCTCTATCATCTGCTTGAGTCTTCTGGCAGACCTTTGATCTTGTCGTTTAGTGTGGGCAGATGATAGAAGGCCGAGCTTAGGCAGAACAGAGTTTGAACTCTGTTATCAGGACCAAACAACTGATGTGATTTTGGCTCTATATCATCTGTTCCCTTTTGCAGGGTTCAATCCCAACAATCCCCCTGGAACAGATGATGCCAAAACACATTTATTCTTAATCTTTATTTCTCAACAAGAGTTCTCTTATTTGGCCTTTGAATTGAAGTTCAAAGTTAAGAGACTCTATGTCATCCACATCCTTTTCAAGCTCTAAATTCAACAGATCTTGAAGGTCTTCTGCACCTAACCCATATGCATCCTCCATTTTCATTTTGGTAGCTTGGCCATCTGATTTGAGTAGTGTCAATTCATGGTTGTCTTTGTTGACTTTCCATTTTAGAATTTTTGGATCAGAAGGCTTTCTAGACTGGCTTATTATTGTTGAGATAGATGGTGGAAGTGATGTGCAATCTTTGATAATGTTTCCCTTAACAGATCACTTGCATCATCAGTGTGGAATTGGACTTGATCTTTGATTCCTTCTTTAATGAGATCCATCTCATACCTTTTCACACCTTCTTTTGACATCTCTCTTTGCCTTTTTCTTTGGTTCAAGGCTAGGATGGAATGAGCAGATGTTTCAGATGACTTTTGAGAAGGTTGGGTCTGATGAGTTGTAACCTCTGATGGGTATTCAGGCTTCTTTGGCAATGTAGGATCTGTCAATCTTCTTTCTTCAAGCCTCTTATAAGTGTCAATCACCTTAACCTCTTACCATCTAGTGATTTAATTCTTTGGCCCATAACTTGCAGCAATCAATTCTTCTTTCATTCTTTTGAGCTTCAATACTCTGTCAGGCACATTCTTTTTGTATTTGTTCTAGTCTGGAGGAGTAGGCTTTTTGAGTGGATCTTTTAGCACTTCTTGCATTCTTTCCACTTCCTGCTTTAATTCACTCACAGTCCAATCTTTGAATTGTGCTCTTGTGGATTTGTATTGCTTGTGTTGCATGATGTGCTCACCATAATCTGCTCTTAAGCTTTCATCATCTTTTTCTGATAGTCTTTTGCTCAAGTCTCTGGAAAATCTTCAAGTTTCCTGACCTTGCTTAACTGATACTGCATGTGACTCTGTACCTCTCTATCACCTTTTCCCTGTGTGTCTCTCTTTGTGATATCCTCTGCTTGTTGAGCTTTCAATTACAGATATTTATCCAAGTTCCTTGGTTTGGGATATCCTTCAAGAGATGGGAAATCTCTTTTATCTGGATTATCTTCTAAAAAGAAGGACTTTATCTCTTCTTTATAGCTGATAGATCTAGAGGTAACCTATGATATCTATGGCAATCGAGCATCTAACAATGACAAACAAGTTATTAATGAATAAAATTTTATGTTTTATATTTGAATTTTGTTTATTTATTATGACAATTGCACACATTCGATTCTTGCACAATTTCGAACTCTTGAATCGCTTCTATAAGCAAAACCGGTAAACCAATACGCAAACGAAACCAATTTAATGCAACATATGTTCCAGAATAATGACACAAGATAAACATACCTTAAATAACCTTTACATAACTTAGAAATAAGTTTTGGAGGGTTCGGTATGTCAAAAATAAGTTTATTCGATCACAAGGACTAATTAAGACAAACTGCGAAAGTCTGCTGATTCTCACAAGAATGTACACTCCGGAACAAGAACACAAGCCGATTATACCATAAATAACCTTTACATAACTTAGAAATAAGTTTTGAGGGCTTCGGTATGGCAAAATCACACTTTTGTAACTTCAGGGGCTATTTTGCAAATTTCATGAAACTTTGCCTTTTTCGTATTTCGCTATCCGGAACATGTACGGACATTCAAAAATTTTTATAATCATCAAAATATTGTATTTTAGTGATTGGAATGCGAAAAATCCGTTCGTTACGCATTTACGGTCACGCACGCGTTTGTTATGATTTTCGTCGTAATTAACCGAAAACCGCGACCGTACACCAAAGAACCGACCTCTGGAATATTTTTGGACATATTTCAAGTTCCCTATACTTTAAACGTCATTATGGAGCTTGAAAATCAGGTTAACGGGTGTTAGAAGTGCCCGAAACGCGACGAAACGAGTGTAGGGGCCTGTTCTGCCAATTTTGAAACTTGCTGACCAGCAAGGGTCCATAAGGACCTCATCAAGGACCCATGTGGTCTGCATGAGGTGACCAGATCATCAGTTTTGCTGGCAGCAGCCTGTTTACTCGTCCATGACTCATGATCCGACTTTGCCACCCTTGTTTCTATATTTGACACATATGGGACACTAATCTAACTTGTGGGTGAGTCATGAGACACTTGTTAATCATCTACTACATCAAGAAAACTATAAATACCTTGGTGTTCTTCACATTTGAACTTTTTCAACCATTTTTCTTGCTCCAATCTACTTCAAATCCTAATCTTGCAACCATCTTGGAGCTTCCTCAGTGTTCTTGATCATCCCTTGGGTATTGTAAGTATTTCAATCATGTTTTGATTCAATTCTTGTAGTTTAACTGGAATAAAAGTCGAAAAGTTTGACTTTTCTTGACTTCCAGAATTGATCATGAATTGATCAATTCAAAATCCAATTGAACCTTGCATTATGATGGTAATCAATATGGTTATGATCCCTATTGATCATACCTACTGATTCCTATCATTTCTAGTCATTTTGACAAGTCAAAGTTTGGTAAAAAATGCAATAAATGCGCATTTTATGACAGATCTAATTGCGGGTGTCAAAACAGTTTGTTTTGGTACCAAAACTCTTTTATAAACTTAATTAGACATGTCAAAACATGTCTTAATCGTCACTCTTATTTTTAGTGCTTGTTTAGAGTCGTAAGTTGAACGGTTTGACCACCGCTTTGAAATTCCGAATCTGACCCGTTTGGTGGATCTTTGGACCTAACTAAATACATATTTGTGACCATAAATATATAGGGAATAACTCTCTGAGGTTATACCTTATTGTCATGTTGTTTGGATTGTGTTATAGAAATTAGTTGTCATATTCCTTAAAAATGACCAAAATACCACTTTTGCAAAGAAATCAATTATAAATATATGTAACACAATTTTGACTTATAATCTGATGTAACAACAATATTAAAATTTGGCATATAAGACTTATCATAACACATATCCAACAATCCGAATGCTTAGTTACGCAAATGACGCGTTAAAGTGGCTTAAACTACCCAAACGGGTCAAAACGGGTCAAAAGTACTTATGAATCTTTCCAACTCAGAATTTTAACTTTATTAAACCATTTCATATGAGTTCCAATACTCATTTGGTTTATAAGGTCTCATTCTATCAGAATCCTCCGATTTCAAGTCTCGATGTTTTCACTATTACTCATTTTTAGGACACGCGTGATTTCTCGGATCTTTGAGCGTCGGTTTTCTTATTGATTCACGATTTACCTTGCAATCTCAAGTGAGTACATAGTATGTTTTGCAAATATTTTGGGGTGATTCATATGTGGTAAATCATTATCGAATTTACAAAATACAAATACTATGGTTTATATAAATAATATGATTTCAATAATGCGAACGAACTTGTTGGTGCGTTGTATCCATAACAAGAATGACATTCATTAACAATGGCCAAGCCGACCAGTAGTAAGTTACGGCGCCTAGGACTGACAATCCCGTTACCAAAATTCCCGGGGTTTGTGGGGAAATTTGGGAAGCGACTGAAACTGTATTTGTAACATACCCTTTGGTGGTATGTTATACGATTAAGGGACACCGTGGGTGGTCTCGAATAAGTCAACAAAGGTTTGAATGTATTCACGAAATGACCAAAAGTTTTCACAAGTAAAACAAGGACGATGAACAATGAACGATTTGTTGAACGATGAACGATGAACAACTTGGTTTATAACAATGAACATTGAACGATTGGTTTATAACAAGAAACTATGAACAATTGGGTTATGAATAGTAATTTGATAACGAGACGGGTGTAATGTGATGAAAGCATGGTGGATACGCCGTTAGTACTTCCTATATATAAGTGCTTTTATTGTATTGCATACCGTGTCCTTATCTAAATTTCTTGGAACACTGTTTTCAAACAACGATACACAATGATTTTCAATTAAAGATATAAACCATACGAGGTTTCTTTCAAGACGATTTACTACTCGGATTTACGAAAACAAATGTTTTTGTCAAGATTCATGGTTACAAGTCTTTTATAAACTATAACTAACTTTTTTAGTTGGTTAGTTATCATTGCAATACCAAATACTTTTGATAACAAAGTTTTCAATTAACGACTCTAGTGGTCTGACGACGTATTGCAGTTATATTCAAGGCCATGAATTCGACACACTCACAAAACCTATGTACTCGCCGGCATATATTTTTGCTGACTCATTTTCACATATGTTTCAGGGAACGATGCTAGATGATATTGATGTGTGCTCACGTAGGAATGGACTTGGACCTAGTGCCTTAATAACAAGAAAGACAATAATTATGCATGCTTGTTGTTTGTTGTTTAAAAACTTCTAAGACAATTATGACAATATAACCTATGTTTAATATCTAATTAAAACCAAACTTCAAATACCATGTGTTGTTGAAACAATCTGTTAACGTGACTCCCCAAGTGTTTCTGCCGCGTGTTGTTTTACACGATTTGGGGTGTTACAGTTTGGTATCAGAGCACTGGTTATAGGGAATTAGGTTATTCGTAATGCTTTGACCTGTACTATAACCTTCCTAGGACCCTAACGCGAGTTTACTTGCGGTTAGATTTAAAATGCAATACAATCACCTATCCTTAGGTGACTACCAAAACAAAACCACAAATTTCAAATCCGTTTTTTTAAATCAATCATCTATCCTTACATGATTTGTTTTTGGCGTAAGCCTTCGAATGTTTTCAAAATCTCGTCAAAGTTTGGGTTTTAATAATGTGAACACGTGCAATCTGGAAGGGTGGGTGCCTGTACCCTGAGTTTTCTGTCTAAGGCTAGAGTGTTCATACAAATCCACTTAATCAGAGCAGTCACTCTTACCTGGGAACTCTTGTGGTGAGTGTCCACTTATAGGCTAAAGCAGGTCTTCGTGATACATTATTAGACTCATTTACTTTGATAGTCAACGTGCGTCATTTGTATGTTTTGAGAAATAAACAAGTGACCACATCCTTATGTTTCGTCGATAGTTTTTGATGCTTGTTTCAATTTTCCGAATGTCAATCTGACATATTTCTCATGTTTTCTTTGTTCTTTTAAATGCCTCGTAGACGTGATCAAACTTAAGATGTGCAATGGCAGCACTCATCGCTCAGCAAATGGCTGTGATCCTCCCGAACCTAGTAACTCAACTGAATCAAGCGAACAACAATAAAATAATAATAACAATGCACCAGCTCCGTGCAACTACAAACAATTTTGTTCGGCTAAACCACTTCAGTTCACTGGGTCTGAGGGAGCTACGGGACTACTTCAGTGGTTTGAGAGTCTCTAAAGCACGTTCCGTTTTGTTCAATGTCCGAATGAGCGAAAGGTCGAGTTTGCATCTAGTGTGTTCAAGAAAAGAGCTTTGACATGGTGGAATGGTATTATGAGAGATAGAGGTGCCGAAGTGGCCTTGGCTCAAACCTGGGTGTAACACCCCGACCGCGTAAAAACAATAAACCGCGGCGGAAACATCGGGGAGTCACGTTAACAGATTGTTCCAACAACAGTGGTAAATAAAGTTATGTTTTATTGAATATTGAAATTTCATAGTTACATTGTCTTGGAGTTTAAAACAAACTAATTAAACTATTGTCTTTCAAATTTTAAGGCATTAAGTCCGCGTCCAATCCTAAGTGACCATGCATCACATCAAGCATTGTTCCCTGAAACATATGTGAAAACGAGTCAGCACAAATATGCCGGCGAGTACATAGGTTTTGTGAGTGTGTCAAATTCATGGCCTTGAATATGTAATTGCTATACCTCATCAGACTACTAGAGTCGTTAGTTGAAAACCGTGTTATCAAAAGGTATTTGGTGTTGCAATGATAACTAACCAACTAAAACAAGTTAGTTATAGTTTATAAAAGACTTGTAGCCATGAATCTTATCAAACATTTGTTTTGTAAATTTGAGTTGTAAATCGCCTTGAAGAAACTTTGCATGGTTTATATCTTTAATTGAAAATCGTTGTTTGTCATTGTTTGAAAACCTTTGTTTCAAGTGATGCAAATAACGCCACGAATGTAATATGATAAAGGCACTATATATATAGGAAGTACCAGCGGCGTATCCACCATGCTTTTACACATTACACACGTACCGTTATCTAAATCACTTGCCATAAACCAATCGTCCATTGTTTGTGTCATAAACCATTCATCCATTTTCGTGTCATAAACCAATTGTTCACCGTTCGTGTAAACAAATCGTCCCTTTTTTTAATTGTGAAAACTTTTGTTCGTTTTCGTGAATACATTCAAACCTGTGTTGACTCGTCCAGACCACCAAAGGGTATCTCTAAATTGAAATAACAAACCACCAAACGGTTTGTTAAAGTAAACAGTTTCGGTCGTTCCCCAAACTTCCCCACAAACACCGGGAAACTTGGCAACGGGATTGTCAGTCCTATGGTACCATAACTTACTACTGGTCGGCTTGGCCAAAGCTAATGAATGTTATTCGTGTCATGTGTATAACGCACCAACAAGTTCGTTCACATTATTGAAATCGTTGTGTTTATATAACCAAGCATTTGTAATTTGAATACTTGAAAACAATTTAACACATATGAATCACCCGAAAATATTTGAAAAACATAAAAGAGGGGAACTATGTACTCACTTGGGATTGCAAAGTAACCTTGAATAAAAGATCAAACAAGCTCAAAAGTCCGAGAAATCAAACGTGTCATAAAACCGAATAACTATGTAAATATCGGGACTTAAATCGGCGGATCGGATAGAATGAGGTCTTGTAAACCAAATGAGTGTTGGAACTCATATGAAGTGGTTTAACAAAGTCTACATTTTGATTTGAAAAGATTCCTGAGTGCTTTCGACCTGTTATGACTCGTTAAGGTAGTTTACACTACTTTAACGGATCATTTACGTAAAAACGTGTTCGGATGGTTAGATATGTGTTATGATAAGTCTAATATGCCAAAATAAGTATAATTTAGTTGCAACATTACTTTATATGTCAAAACATTGGTGACATATGCTTAAAGTTGATTTATGCGCAAAAAGGGCATTTTGGTCATTTATAGGCATAATAGACGACTTAACATAATACTAACCAGACAACGTGACCATAAGGTATAACCTCAGAAGGTTATTCCCTATACAACTATGGTCACATATATGTGTTTGGTCGGATCCTAAGATCGATCAAACAGGTCGGATTCGAAAGTCAAAGCGGTGGTCAAGACCGCTCGACTTACGACCCTGAATAAGCACTAAACTAAAAGTGACGAGTTAAACATGTTAACATGTCTAACTAAGTTTATAAAATGATTTGGTATCAAAACAAAGGGTTTTGATACCCGAAAGTTCCGTCGTATAATGCGGATTTTGCGCATTATTGACCGAAACTTTGACTCGTCAATTCGACTAGTAAACGTGGTAATCAGTAGTCACGAACGCTAAGGATCATAATCATCGTGATTACGATCACGTTGCAAAGTCCAACTGGGCTTTGCTTTGACCAATTAATGGTCAAAGCTGAAAGTCAAACACTGTTTGACTTTTAGCTTGAAATGGCTAAAATGATGAAAGGCTAAGTTAGAACACTTACTTGTGCTCAAGGCAGCTAAGGATAAAGAAAAAGACTTTGAAAACTCAGTTGGGAGACCTCCAACAAAGTGGAGTTCTCCTCTTAGAGTTATAGAGAGAAAGGGAAAGAATGAGCAAGGAATTTGGTTGAAGATCAAGGGTATTTATAGTTTTTTTCTAAAGCCACAAGATCATTCCAAGTGTTAGGAGATGTTGTTGGATCATTACAAGTGTTTAGTGAGGTGTTACAACCAGGAGAAGTGTGGCAAAAATGAGTTACAGGTGTCAAGTCAAATGAACAAGAAGCTGCCAAGTAATTGCTGAAAACTGGTGTCCCCCGCGCCACGTGACAGGTGCATAGGTGTCCCTCGCGCCACGTGGGGGAGCTCAAAATCAGCAAAGTTTCAAAAATGGTAGAAATGGTCCCTACAACATTTTTGAAGTGTTTTTGACGCGTTTAACACCCGTTAACCTCATTTTTAAGCTCTATAAGGACGATAAAGCTTAGGGAACTTGGAATAAGCCCAGAAATGTCACGGATGTCAGTTCGTTCGGTCGTACGGTTGCGGTTTTCGGTTAATTACAACGGGAATCATAACGAACGCGCAAATGACCGTAAACGCGTAACGAATGATATTTTTGCATTCCAATCATTAAAATACTAGATTTTAATGATTACAAAAATTTTAGGATGTGGTACATGTTCCTGATAACGATATACACGAATCGGCATAGTTTCACAGAATTTGTAAAATAGCCCCTGAGCTTGCATAAGCGTGTTTTTGCCATACCGAAGCCCTCAAAACTTATTTCTAAATTATGTAAAGGGTATTTAGGGATTTTTAGCTTATGTCGATGTTCCGGAGTGTACGTCACGTTAAACTAATTACGTTTGTGTAATAGTTTGTGATTTCACTTCCAGAAGTCGTTTAAGAATTTGGAATCGTGCAAGAATCGAATACGTGCAATTGTCATGATAAAAATACAAATCTCGTAAATAAACACAAAAAGTTAATTGATTGATAATTCGTTCGGAATCGTTATACGATCGGATCGCCACAAATGTCACAGTCTCCCCTATTTTAGGAAATTTCGTCCGAAATTTAATTAGAGGAAACTTGTGGAAACAGATGTGGGTATTTCGCTTTCATTTGATCCTCTCGTTCCTAAGTAAATTTTGGGCCGTTTGGATTCCCAACGAACTTTGACTATCGGAATTCGTCTTCGTTTGAGTTTCTTGACTTCACGGTCCAAAATCTCCACGGGTTTCTCGACAAAGTGCATAGGGTCAACAACGTGAATTTCGTCGAGGGGAATGTGAAGATTTGTGTCGGCTAAACATTTCTTTCGATTGGACACATGAAATGTTGGGTGAACGTTCCAAGTTTAGGAGGTAGCTCAAGTCGGTAGGCCACCTTTCCGATTCTTTCAACGATCTTGAATGGTCCAACGTTCGAGGTGCAAGTTTACCTTTCTTTCCAAATCTGACCATTCCTTTCCAAGGGGATACCTTGAGTAGGACGTGATCACCAACTTGGAATTCCAAAGGCTTGAGTCGTTTGTCCGCGTAACTCTTTTGATGGCTTCTAGCTGTCAGAAGGTTATCGCGTATTTTCTTGACTTTGTCTGTTGTGTCATGAATAAGTTCGGGCCCAGTAAATTGAGACTCTCCAACTTCATTCCAACAGACAGGTGAACGACATTTTTGACCGTATAAAGCTTTGAAAGGCGCCATGTGATGTTGGCGTGATAACTATTGTTGTAGGAGAATTCGATCAATGGTAGATACGAATCCCAACTACCACCAAAGTCGATCACACGCACTCTAAGCATATCCTCCAACGTTTGAATTGTTCTCTCGGTTTGTCCATCCGTTTGAGGATGATAAGCAGTGCTCAAATTGAGTTTAGTTCCCATAGCAGATTGCATGGTCTTCCAAAAGTTAGATGGGAACCGAGCATCTCTGTCAGATATGATGTCCAAAGGAACACCATGACGAGATACAATCTCATCAACATAGGTTTTGGCAAGATTGTAAGCAGAGTAATCCTCACGAATTGCCAAAAAGTTGCTGACTTTGTTAGGCGATCGATGACTACCCAAATAGCATCAGGACCTCTGGATGTGTGCGGTAGTTTGTGATGAGATCCATCGCAATGTTCTCCCACTTCCATACCGGAAATTCTGGTTGTTCAAGCAAACCAGATGGGCGTTGGTGTTCAGCCTTGACTTTAAGACAAGTTAGGTATTTTGATACATATAAGGCAATGTCTTTCTTCATACCCAGCCACCAGTACTGGGTACGAAGATCCTTGTACATTTTGTCTGCACCAGGATGGATTGAATAACGAGACTTATGAACTTCTTCCAGCAATAAGGTGTGGAGATTGTCTTGACTTGGAACCCACAAACGGTTCAAATAAAAGAGTAATCCATTGTCTTTCGTTTCGAGCTCAAGTTGCTGCGGTAATTCACTACCCATCATACCTTGTGCAACACAAGTACGTTGAGCTTGGAAAATACGTGTCTGGAAATCAGATTGAATTCGAACACAATGAAGCTTGACACGTTCCTTACGACTGAGCGCATCGGCCAAACATTTGCCTTACCAGGATGGTAGCTAATTTCGCAGTCGTAGTCATTTAAAAGTTCGACCCAGTGTCGTTGTCTCATGTTCAGCTCCTTTTGATTGAATATATGTTGGAGACTTTTGTGGTCGGTAAAAAACACGCATTTCGTACCATAAAGGTAGTGTCTCCAAATCTTGAGAGCAAAAACTATAGAACCTAATTCAAGATCATGGGTCGTGTAGTTCTTCTCATGGATTTTCAATTGTCTTGACGCATAGGCTATGACTTTATCTCGTTGCATGAAGAACACAGCCAAGGCCTAGATTCGATGCGTCACAATAGACAACGAAATCCTCGTTGCCATCAGGTAAAGATAGAATAGGAGTATCACAGAGCTTTTGTTTCAGAGTTTGGAAAGCTTCCTCTTGTTTGGGTCCCTGCTCAAAAGGCTTATTCTTTTGAGTTAAAGCAGTGAGGGGAACCATGATTTTTGAGAAGTTCGCGATGAATCGATGGTAATATCCAGCAAGACCGAGAAATGAGCGAACTTCTGTGGGAGTAGTGGGTGTGTTCCAATCCTTAATTGCAGTGATTTTGGAAGGATCCACATGTATACCTTGCTCGTTGACTATGTGCCCCAAGAATTGAACTTCTTTCAACCAAAACTCGCATTTGGAGAATTTGGCATAAAGTTGTTCTTTCTTTAGTAGCTCCATAGTTAATCGAAGGTGTTGTTTGTGTTCGGCTCGAGACTTGGAATAAATAAGAATGTCGTCGATGAAAACAATGATGAACTTGTCCAAATAAGATTTACAAACTCGATTCATCAAGTCCATGAAAGCAGCTGGAGCATTTGTCAAACCGAAAGGGATGACAGTAACTCGTAATGACCATATCGAGTGCGAAAAGCATTGTTAGGGATATCCTCTTCGAGCACACGAAGTTGATGATACCCCGAACGTAGATCAATCTTTGAAAAGCAAGTAGCACCTTGTAGCTGATCAAAGAGATCCAATGCGAGGTAGGGGATATCGATTTTTGATCGTGAGTTTGTTGAGCTCACGATAATCGACACACATACGGAAAGATCCGTCCTTCTTTTTCACAAAATAGGACAGGAGCGCCCCAAGGTAAATAGCTTGGACGAATGAATCCTTTCTCAGATAGCTCTTGAAGCTGTTTTGATAACTCTTGCATTTCAGACGGTGCAAGACGGTAAGGGATTTAGCAATTGGGTTGGCACCAGGTACTAGATCAATGCGGAATCAACTTGTCGAACCAGGTAATTCTTCAGGAAACACCTCAGGATAATCCCGAACAATGGGGATATCCTGAACATTTTTGCTTTTGACTTTCTCCTCTATGATATGTGCCAGGAAGGAAACATAGTTCTTTCGTAGGTACTTTTGGGCTTGGTTACAGTCATGAGTTTAAGATTACTAGCAGGTTTCTCTCCACGAACTTCTAAGACTTCACCAGAGGAAGAGTATTCGAACTATCTTGTCAAAACAAATAACTTTGGCATGATGCTTGGTTAACCAATCCATTCCTATGATGATGTCGAAACTCTCGAGTTGATTGGTGTGAGGTTAATGGGAAAAAGGTGGTTATCGAGGTTCAATTGGCAATCACGAATGACAGAATCAAGTTTAAGAGGTTCGCCACCAACTATCTCGACAGCCAAGGGCTTTCCTAGTTTAGTTTTGGCATTGAAAGTAGTGGTTCAAAGGCTAAGGATACGAAACTCCTATCAGCACCCGAATCGAAAAGAATAGAAGCAGGATGATTGTTGACAAGGAACGTACCGTTAACGACTTCGTTATCAGCACGGGCCTCGTTGGCGTTAATGTTGAATGCTCGTCCACGAGCTTGATTAGCATTGGCTAATTTCGGGCAATTGTTCTTGTAATGGCCCATCTCGCCACAGTTAAAACATTACCCGGGTGGAAAGTGAGGTTGAATGGGATTTTCTTGGGGTTGGACAGGGTTCTTAGCAGCTTGGTTTGGAACAGATCGACAAACGTTGGCCAAATGGCCAAATCGTCCACAGGTAGTACATTGACGACATGGTTGATGAACATGGTGGTGACTGTTGCACCGATTGCACAACGGTGCAGTACCAGCATATGGTTTCCTCACAGGAGGTTTAGCTGGTTGGTTTTGGGGAGCTTGATTGGGTTGAGCAGCCTGAGCGGGTTGTGTAGTAACAGCAAAGTTCTGAGAAGCCTTACGCTTCTTCAATCGTTTAGAAGGATCAGCTTTGTTTCCCTTTTGTTTTTCCTGAGTGGTTTTGGTGGATGATTTCTTATCGCTTTTGCGATGAAGGTTACCCTTTTTGACCTGATACTCGGTCAAAGTTGCAGCTAGCTCAATGGCCTGGCGGACAGTGGTTGGGTTACTTCCGGTAACAATGTCCTGAACTGGATCAGGCAAACCATCGATATATTTCTCGATCGCCTTATCTAAAGGCATCACCATTGAAGGACATAGTAAACTCAACTCCTCGTACCGGTCAGTATAAGCACGATGCTCACCACTATCCTGTTTGAGATCATGGAATTCGTTTTCGAGCGCCCTCTGCTAATGACAAGGACAGAATTCCTTCATCATTAGAGCCCTAAGCTCTTCCCATGTTTGAGCTAAGGCCACATCGGCACCTCTATCTCTCATAATACCATTCCACCATGTAAGAGCTCTCTTTTTGAATACACTCGATGCGAACTCAACCTTTCGCTCGTTTGGGCATTGCACATGACAAAAAGTACTTTCGAGGCTCTCAAACCATTGTAGAAGCCCAGTGGCTCCCTCGGACCCAGAAAACGAGAGTGGTTTAGCCGAACAAAATTGTTTAGAGTTGCACGGAGCTGGTGCATTGTTATTGTTATTGTTGTTTGCTTGATTGTGTTGGGTCACAAGATTTAGGAGTACAGCAGCTATTTGCTGAGCGATAACGGCTGCCATTTCGGTATTTTGAGTTGTATCACGTCTAGGAGGCATTCTAAAAAAACATGGAGGAAGATATGTGAGAAAATCGAGAGAGGTGTTGAAAATATCGACGGAATAAGGATGGTGGTTATTTGTTCGTTTCTCGAAACAAACAAACGACACACGGTGACTAATCAAAGTAAATGGGTCTTTATAATGTATCGCGAAGACATGCTTTAGCCTATAAGTGGATACTCACCCCAAGAGTTCCCAGGTAAGAGTGACTAGTCCGATTAAGTGGATTTGTACGAGCACTCTATCCTTGGACAGAAAACTCGGGGTACAGGCACCCACCCTTCCAGATTGCATGTGTTCACATTAATAAAACCCAAACTTTGACGAGATTCGAAAACCTTGAAGGCATAAAGCCCAAAAATGATTTATCTAAAAACAGAGGTTTTTCTTTGCAAAAAGTTTTCGGGAAGAAATTTGTGTCTTTTGTATTGCTTTTGGTAATCACCCTAGGATAGGTGATAGTATTGTACTTTATGAATCCAAATGCAAGTAAACTTGTGTTAGGGTCCTAGGAATGTTATAGTCTAGGTCAAAGCATTACTAGTAACCTAATTCCCTATAACCAGTGCTCTGATACCAATCTGTAACACCCCGACCGTGTCAAAACAATAAACCGCAGCGGAAACCTCGGGGAGTCACGTTAACAGATTGTTCCAACAATGCGTGGTAAATAAAGTTATGTTTTATTGAATATTGAAATTTCATAGTTACATTGTCTTGGAGTTTAAACAAACTAATTAAACTATTGTCTTTCAAATTTTAAGGCACTAAGTCCGCCTCCAATCCTAACTGAGCATGCATCACATCAAGCATTGTTCCCTGAAACATATGTGAAAACGAGTCAGCAAAAATATGCCGGCGAGTACATAGGTTTTGTGAGTGTGTCAAATTCATGGCCTTGAATATGTAATTGCAATACCTCGTCAGACTACTAGAGTCGTTAATTGAAAACCGTGTTATCAAAAGGTATTTGGTGTTGCAATGATAACTAACCAACTAAAACAAGTTAGTTATAGTTTATAAAAGACTTGTAGCCATGAATCTTAACCAGAACATTTGTTTTGTAAATTTGAGTTGTAAATCGCCTTGAAGAAACTTTGCATGGTTTATATCTTTAATTGAAAATCGTTGTGTGTCATTGTTTGAAAACCTTTGTTTCAAGTGATGCAAATAACGCCACGAATGTAATATGATAAAGGCACTAATATATATAGGAAGTACCAGCGGCGTATCCACCATGCTTTTATCACATTACACACGTACCGTTATCTAAATCACTTGCCATAAACCAATCGTCCATTGTTTGTGTCATAAACCATTCATCCATTTTCGTGTCATAAACCAATTGTTCACCGTCCGTGTAAACAAATCGTCCCTGTTTTAATTGTGAAAACTGTTGTTCGTTTGGTGAATACATTCAAACCTGTGTTGACTCGTCTATACCACCAAAGGGTATCTTTAAATTGCAATAACAAACCACCAAAGGGTTTGTTAAAGTAAACAGTTTCGGTCGTTCCCCAAACTTCCCCACAAACACCAGGAAACTTGGCAACGGGATTTTCAGTCCTATGGTACCATAAGGAGCTGAACATGAGACAACGACAGTCAAAGCAGTGGTCAAGACCGCTCGACTTACGACCCTAAATAAGCACTAAACTTAAAGTGACGAGTTAAACATGTTAAACATGTCTAACTAAGTTTAGAAAACTGATTTGGTATCAAAACAAAGGGTTTTAATACCCGAAAATAGTTCCGTCGTATAATGCGCATTTTGCGCATTATTGACTGAAACTTTGACTCGTCACTTCGACTAGTAAACGTGGTAATCAGTAGTCACGATCGCTAAGGATCATAACCATCGTGATTACGATCACGTTGCAAAGTCCAACTGGACGTTGTTGGATCATTCCAAGTGTTAGGAGATGTTGTTGGATCATTACAAGTGTTTAGTGAGGTGTTACAACCAGGAGAAGTGTGGCAAAAACGAGTTACAGGTGTCAAGTCAAATGAACAAGAAGCTGCCAAGTAATTGCTGAAAACTGGTGTCCCCGCGCCACGTGACAGGTGCATAGGTGTCCCTCGCGCCACGTGGGGGAGCTCAAAATCAGCAAAGTTTCAAAAATGGTAGAAATGGTCCCTACAACATTTTTGAAGTGTTTTTGACGCGTTTAACACCTGTTAACCTCATTTTTAAGCTCTATAAGGACGATAAAGCTTAGGGAACTTGGAATAAGCCCAGAAATGTCACGGATGTTAGTTCGTTCGGTCGTACGGTTGCGGTTTTCGGTTAATTACAACGGGAATCATAACGAACGCGCAAATGACCGTAAACGCGTAACTAATGATATTTTTGCATTCCAATCATTAAAATACTAGATTTTAATGATTACAAAAATTTTAGGATGTGCGTACATGTTCCTGATAACGATATACACGAATCGGCATAGTTTCGCAGAATTTGTAAAATAGCCCCTGAGCTTGCATAAGCGTGTTTTTGCCATACCGAAGCCCTCAAAACTTATTTCTAAATTATGTAAAGGGTATTTAGGGATTTTTAGCTTATGTCGATGTTCCGGAGTGTACGTCACGTTAAACTGATTACGTTTGTGTAATAGTTTGTGATTTCACTTCCAGAAGTCGTTTAAGAGTTTGGAATCGTGCAAGAATCGAATACGTGCAATTGTCATGATAAAATACAAATCTCGTAAATAAACACAAAAAGTTAATTGATTGATAATTCGTTCAGAATCGTTATACGATCGGATCGCCACAAATGTCACAGTCTCCCCTATTTTAGGAAATTTCGTCCTGAAATTTAATTAGAGGAAACTTGTGGAAACAGATGTGGGTATTTCGCTTTCATTTGATCCTCTCGTTCCTAAGTAAATTTTGGGCCGTTTGGATTCCCAACGAACTTTGACTATCGGAATTCGTCTTCGTTTGAGTTTCTTGACTTCACGGTCCAAAATCTCCACGGGTTTCTCGACAAAGTGCATAGGGTCAACAATGTGAATTTCGTCGAGGGGAATGTGAAGATTTGTGTCGGCTAAACATTTTTTTAGATTGGACACATGAAATGTTGGGTGAACGTTGCCAAGTTTAGGAGGTAGCTCAAGTCGGTAGGCCACCTTTCCGATTCTTTCAACGATCTTGAATGGTCCAACGTATCGAGGTGCAAGTTTACCTTTCTTTCCAAATCTGACCACTCCTTTCCAAGGGGATACCTTGAGTAGGATGTGATCACTAACTTGGAATTCCAAAGGCTTGAGTCGTTTGTCCGCGTAACTCTTTTGATGGCTTCTAGCTGTCAGAAGGTTATCGCGTATTTTCTTGACTTTGTCTGTTGTGTCATGAATAAGTTCGGGCCCAGTAAATTGAGA
Organism: Scalesia atractyloides; assembly: GCA_947069175.1. NCBI lineage: Eukaryota > Viridiplantae > Streptophyta > Magnoliopsida > Asterales > Asteraceae > Scalesia > Scalesia atractyloides. The sequence continues at coordinate 68,204,969 of CAMTDV010000021.1, forward strand.
CTCTCCAACTTCATTCCAACAGACAGGTGAACGACATTTTGACCGTATAAAGCTTCGAAAGGCGCCATGTTGATGTTGGCGTGATAACTATTGTTGTAGGAGAATTCGATCAATGGTAGATACGAATCCCAACTACCACCAAAGTCGATCACACGCACTCTAAGCATATCCTCCAACGTTTGAATTGTTCTCTCGGTTTGTCCATCCGTTTGAGGATGATAACAAGTGCTTAAATTGAGTTTGGTTCCCATAGCAGATTGCATGGTCTTCCAAAAGTTAGATGGGAACCGAGCATCTCTGTCAGATATGATGTCCAAAGGAACACCATGAGGAGATACAATCTCATCAACATAGGTTTTGGTAAGATTGTAAGCAGAGTAATCCTCACGAATTGCCAAAAAGTATGCTGACTTTGTTAGGCGATCGATGACTACCCAAATAGCATCAGGACCTCTGGATGTGTGAGGTAGTTTGTGATGAGATCCATCGCAATGTTCTCCCACTTCCATACCGGAATTTCTGGTTGTTCAAGCAAACCAGATGGGCGTTGGTGTTCAGCCTTGACTTTAAGACAAGTTAGGTATTTTGATACATATAAGGCAATGTCTTTCTTCATACCCAGCCACCAGTACTGGGTACGAAGATCCTTGTACATTTTGTCTGCACCAGGATGGATTGAATAACGAGACTTATGAACTTCTTCCATCAATAAGGTGTGGAGATTGTCTTGACTTGGAACCCACAAACGGTTCATATAAAAGAGTAATCCATTGTCTTTCGTTTCGAGCTCAAGTTGCTGCGGTAATTCACTACCCATCATACCTTGTGCAACACAAGTACGTTGAGCTTGGAAAATACGTGTCTGGAAATCAGATTGAATTCGAACACAATGAAGCTTGACACGTTCCTTACGACTGAGCGCATCGGCCAAACATTTGCCTTACCAGGATGGTAGCTAATTTCGCAGTCGTAGTCATTTAAAAGTTCGACCCAATGTCGTTGTCTCATGTTCAGCTCCTTTTGATTAAATCAAACGGGTCGGATTCGAAAGTCAAAGCAGTGGTCAAGACCGCTCGACTTACGACCCTAAATAAGCACTAAACTTAAAGTGACGAGTTAAACATGTTAAACATGTCTAACTAAGTTTAGAAAACTGATTTGGTATCAAAACAAAGGGTTTTAATACCCGAAAATAGTTCCGTCGTATAATGCGCATTTTGCGCATTATTGACTGAAACTTTGACTCGTCACTTCGACTAGTAAACGTGGTAATCAGTAGTCACGATCGCTAAGGATCATAACCATCGTGATTACGATCACGTTGCAAAGTCCAACTGGACTTTGCTTTGACCAATTAGTGGTCAAAGATGAAAGTCAAACACTGTTTGACTTTTAGCTTGAAATGGCTAAAATGAATGAACAAGACTAAGTTTGAACACTTACTTGTGCTCAAGGCAACCAAGGATAAAGAACAAGACTTAGAAAACTCAATTGGGAGACCTCCAACAAAGTGGGAGTTCTTCTCTTAGAGTTATAGAGAGAAAGGGAAAGAATGAGCAAGGAATTTGGTTGAAGATCAAGGGTATTTATAGTTTTTTTCTAAAGCCACAAGATCATTCCAAGTGTTAGGAGATGTTGTAGGATCATTACAAGTGTTTAGTGAGATGTTACAATCAGGAGAAGTGTGGCAAAAAACGAGTTATAGGTGTCAAATCAAATGAACAAGAAGCTGTCAAGTAATTGCTAAAAACTGGTGTCCCCTGCGCCACGTGACAGGTGCATAGGTGTCCCTCGCGCCACGTGGGGGAGCTCAAAATCAGCAAAGTTTCAAAAATGGCAAAATGGTCCCTGCAGCCTTTTTGAAGTGTTTTTGACGCGTTTAACACCTGTTAACCTCATTTTTAATCTCTATAAGGACGATAAAGCTTAGGGAACTTGGAATAAGCCCAGAAATGTCACGGATATCAGTTCATTCGGTCGTACGGTTGCGGTTTTTGGTTAATTACGACGGGAATCGTAACGAACGCGCAAATGACCGTAAACGCGTAACGAATGATATTTTTGCATTCCAATCATTAAAATACTAGATTTTAATTATTACAAAAATTTTAGGATGTGCGTACATGTTCCTGATAACGATATACACGAATCGGCATAGTTTCGCAGAATTAGCAAAATAGCCCCTAAGCTTGCATAAGCGTGTTTTTGCCATACCGAAGCCCTCAAAACTTATTTCTAAATTATGTAAAGGGTATTTAGGGATTGTTTAGCTTATGTCGATGTTCCAGAGTGTGTGTCACGTTAAACTGATTACGTTTGTGTAATAGTTTGCGATTTCACTTCCAGAAGTCGTTTAAGAGTTTGGAATCGTGCAAGAATCGAATACGTGCAATTGTCATGATAAAAATACAAATCTAGTAAATAAAACACAAAAATTTCATTGATTTATAATTCATTCAGAATCGTTATACGATCGGGTCGCCATAAATGTCACACTAGGAAGAGCTTCGGGCTCTTATGATGAAGGAGTTTTGTCCTCGCCACGAGCAAAGGGCATTGGGGAACGATTTTCATGATCTTAAGCAAGACAGTGGTGAGAGTCGTGCTTATACCAACCGGTACGAGGAGCTAAGTTTGTTATGTCCAACGATGGTGACGCCTTTGGATAAGGCAATTGAAAAGTATATCGATGGATTGCCTGACCCTGTTCAGGACATTGTTACTAGTAGCAACCCTACCACTGTTCGACAAGCTATTGAATTAGCTGCAACCTTAACCGATTCACAAGTCAGGAAAGGTAACCTTCATCGCAAGGACGATAAGAAATCCTCTGCTAAGCCAACTCAAGAGAAACCAAAGGGAAACAAAGCCGAGCCTTCCAAACGTTCGAAGAAGCGTAAGGCTTCTCAAAACTTTGCAATTACTTCACAACCCGCTCCAGCTGCTAACCCAATCAAGCTCCCCAAAATCAACCTGCTCCACCTCCTGCAAAGAAACCTTATGCGGGAACTGCACCGCTTTGCAACCGATGTAATGGTCACCTTCAAGTTCATATACCATGTCGTAAGTGTACTACCTATGGAAAACTTGGCCATCTGGCGAATATTTGTCACTTTAACCTAAACCCAGCTGTGCAGAACCCAGTTCAACCACAAGCAAATCCTGCTCGACCTCACTTTCCACCTGGTTCATGTTACAACTGTGGTGAAATGGGTCACTACAAGAACAATTGCCCGAGACTAGCCAATGCTAACCAAGCCCGTGGTCGTGTCTTTAACATCAATGCCAATGAGGCTCGTGCTGATAATGAAGTGGTTAACGGTACGTTCCTTGTTAACAATCATGTTGCTACTGTTCTTTTCGATTTGGGTGCCAATAGAAGTTTTGTGTCGATAACTTTTGAACCTTTGCTTTCGATGCCTAGAACTAAACTAGGAAAGCCCTTGTCAGTCGAGATTGCCAATGGTGAACCCCTTGTGCTTAATTCCGTCATTTGTAACTGCCAGTTGAACCTCAATAACCATCTTTTCCTCATCGATCTTATACCAGTGCAACTAGGAAGCTTCGATATCATTATTAGAATGGATTGGTTAACCAAGCACCGTGCCAAAGTTATTTGTTTTGATCAGATAGTTCGTATACCCATTTCGTCTGGCGAAACCTCGAAAATTCATGGAGAGAAACCCGCTAGTAGCATAAAACTCATGACTTGTACCCAAGCTCAGAAGTACTTACGAAAGAATTATGTCGCCTTCTTGGCACCAATCGTAGAGGAGAAAGTAAAGAACAAGAGTATTCAAGATATTCCGGTTATTCGAGAATATCCTGAGGTTTTTCCTGAAGATCTACCTGGCTTACCCCCGGCACGTCAAGTTGAGTTCCGTATTGATCTGTACCAGGTGCCAACCCAATAGCCAAATCTCCTTATCGTCTTGCACCGTCTGAGATGCAAGAGTTATCAAAACAATTACAAGAGTTATCTGACAAAGGTTTCATTCGTCCGAGTTATTCTCCGTGGGGTGCTCCTGTTTTGTTTGTGAAAAAGAAGGATGGATCCTTTCGGATGTGTATCGATTATCGTGAGCTCAACAAACTCACGATCAAGAATCGATATCCCCTACCTCGTATTGATGATCTGTTTGACCAACTACAAGGTGCTGCATGTTTCTACAAGATCGATCTGCGTTCAGGGTATTGTCAGCTTCGTGTTTACGAAGAAGATATTTCTAAGACTGCCTTTCGAACAAGATACGGCCACTATGAGTTTACTGTTATGCCTTTCGGTTTGACAAATACTCCAGCAGTATTCATGGACTTAATGAATCGGGTTTGTAAACCTTATTTGGATAAGTTCATCATTGTTTTCCTCGATGACATTCTTATTTATTCGAAGTCTCGAGCCAAGCACGAGCAACATCTCCGTTTGACAATGGAACTTCTAAAGAAAGAACAACTATATGCCAAATTCTCCAAATGCGAGTTCTGGTTGAAAGAAGTTCATTTTTTGGGTCACATTGTCAAGAGCAAGGTATTCATGTGGATCCTTCTAAAATCGTTGCGATTAAGGATTGGAAAACACCCACTACTCCCACAGAAGTTCGCTCATTTCTTGGTCTTGCTGGTTACTATCGATGATTTATTGCGAACTTCTCAAAGTATCGTGGTTCCTCTCACTGCTTTGACTCAAAAGAATAAGCCTTTTGAGTGGGGACCTAAACAAGAGGAAGCTTTCCAAACCTTGAAACAAAAGCTCTGCAATGATCCTATTTTGTCTTTACCCGATGGCAATGATGATTCGTGGTTTATTGTGACGCGTCAAATTTAGGCCTTGGTTGCGTTCTCATGCAACGAGATAAAGTCATAGCCTACGTGTCGAGACAATTGAAAGTCTACAGAAGAATTACACAACTCAAGATCTTGAGTTGGGTGTCGTTGTTTTCGCACTCAAGATTTGGAGGCACTATCTTTTTGGCACGAAGTGTGTGGTTTTCACGGACCACAAAAGTATGCAACACATACTCAATCAGAAGGAGCTGAACATGAGACAACGACATTGGATCGAACTCCTGAATGATTACGACTGTGAAATTCGCTACCATCCTGGTAAGGCGAACGTTGTGGCTGATGCGCTTAGTCGCAAAGAACGTGTCAAGCTTCATTGTGTTTGAGTTCGATCCGATTTTCAAACACGTATTCTTGAAGCTCAACGCACTTGTGTAACCCAAGGTTTGATGAAAGACGAACTACCGCAGCAACTCGAACTTCAACTTGAAATGAAAGACGTTGGATTGCTCTATTACAAGAACCGTTTGAGGATTCCGAATCAACATGATCTCCATACTCTATTGATGATGAAACACATAAGTCTCCTTATTCTATTCATCCTGGTGCTACAAAAATGTACAAGGATCTCCGTACCCAGTATTGGTGGCCGGGTATGAAGAATGACATTGCCTTGTATGTATCTAAATGCCTTGCTTGTCTCAAAGTCAAGGCCGAGCATCAACATCCATCTGTGGTACCAGTATGGAAGTGGGAGAACATTGCGATGGATCTCATCACTAAGTTACCGTGCACATCTAGAGGTCATGATGCAATTTAGGTGATCATTGACCGTCTAACAAAGTCAGCACACTTTATAGCGATACGTGAAGATTTCTCTGCTGACAGACTCGCAAAAATCTATGTTGATGAGATTATATCTCGTCATGGTGTTCCTTTGAACATCATATCTAACAGAGATGCTCGATTCTCATCTCATTTTTGGAAGACTTTGCAGTCTGCAATGGGAACCAAACTCAATCTGAGCACTGCTTATCATCCTCGAACGGATGGACAATCTGAGAGAACGATTCAAACATTGGAGGATATGCTTAGAGCTTGCGTGATCGATTTTTGTGGTAGTTGGGATTCGCATCTACCATTGGTTGAATTCTCTTATAACAATAGTTATCACGCCAGCATCAACATGGCACCTTTCGAAGCTTTATACGGTCAAAAATGTCGTTCACCTGTCTGTTGGAATGAGATCGGTGAGACATAGCTCACTGGACCTGAACTCATCCACGACACAACCGAGAAAGTCAAGAAAATACGCGATAACCTTCTTACGGCTAGAAGCCGTCAAAAGAGTTATGCGGACAAGCGACGTAAGCCCTTAGAATTTCAAGTTGGTGACTACGTCCTACTCAAGGTATCCCCTTGGAAAGGAGTAGTGAGATTTGGAAAGAAAGGAAAACTTGCTCCACGATACGTTGGACCATTCAAGATCGTCGAAAGAATCAGAAAGGAGGCCTACCGACTTGAGCAACCTCCTAAACTCGGGAATATTCACCCAACATTTCCGTGTCCAACTTGAAGAAATGCTTAGCCGATACAAACCTCCATATTCCACTCGACGAGATTCACGTTGATGATACTATGCATTTTGTCGAGAAACCGGTGGAGATTATGGACCGTGAAGTCAAGAAACTTAAACGAAGACGAATCCGATAGTCAAAGTTCACTGGGAATCCAAACGTAGCCCAGAATTTTCTTGGGAATGAGAGGATCAAATGAAAGCGAACTCTCCATACTTATTCTCACAATGAAATTTCCTAAAGTAGGGGAGACTATGATATATGTGGCAATCCGAGCATGTAACAATGACAAACAAGTTATAAATGAATGAAATTTTATGTTTTATATGTGAATTTTATTTATTTATTATGACAATTGCACACATTCGATTCTTGCACAATTTCGAACTCTTGAATCGCTTCTATAAGCAAAACCGGTAAACCAATACGCAAACGAATCCAATTTAATGCAACGTATGTTCTGGAATAATGACACAAGCAAAACTTTCCTTAAATAACCTTTACATAACTTAGAAATAAGTTTTGGAGGGTTTGGTATGTCAAAAACAAGTTTATTCGATCACAGGGACTAATTACGACAACTGCGAAAGTCCGCCGATTCTCGCAACAATGTACACTCCTGAACAAGAACACAAGCCTAATATACCAAAATACCCTTTACATAACTTAGAAATAAGTTTTGAGGGCTTCGGTATGGCAAAATCACACTTTTGTAAGTTCAGGGGATATTTTGCAAATTTCGTGAAAGTTTGTCTTTTTGCGTATTTCGCTATCCAGAAGATGTACAAACATTCAAAATTTTTATAATCATCAAAATATTGTATTTTTGTGATTGGAATGCAAAAAATCCGTTCGTTACACATTTACGGTCACGCACGCGTTCGTTACGATTTTCACCGTAATTAACCGAAAACCGCGACCGTACGACCAAACAAACACGACCTATGGAATATTTTTGGACATATTTCAAGTTCCCTATACTTTAACGTCATTATGGAGCTTGAAAATCAGGTTAACGGGTGTTAGAAGTGCCCGAAACGCGACGAAACGAGTGCAAGGGCCTGTTCTGCCAATTTTGAAACTTGCTGACCAGCAGAGTCCATGAGGACCGCATCCAAGGACCCATGCGGTCCGCATGAGGTGCCCAGATCATCAGTTTTGCTGGCAGCAGCCTGTTTACTCGTCCATTGACTCATGATCCGACTTTGCCACCCTTGTTTATGCATTTGACACATATGGGACACTAATCTAACTTGTGGGTGAGTCATGAGACACTTGTTAATCATCTACTACATCAAGAAAACTATAAATACCTTGGTGTTCTTCACATTTGAACTTTTGCAACCATTGTTCTTGCTCCAATCTGCTTCAAATCCGAATCTTGCAACCATCTTGGAGCTTCCTCAGTGTTCTTGATCATCCCTTGGGTATTGTAAGTATTTCAATCATGTTTTGGTTCAATTCTTGTAGTTTAATTGGATTAAAAGTTGAAAAGTTTGACTTTTGTTTAACTTCCAGAATTGATCATGAAGTGATCAATTCAAAATCCAATTGAACCTTGCATTATGATGGTAATCAATATGGTTATGATCCCTATTGATCATACCAACCGATTCCTATCATTTCTAGTCATTTTGACAAGTCAAAGTTTGGTTAAAAATGCGATAAATGCGCATTTTATGACGGATCTAATTGCGGGTGTCAAAACAGTTTGTTTTGGTACCAAAACTCTTTTATAAACTTAATTAGACATGTCAAAACATGTCTAAATCGTCACTCTTATTTTTAGTGCTTGTTTAGAGTCGTAAGTTGAACGGTTTGACCACCGATTTGACTTACGAATCTGACCCGTTTGGTGGATCTTTGGACCCAACCAAATACATATTTGTGACCATAAACATATAGGGAATAACCCTCTGAGGTTATACCTTATGGTCATGTTGTTTGGATTGTGTTATAGAAATTAGTTGTCATATTCCTTACAAATGCCCAAAATACCACTTTTGCAAAGAAATCAATTATAAACATATGTAACACAAGTTTTGACTTATAATCTGATGTAACAACAATATTAAACAAATTTTGGCATTTAAGACTTATCATAACACATATCCAACTATCCGAATGCGTAGTTACGCAAATGACGCGTTAAAGTGGCTTAAACTACCCTAACAGGTCAAAACGGGTCAAAAGCACTTAAGAATCTTTCCAACTCAGAATGTTAACTTTATTAAACCATTTCATATGAGTTCCAATACTCATTTGGTTTATAAGTTCTCATTCTATCAGAATCCTCCGATTTCAAGTCTCGATGTTTACACTACTCATTTTAGGACACACGTGATTTCTCGGATCTTTGAGCTTCGGTTTTCTTATTGATTTATGATTTACCTTGAAATCTCAAGTGAGTACATAGTTCCCCTCTTTTATGTTTTGCAAATATTTTGGGGTGATTCGCATGTGCTAAATCATTATCGAATTTACAAAATACAAATACTATGGTTTATATAAATAGTATGATTTCAATAATGTGAATGAACTTGTTGGTGCGTTGTATCCATAACAAGAATGACATTCATTAACAAAGGCCAAGCTGACCAGTAGTAAGTTACGGCGCCTAGGACTAACAATACCGTTACCAAAATTCCGGGGGTTTGGGGGGAAATTTGGAAGCGACTGAAACTGTATTTGTAACATACCCTTTGGTGGTATGTTATACGATTAAGGGACACCGTGGGTGGTCTCGAACAAGTCAACAAAGGTTTGAATGTATTCACGAAACGACCAAAAGTTTTCACAAGTAAAACAAGGACCGATGAACAATGAACGATTTGTTTATAACAAGGAATGATGAACGATGAATAATTGGTTTATAACAATGAACATTGAACGATTGGTTTATAACAAGAAACCATGAACAATTGGGTTACGAATAGTAATTAGATAACGAGACGGGTGTAATGTGATGAAAGCATGGTGGATACGCCGCGGGTACTTCCTATATATAAGTGCTTTTATTGTATTGCATACCGTGTCCTTATCTAAATTTCTTGGAACAATGTTTTTAAACATACACAACGATTTTCAATTAAAGATATAAACCATACGAAGTTTCTTTCAAGACGATTTACTACTCGGATTTATGAAAACAAACGTTTTTGTCAAGATTCATGGTTACAAGTCTTTTATAAACTATAACTAACTTGTTTTAGTTGGTTAATTATCATTGCAATACCAAATAGTTTTGATAACAAAGTTTTCAATTAACGACTCTAGTGGTCTGACGAGGTATTGCAATATATATTCAAGGCCATGAATTCGACACACTCACAAAACCTATGTACTCGCCGGCATATATTTTTGCAGACTTGTTTTCACATATGTTTCAGGGAACGATGCTAGATGATACTGATGCGTGCTCACGTAGGAATGGACTTGGACCTAGTGCCTTAATAACAAGAAAAACTATAATTATGCATGCTTGTTGTTCGTTGTTTAAAAACTTCTAAGACAATTATGACAATATAAGCTATGTTTAATATCTAATTAAAACCAAACTTCAAATACCATGTGTTGTTTTACGCGATTTGGGGTGTTACAGAACTGAGCAGATAAAGGAGCTGGTTGATCAATGGTTTGAGGTTTTGCAGAGATGGGTTTGAAACAGATGTTGTGGTCAGTGGTTGTGATGATAATGGGAGTGGTGAAGGTATGATGTTCTCATCTTCTACAACATTTGTCATTCTTCTTCTTTTAAAGATGAGTTTGGGTGATGGTGGTTGTGGAATTCTTGTTGGTGTGGAGATTTGATGAGTGGAGGTTGGAAATGTGATCATAGCAGTGGGTTGGGTTAACATCTGCTATAACCACTAATGCATCAACAGATGTTGACACAAAAGTAGTTGTAACATCTGTTGTGGATGTTGTTGCAGGTGGTGGTGTTTGAGATTTTGTGGGAGTAGAGGCTGTGGTTGGATTTTCAACATTTTTGGTTTTAGAAGGTGTGGATGTTAGTTGTCTTGTTTTTCTAATGGCTCTCTTCTTTTGCTGAGAAGTACCAACCTCTTCTTTTTCCTTTTGTTGTGTAATCTTTTGCTCAACCAAATATCTGCTCTCATCTCTAACCCTCTGCTTATTATTCTCATTTTCCCTATCCAGAGCATTTTGAGTTTCATCTGGTTTCTTGCTACCATCTGGTCTTGGATAACCATTGTTGGTCGTGAGGATTGATCAGTTTTGAGCTTTAGCACTTCTCTTTCATTCTCCCCCTTTTTGGCATCATCTGTATTAACCAGAATGACAGTGGGAGGAGAAGTGCCAGTGGTTTGGAGAAGAAGAGCTTTTATAGCCTTGATGTCTGCACTTATGTCATTATACCTTGCATCAACCAAATTTCTGAAATTCTCCATGTGATGTGCATGTTGAATGTCAGCATGTTCTCGTTGTTGTTGAAGCAGAGGATACATTAATTTCCATAGCTCAGCAGTGGTTGTTGTGGCCGGAACAGAGGATTGACTTTTGGATTGAGCTAACATCTGCTTCATCAAATTTTTTATTTCATCCACAGAATTTTCTATCTTTGAACTCTCTCCATCAAATCCATATATTTTAGTTCATCACCTAACTTAATAGGTTCATTTGAACCCCTACAACTTGTGGTAGTTTTATTTGTGTTATCATGAGCAGAGGTTTCAAAACTTGCTTCAAACACAGATGCCTCTTTGTCTTGGTACTGGGGACTTCCAACTACATCAGAGGATACATTGGTAGCCTCAGAAGTTGTTGCCTTCAACAGAGTCTTATAGATGTAACCACTGTCCAATTGAAAACTTGAGAGTTTTGCAATTGTAGTAGCTGCTCTTGTTGAACTATCACCAAGGGTTACTTGTAACCCAAGGGATGCAGCCTTTTCAATTGTTGATGGGTTAGCAAAGATTGAGGAATCAAACCCAGTCACATTCAGAGGTAAGTTCTCAGTGATAGGTTGTTGAGAAGAACTAGTTAATGTCTGTTCTAAATCAATTGCATTCAACAAAGGTACTATGGTGGGTGGTAGTTTCTTTATTGGAGAAGGTTGTGGAGAAGAAAGAGACATTGCCCTGAGAGAGGGGCTGTGGAAGACAGAGCCAAGTGGATTAGAGCTTCATAATTTGGTGTCCCTGTGCTTACAACCTTATCTTGTTGTGAGGATGAAGGAGGTGTTTGGTATTCAGGTTGAGATCTTTCTAACATCTGCTGTGAAGAAGTAGCAACAGTGTTTTCAGGTGACTTTTGTGTGGTCACAGGTTATCTTCTAGGATCTCATAATCCAGAAGTCCCTTTTTATTCTTTAGTTTTGGTGGGGTTTTTGGATTATTTCTTGGTTTTATTTTTGGTGATTTTTGGTATGGGTTTCAAGACACTAGTTGTAGTGCCTTGATCACTAAGAGCAGTGGGCTCTGTAGCAGGAGTTTGAGATTGAACATTTTGTTCATTTAAAACAGGCTCAGCCTCCTCTACTTGTGTTTTTTATTTTGATTAATTGGTGATGCGAGTAAAAGTTTCATGTGTAAGGCGGCCATGTGGTGTCACAGCCCCTTTTTTAACAGCATCACCAATCTTCTTTTGAAGATAGATACTTAGAAACCTTGGATGCATCAGAAAAGGTGCTCTATCCTTTTGAATGTTTTCAAAATTTGTCACCAAGTCATTGAACAATACTTGGGAGAAGTTAAAATCAGATTTTGTTAAAATAGCATACCCCAAGTATTGCATGTTCAAAGGTATCTCATTAAAAGTCGTTGACTTGGCAGACATGCAGTTTAACAAAGTATGAAAGAAAGACTTCATTTCAGCAGGAAATTGAGGTTTATAGATAGTTTTACCTTTCAGTTGGCCAACATACCCTCTCTCAAGAAACACGTGTTGTGTATCAGGGATTGGGAAGGTAGTGGCATGATTTAGGTCATTTAGCCCAAAAGCCTCTGAAATTGAAGCAGGTGTAACTTCCAACAATGTCTTTCCCACAGTGGTGACAATAAGATAGGCCACTTTGTCTGTGTAATGCACCTTGGCGTTTGCCTAGAACTCTCGTAAAGATGTACAATAAATGGGAGCAATGATTTGCATGAGTTCTTTGTATTTTGACTCTTTCAACGCTTTGATCATTGGATGATATCACGTATTTGAGTTCGTTTCTTCAAAAATTGCAACATAGTTGTGTGGGGTTTTGAAGTTTAGGATCACCATGATTAACAGAGATGAAGAACAGTTGTGAAAGTGAAGAAGATTTGAGAGAAAACCGCTTTTAGAATTTTGAATTCGATACGGCAGAGGTAAAAACTCTGTTTGGGATAAAACAGGAACTATAAAGTGAAAAAGTGATGATGACGTGGCAAAGATCTGACGGCTATCATCTGTCCACGTGTATCCTCTGATAGTGTATGGAAGACAGTTGTTATGGTAAAAACTGTTGTGTGTCAACAGTGGATGGAAAGCAGTGTTTTGAATTTACACTATTAGTGGATAAGGTCAACGCAGTGGTTTGACCAAGCAGAGGATACACTTTGTCTAGTGGATAGATTTTCCAAGCCTATCAGTGTTTTGAAAGAAGAGTGGTTTGAACAGACTTTTGAGATTTATTGAAAAACTTCAATTTTGTCTATTTTTAAGGATGGATTTTTTATTTTCTGAAAACATTTTATTGCTATTTACACATGGAACACAAAAATTTATTTTCAATCCATGTTTAGCATTCCAATTCTAGAGATCAAACTTTCAAAAGTAGATGTATCTAATTCTTTGGTTAGAACATCTGCTAGTTGATCTTTAGTATGGACATGTTGTAAAGAAATCAAACCTTTTTCATAGCAATATCTCACAAAGTGATGTCTGATGTCAATGTGCTTTGTTGTGGAGTGTGAGACGGGATTTTTAATGATGTTTTCAGCTGCTTGACTATCTATCTTGAGAGGATTCTTTAAAGCAGTTACACCAGAATCCAGTAATTGATTTTGAAGCCACAAAATTGAGCAGTGCAACTTGCAGCAGCAATGTATTCTGCCTCAGCAGTGGATGTGGAAACTGCAACTTGCTTTTTACTTTGCCATGACACTAGGAAATCACCTAGAAATTGAACTCTTCCTGATGTGGACTTCCTTGTGGTATTGCAACTAGCAAAATCACTATATGAGTAACCTGAAAGCTCAATGTTTCCATTAGCAGGATACCAGATACCAAGTGTGGAGCACCTTTTATGTATCTAAATATCCTCTTCACAGCAATTAAGTTTGACTTTCTAGGTGCTGACTGGGATCTGGCACAAACACTTGTTGCAAACATGATTTCTGGCCTAGAAGCAGTTAGGTACAACAAGGACCCGATCATACTTCTATAGAGAGTTTGATCAACCAAGTCATCTTTTTCCTCAACAATGACAAGCTTTGAGGTTGCCATGGGTGTGCTACAAGGTTTACAGTCATTCATATCAAATTTGGTAAGTAGTTCTTTGACATACTTATTTTGATGAATGAAAGTGCCATTGTGCTTTTGTTTAACTTGAAGACCAAGAAAACATTGTAGCTCACCCATTGCACTCATTTCAAACTCAACTGGCATGAGTTGTCTAAACTCTTCACACATGGCAGTCCATGTGGATCCAAATATGATGTCATCCATATAAATTTGGACAAGCATCAAATCTATTCCTCTCCATTTCAAAAACAATGTTTTGTCAATTTTACCTCTTGAAAATCCAATGGATAAAAGAAAAGTGGATAGAGTTTCATACCAGGCTCTGGGTGCTTGTTTGAGACCATAGAGTGCTTTGTTTAACGTGTACACATGATCAGGATAGAATGCATCTTTAAATCCAGAAGGTTGACACACATACACTTCTTCCTTGATCTTTCCATACAAGAATGCACGTTTGATGTCCATTTGATACACTTTGATGTTGTGGTTGGCAGCAAAGGCTAAAAACAGTCTGATGGCTTCTAACCTTGCTACAGGAGCAAAGGTTTCATCATAGTCAATGCCCTCTTCCTGTCTGTAACCTTGAACCATGAGCCTTGCCTTGTTCTTGACAACAATACCCCTTTCATCAGTTTTGTTCTTGAAGACCCACTTTGTGCCAATAGGACATACATCCTTATGCAGTGGTACAAGTTTCGAAACTTGTTGTCTTTTAAACTGCAGGAGCTCCTCTTGCATAGCTTCTACCCAACTATTGTCTCTTAGTGCCTCTTGGTACTTGACAGGTTGTGTGAGTGATAGAAAGCCAGCAAAGAGGCAAATTTTTTGGGATTGGCTTCTTATGAGCACTCCTTCATTTATATTGCCAATAACATGATCCAATGGATGGCTTTTGAGGAAAATCAATTCACCTTGATATGGAATGATTTCATTTTGAGGTGAAGGTTGCAAATGTGTATCATCTAACCTAACCTCTGTTGGTGAATTTGAAAGTCCAGCCTTTGATTGGAATGGTGGTGGAGGTATAGGAGGTATGGAAGTGAGATTGTGTTGATTTTTGTCCATATTATGTGGAATTTTATCAACAGTGGTTTGGTTTTGAGGACTGGCAGAGGTTTGGGGATCAACAACTGTTGAACCAACAGAGCTTTCACCATTGTTACTAACATCTGCTCCTCTGGTAGCATGACTGACTTTGAAGTTTGGAAGGACACAGTCATATCCTTGATCTTGAACTGTTGATTGTGATGTTCCTGCATGGTTAGTTTTGACAGACACATCTTCAAATGTAAATTTTTCTAAGTTAAACAACCCAGCAGGGTTTGCTGGGATTTTCAATGAAGAAATTTCATTGAATTTCACATTCAAAGTTTCTTCAACACACTTTGTCCTAGAGTTAAAAACTCTGTAGGCTTTGGCAGTGGTTGAGTATCCCAGAAAATAACCACAATCAACTTTGGCTGCAAACTTTGAAATTGAATCTTTTAAGTTTAAAATGAAACATCGACAGCCAAAAACTTTGAAATATGAGATCAGAGGTTTGATTTTGTAAAGAATTTCATGGCAGTCTTTTGATGCCTGGGGTTAATCAAAACTCTGTTTTGAACATAGCAAGCAGTGTTTACAGCCTCTGCCCAAAAAGACAAGGGTAAACCTGAGTCTGAAGCATAGTCCTTGCTGATTCAATTAAAGTTCTATTTTTCCTTTCAACCATCTCATTTTGTTCTTGATTTCTTGGGATGCTGTATTGTCTAACAATCCCTTTTGACTCACAGAAAGCATCCAACTCCCTGTTCCTAAACCCTGTCCCATTGTCACTTCTAAAAATTTTTACTGGTAGGTCAAATTGCTTTACAACTTGTTTTACAAAATTTTGCAAAATGCATGTAGTTTCAACTTTAGAATGCTTGAAGAAAGTCCATGTAAACCTTGAAAAATCATCAACAATGACCAAACAAAATCTTTTCTTCATTAAACTCATGATTTTTACAGGGCCAAACAAATCCATGTGCAACAATTACTTTGGGTTGTTTTGGACTCTTCAATTGACTTGTAAGAACTTTTATATTGTTTACCTTTTAGACAGGAAACACAATGTTCATCACAAGTAAATTGCTTTTGTGGTAAACCTCTGACAAGACATTATTTAGAAAGTGTGGTGATTGTGTTCAGATTTGTGTGCCCAAGTCCCTGTGCCATAACTCTGTCTCTTTGCTGGAAGCAACTTAGAACAGGCATGAGCAACAAGTTGCTTTGCTCTCAGCAATGATTTGATCAATCTTTTTAATAACCTCTGGTCCTACAATTTGACAGGTTTTCTTAGTAAAGAAGGATCCATACCATTTGTCACTCATTTGTGAGACACTCAGAAGATTGAATTTTAAATTGTCAATTAAGTTAACATTTTCAAATTTGAGATTCCCAGCCTGAACACACCCTGACCCAAGCACCTTCCCCTTTGAATTGTTACCAAAAGATATATCACCCCCTCCATGAGCCAAGAAATCATTTGAGAAGGGCTCTACATCCTGTCATGTGCTGGAGCCTCCACTATCTACATACCATAAACTATCAAGGACATGTAGAAGCTCCCTGCACATAAGTGAACAATTAATTTAGATGAGATTCCAAAGCCAGAATGGCTTTGGATGGGGTTCACAAAGTATCCAATCTCAAATCCAGGAACATGGTCAATGGTTTGAGTTTTGCTTTGTATCCACTGTTGTGAACCATTTCCTGCAGATGTTGGTAACCATGAGGATATCTATTCACTTTGGGGTTTAAAGGTTTTTTGTAACCTTCATAGCTCATAGGAACCTTTTGATAAACTGGTTGTCCATGTCCTCTTGGGTACCTGTTGGTAGGTGGAGCATCTGTCACTTGTACCTCTCTGGGAACACAGGTTTTGTTCATTGATTTTGTGACTAGATGTTTCAACAAGTTCTAAGGTCTGCTTAGATTTATTGCTAGTAGAGCTTGAACTTTCTCTCCCAAGAGCTTTTGCTTTGATCTCTTTTACCTTTTGATCATAGGTTTGAAGATAAGCATACTCATGAGTTAGATTATTTGTTTTACCATATACAAAGCATTTGAATCATTTGGGATCACATGTGTTCTGTTTATGTCATAAGCTTTTAAGAGAAAATAGTTTTCTGTGACATGGTTTCTTTTGTTGCAAAATTCACAGAACAGATGTTTGATCTTTTCCCTTTTCTTTTATCTGATTTCTTCTCGGCAATGTAACCTCTGCTGGAAGATCTTTGATGGGAATGATTCTAGCCTTTGGTGCCTTGACACCTTCAATGGTTGAGAAGTCTATAGGCTTGAAATTTTCTAAGATATCACATTCATCTGACCATGTGGGTTTGAATCGGTATTTCCCAATCTCCTCAACAGTCAAGGACCCTCATGTTTTTTCAGAGAAATTTTGTTACCATTTTTATCAGTGTTTTTATCTCATTTCCAGCCAAATTTTTAGGAACAACTTCAACCTTTTCAGAATCAAATTTTGTAACATTTTCAGTGGCTTGTACTTCTTTTTTAAAACCAATGCCAAATTATATGTTACTCTTGATCTGTTTGTCTAGCATAATTTCAAAACCTTGGAAGACTCTACCCATTTTTCACATGTGATCTGGGTAGTTTCTAACTCCTTTTTGCATACTTGGTATTTGTCTACCATAGTTTGGAGTTGGTCCTTGGTTATGCTAGCTTCATGCTTTAGGCTACTTATCTCAGAATCTTTTGTGACCAATACCTTCTCTTTGTGAGACTCATGACTTTCACAGGGCCAAACAAATCCACGTGCAATAATTGTAAGAACTGGGTTACAGGGCCAAACAAATCCATTGATATGTTAAAAGATAATCCAATGTCTAATGCATGTCTGTTCTCAGTTGCATCAAACAAAGAGACAGAGTTATGGCATAGAAGACTTGGGCACACAAATCTTAAAACTATCTCCACTCTCTCAAAACAAAGTCTTGTCAGAGATTTACCTCACAAACAATTTTCCTGGGAAGAGCATTATGTTTCCTGTTTAAAAGGTAAACAACATAAAAGCTCTTACAAATCCATTGAAGAGTCCAAAACAACCCAGTTCTTACAATTGTTGCACGTGGATTTGTTTGGCCCTGTAAAAGTCATGAGTCTCACAAAGAGAAGGTATTGATCACAAAAGATTCTGAGATAAGTAGCCTAAAGCATGAAGCTAGCATAACCAAGGACCAACTCCAAACTATGGTAGACAAATACCAAGTATGCAAAAAGGAGTTAGAAACTACCCAGATCACATGTGAAAAATGGGTAGAGTCTTCCAAAGGTTTTGAAATTATGCTAGACAAACAGATCAAGAGTAACATATAATTTGGCATTGGTTTTGAAAAAGAAGTACAAGCCACTGAAAATGTTACAAAATTTGATTCTGAAAAGGTTGAAGTTGTTCCTAAAAATTTGGCTGGAAATGAGATAAAAATCACTGATAAAAATGGTAAAAAAATTTCTCTGAAAAAACATGAGGGGTCCTCAACTGTTGAGGAGATTGGGAAATACCGATTCAAACCCACATGGTCAGATGAATGTGATACCTTAGAAAATTTCAAGCCTATAGACTTCTCAACCATTGAAGGTGTCAAGGCACCAAAGGCTAGAATCATTCCCATCAAAGATCTTCCAGCAGAAGTTACATCTGCTGAGAAGAAATCAGATAAAAAGAAAAGGGAAAAGATCAAACATCTGTTCTGTGAATTTTGCAACAAAAGAAACCATGTCACAGAAAACTATTTTCTCTTAAAAGCTTATGACATAAATAGAACACATGTGATCCTAAATGATTCAAAATGCTTTGTATATGGTAAAACAAATCATCTAACTCACGAGTATGCTTATCTTCAAACCTATGATCAAAAGGTAAAAGAGATCAAAGCAAAAGCTCTTGGGAGAGAAAGTTCAAGCTCTACTAGCAATAAATCTAAGCAGACCTTAGAACTTGTTGAAACATCTGTCACAAAATCAATGAACAAAACCTGTGTTCCTAGAGAGGTACAAGTGACAGATGCTCCACCTGCCAACAGGTACCCAAGAGGACATGGACAACCAATTTATCAAAAGGTTCCTATGAGCTATGAAGGTAAAAGTGATCAAAGCAAAAGCTCTTGGGAGAGAAAGTTCAAGCTCTACTAGCAATAAATCTAAGCAGACCTTAGAACTTGTTGAAACATCTGTCACAAAATCAATGAACAAAACCTGTGTTCCTAGAGAGGTACAAGTGACAGATGCTCCACCTGCCAACAGGTACCCAAGAGGACATGGACAACCAGTTTATCAAAAGGTTCCTATGAGCTATGAAGGTAAAAGTGATCAAAACAAAAGCTCTTGGGAGAGAAAGTTCAAGCTCTACTAGCAATAAATCTAAGCAGACCTTAGAACTTGTTGAAACATCTGTCACAAAATCAATGAACAAAACCTGTGTTCCTAGAGAGGTACAAGTGACAGATGCTCCACCTGCCAACAGGTACCCAAGAGGACATGGACAACCAGTTTATCAAAAGGTTCCTATGAGCTATGAAGGTAAAAGTGATCAAAGCAAAATCTCTTAGGAGAGAAAGTTCAAGCTCTACTAGCAATAAATCTAAGCAGACCTTAGAACTTGTTGAAACATCTGTCACAAAATCAATGAACAAAACCTGTGTTCCTATAGAGGTACAAGTGACAGATGCTCCACCTGCCAACAGGTATCCAAGAGGACATGGACAACCAGTTTATCAAAAGGTTCCTATGAGCTATGAAGGTTACAAAAAACCTTTAAACCCCAAAGTGAATAGATATCCTCATGGTTACCAACATCTGACAGGAAATGGTTCACAACAGTGGATACAAAGCAAAACTCAAACCATTGACCATGTTCCTGGATTTGAGATTGGACACTTTGTGACCCCATCCAAAGCCATTCTGGCTTTGGAATCTCATCTAAATTAATTGTTCACTTATGTGCAGGGAGCTTCTACATACCTTGATAGTTTATGGTATGTAGATAGTGGAGGCTTCAGACACATGACAGGATGTAGAGCCCTTCTCAAAGATTTCTTGGCTCATGGAGGGGGTGATATATCTTTTGGTAACAATTCAAAGGGGAAGGTGCTTGGGTCAGGGTGTGTTCAGGCTGGGAATCTCAAATTTGAAAATGTTAACTTAATTGACAATTTAAAATTCAATCTTCTGAGTGTCTCACAAATGAGTGACAAATGGTATGGATCCTTCTTTACTAAGAAAACCTGTCAAATTGTAGGACCAGAGGTTATTAAAAAGATTGATCAAATCATTACTGAGAGCAAAGCAACTTGTTGCTCATGCCTGTTATAAGTTGCTTCCAGCAAAGAGACAGAGTTATGGCACAGGGACTTGGGCACACAAATCTGAACACAATCACCACACTCTCTAAATAATGTCTTGTCAGAGGTTTACCACAAAAGCAATTTACTTGTGATGAACATTGTGTTTCCTGTCTAAAAGGTAAACAACATAAAAGTTCTTACAAGTCAATTGAAGAGTTCAAAACAACCCAAAGTAATTGTTGCACATGGATTTGTTTGGCCCTGTAAAAATCATGAGTTTAATGAAGAAAAGATTTTGTTTGGTCATTGTTGATGATTTTTCAAGTTTTACATGGACATTTTTCTTGCACTCCAAGGATGACACTTCTGGATATTGCAAAATTTTGTCAAACAAGTTGAAAAGCAATATGACCTTCTAGTAAAAATCTTTAGGAGTGACAATGGGACAGAGTTTAGAAACAAGGAGTTGGATGCCTTCTGTGAGTCGAAAGGGATTGCTAGGCAATTTAGTGTCCCAAGAACCCCAGAACAAAATAGGGTGGTTGAAAGGAAAAATGGGACTTTAGTTGAATTTTGCAAGAACCATGCTAGCAGATTCTGGTTTACCATTGTCTTTTTGGGCAGAGGCTGTAAACACTGCTTGCTATGTTCAGAACAGAGTTTTGATTAACCCCAGGCATCAAAAGACTGCCTATGAGTTCTTTATAAAATCAAACCTCTGATCTCGTATTTCAAAGTCTTTGGTTGTCCATGCTTCATTTTGAACTTAAAAGACTCTATCTCCAAGTTTGCAGCCAAGTTGACTGTGGTTATTTTCTGGGATATTCAACCACTGCCAAAGCCTACAGAGTTTTTAACTCTAGGACCAAGTGTGTTGAAGAGACTCTAAATATGAAGTTAAGTGAACTTTCATCTTTGAAAATCCCAGCAAATCCTGCTGAATTGTTAGATTTAGATAAATTTACATTTGAAGATGTGTCTGTCACGACTAATCATGCAGGTACACCACAATCATCAACACAAGAGCAAGGATATGACTGCATACTTCCAAATTTCAAGATCAATCCTTCAAGCAGAGGAGCAGATGTTAGTAACAATGGTGAAAGCTCTGCTGGTCAATAGTGGTTAATACTCAAACCGCTGCTTGCTCACAAAATCAAAACACTGTTGATAAAAATCCACCCAATGTAGATAAAAACCAACAAACATTCACAACCATACCACCCATACCTCCACCTTCATTCCAATTAGAGGCTGGACCTTCAAATTCACCAGCAGATAATAGCTCAGATGATACACATCTGAAGTGTTCACCTCAGAATGCAATTGTTCCATACCAAGGTGATTTGATTTTCCTCAAAAGCTATCCACTGGATCAAGTTATTGGCAACATAACTGAGGGAGTACTCACAAGAAGCCAATCCCAAAACATTTGCCTTTTTGCTGGCTTTCTATCACTCACACAACCTGTCAAGTACCAAGAGGCACTAAAAGACAATAGTTGGGTAGAAGCTATCCAAGAGGAGCTCCTGCAGTTTAAAAGACAACAAGTTTCGAAACTTATACCACTGCCAAAGAATGTCAGTCCAATTAGCACAAAGTGGGTCTTCAAGAACAAAACAGATGAAGGGGTATTGTTGTCAAGAACAAAGCAAGGCTCGTGGTTCAAGTCTACAGACAGGAAGAAGGTATTGACTATGATGAAACCTTTGCTCCTGTAGCAAAGTTAGAAGCCATCAGACTGTTCTTAGCTTTTGCTGCTAACCACAACATCAAAGTGTTTCAAATGGACATCAAAAGTGCATTCCTATATGGAAAGATCAAGGATGAAGTGTATATGTGTCAACCTCCTAGATTTGAAGATGTATTTCATCCTGATCATGTTTACAGGTTAAACAAAGCATTGTATGGTCTTAAACAAGCACCAAGAGCCTGGTAAGAAACTCTATCCACTTTTCTCTTATCCATAGGTTTTTCAAGAGGTAAAATTGATAGAACTTTGTTTTTAAAATGGAAAGGAAAAGATTTGATGCTTGTCCAAATCTATGTGGATGACATCATTTTTGGATCCACATGCACTTCCATGTGTGAAGAGTTTAGAAAACTCATGGCAGTAGAGTTTGAAATGAGTGCAATGGGTGAGTTACAATGTTTTCTTGGTCTACAAGTTAAACAAATGCACAATGGCACTTTCATTCATCAAAATAAATATGTGAAAGAACTGCTTAACAAATTTGATATGAATGATTGTAAACCTTGTAGCACACCCATGGCAACCTCAAAGCTGGTTACTGTTGTTGATAAAGATTACTTGGTTGATCAAACTCTTTATAGAAGTATGATTGGATCTTTACTGTATCTAACTTCTTCTAGGCTAGGTATCATGTTTGCAACATGTGTTTGTGCTAGATCCCAGTCAGCACCTAGAAAGTCTGATCTTATTACTGTTAAAAGGATATTCAGATACATAAAAGGTGCTTCCACACTTGGTATTTGGTATCCAGCTAATAGAAACATTGAGCTTTCAGGTTACTCAGATAGTGATTTTTCCAGTTGTAAAACCACAAGGAAGTCCACATCTGGAGGAGTCCAATTCCTAGGAGATTGCCTAGTGTCTTAGCAAAGCAAAAAGCAAGTTGTAGTTTCTACATCCACTGCTGAAGCTGAATACATTGCTGCTGCAAGTTGCACTGCTCAACTCTTGTGGCTTAATAATCAACTTTTGGATTTTGGTGTAACTGCTTTAAAGACTCCACTCAAGATTGATAGTCATGCAGCTCAAAACATCATCAAAAATCCTGTGTCTCATTCTACCACCAAACACATTAACATCAGACATCACTTTGTGAGGGATTGCTATGAAAAAGGTTTGATTTCTATACAACATGTCCATACTAAGGATCAGCTGGCAGATGTTCTAACAAAAGCTTTGGATACATCTACCTTTGAAAGCTTAATCTTTAGGATTGGAATGCTAAACATGGATTAAAAACAGTTTTCTGGAGATCCAAGTGTAAATAGCATCAAAATCTTTTCAGAAAATCAAAATTCCATCCTTAAAAATAGTTTAAAATTGAATTTTTCAATAAATCCTTAAAGTCTGCTCAAACCACTGATAGCATTAAAAACTGTTTGTTTAGAAAAGCCAATCCACTGTCAAAGTATATCCTCTGATAGTATTAAAACACTATTCACAATCCACTGCCCATACTCTCAAACAGTGTTTTCCAAACAACTGTCTTCCATTTTCAAACAGAGGATACACGTGGTCAGACGTTATTTGTCAGTCAATTGTATTAGATGCCACGTCATCATCACTTTTTCAAAACCCCTATAAAACCTTGTTCTATCCATAACAGAGGTTCCACTTTTACCATGTCGAATTCAAAATTCTCAAAACGGTTTTCTCTCAATCATGGCACCCAAAATCAAATCCAAGGTGAAATCCAAACCAGAACCACCACCATTCACCCTCATTCTCAAAACTCCTCATAACTACACAACAATCTTTGAAGCAACCGATTCCAACACCAGATATCATCCGATGATTAGCATCTTAAAGGAATCGAAATAAGCACATGTTGACCGTCAAAGCCCCAATTTATCAAGAAGCACAACGACAATTTTGGGCAATTGCAGAGGTTCATTCTTAAAAAGATGTTCCTTATGCCATCTTATCTAGAATAGGCAAAACACTGATGCTTATCAGCCCTTAATCAATCTCACAAGTGTTCGAATTAAAGGATATGGCACATCCTGTGCCGTTTCCTATCAACGAGATGCATGACGAATTTCTGGAAAGAGGTTATATTGGGCAACTTAAAGGTATGACAATCTTCAAACCGAATTTTCCTGCTGAGTGAGATTTTTCTTCCACACACTTTAACTTGTCTCTCAGCAAAGACAACAGCTTTTAATGAAATTCCATTGAACATCTAGTATCTAGGCTATGCCATTTTAACTGGATCAGATTTTAATTTTTCCGAGATAATGTTCAATGATCTTGTGGCAAATTTTAATAATATTGTAAAAAGAAAAGCTTTCATGATACATCCATTTTTCTTGAGTGTTTATCTTCATAGTCAATTACCCGATGATGATGTTAAACAAGGCCTGTTACAAAACCAGGTGGCCTAATTCATAAAACTTTTACAAGAATAACAAATCAGGATAAAGTTTCAAAAACACAAGTAGAGGAGGAAGAGCAAGCTTTACAAGAACAAAATGTTCAATCTCGACCTCCTACTACTTAGCCCACTGCTCCTGGTGATCAGGGCACTACAACCATTGCCCTAAAACCCACACCAGCCATCTCCAAAAAGAAACCCAAGAAAATTACCAAAAAGCCCACCAAACCTAAAAGGGCCCTCTGGAATATGAGATCCCAGAGGTTAACCCTATGATAACACAAAAATCACATGAAAACACTGCTGCTACTTCTTCACAGCAGATGTTAGAATCTCAACCTGGCTTTGAAACTCCTCCTTCTTCCTCACAAAAGGAAAAGGTTGTAAAAACAGGGACACTAAATTATGAAGCACTAGGATCACTTGGTTCTATCTTCCACAACCCATCTCCCAGGGCAATGTCTCTTTTTGCACCACACCCTTCACCAACAAAAACACTACCACCTACTATATTGCCTTTGCTGAATGCAATTGAATTAGAACATGCATTAACCAGTTCTTCTCATAAACCTATTAATGAGAATATACTTCAGAATGTGACTGGGTCTGATTCTTTATTCTTTGCTAGCCCATCAACAACTGAAGAGGATTTGGGTTACATGTAACCTTTGGTGATAGTTAATCAAGAGCAGCCACTATAATTGCCAAACTCCCAAGTTTGCAGTTGGATAGTGGTTACATTTCTAAGACTCTGATGAAGGCAACCACATTTGAGGCTACTAAGGTAACCTCTGTTAATGTGGGAAGTCCCCAGTACCAAGAACAAGGAGCATCTATGTTTGAAACAAGGGTTGAAACCCCTGTTTATGATGACTTAGATAAAACTACCCACATCTGGTAGGAGTTCAGATGATCCTATTAAGTTAGATGATGAGCTAAATACAAAGATTTGACAGAGAGAGTCACAAACATTGAATCCTCTGTGAATGAAATAAAAAAATTGTTGAAGCAAATGTTAGCTACAAAGGGCCAATCCTCTGTCATATCCACTGCTGAGCTGCAACAAGCCTTAAACCCTATGTTTCAACAATAACAACACTATGCTGATCTTCAACATAAACATCATATGCAAGAAATTAGAAACATGGTTGATGCACATTATATGGATACATCTGCAGACATTAAGGCAATCAAAGCTCATATTCTCCACACCACTGGCACTGCCCCTCCTAATGTCATTTTTGTTGACAATAATGATGCCAAAAAGGGGGGAGAAATTGATACTTAAGACAGACAAACTTTCAAGGCCAACAGTGGTTATCCTAAAGCATGATGGTTCAAAGAAGGTAGATGAAACAAAAAACATCTTTGCAAGGGAAAAGTAGAAAAACAAGGAAACGGTAAGGGATGAGAGCAGATCTCTGGTTGAGCAAAAGATAGCTCTGCAAAAAGCAAAAGAAGAGGTTGGTACTTCAACAAAGAAGATCCGTGTGAGAAAAACAAGGCAACCAGCATCCACACCTTCTAAGTCTAAGCTAGTTGCTAATCCAACCACAACCTCTGCTCCCACAAAATCCATTACACCTCCTCCTACAAAAACCAAACCTATTATCACACCAACAGATGTTACAACAACTGTGGTGAAAATGTTGTAAAATCTGATGTCACAGCAGAGGTTATTACAAATGTTAACCCATCCACTGCCATGATCATTTTTCTAGCATCCACCCAATCTCTACCAATACCCACAAGAATTCCTCAACCACAATCGCCCAACATCGTTTCAAAAGAAGGAGAATCACAAACTAGTACTTGATGACAAGATCATCCCTTCTCCATTACCTTTGTCATCACAACCACTGACCAACACAACAGTGGTTAAACCTCCTTCTTCTCAATTACCATATTGCCTCTTGCCAAGAAATTCCCTCTAGACTTACATGCTGTCAAAGAAGAGATCAAGTCTTTCTTCTCAGAAGAAGATCCAGACAAAGGGAATTTCTATCTCTGTAAGAATATCCCAAGCCAAGAAACTTGGATGATTATTTGAAGTTAAGGCCAAACAAGCAGAGGATATCACAAAAAAGGATACCCAGGGAAAGTCTGATAGAGAAATACAGAACTACTTGCAATTCTAGCTGAGCAAAGTCAAAAGTCTAGAAGTTTTGCAAGATACTTAAGCAAACAACTGTCAGAGAGAGGATAAAAGCCTTAAAGATGATTCATTGATCACATCATGACTGATAAGCAATACAAGGAAATAAGGGCACAGTTTAAAGACTTGACTTTGAGTGAGTTGGAAGAAGAGGTGCAAAGAATGCAAGAAATGTTGAAAGATCCTCTAAAAAAGCCCACTCCTCCAGATTGGAATCAAATACAAGAAAAATGTGCCTGAAAAGACTTTGAAGTTAAGAAGAATGAAAGAAGAGTTAATTGCTGCTAATAATGGGTCAAAGAACCAAATCATGAGGTGGTCAAGGTTAAGGTGATTGAACATATAGAAGGCTTGAACAAAGAAGAAAAACTGATTCCAATACTGTCACACCCCGACCCGCAGCGGAAAAAGAGTCGGGCATAATTGGGTTATCAATAAAGCTCATGATATTTACTAATATGTTTCATATTTATTAAAGTCGAAATTACATTCTCAATAATCCAAACATGTCCATACAAATACAAGGAAAAATAACCAACTAAACAATCCAAGCTCTAAACCAGTTTATTCTTCTAAGCCAATCCTATGTGTTTCTTGCTGCAGCTGGTTCACCTGTATCATGTGTAAAAATGGGGGTTTTTGGGTCAACAAAAGTTGGCGAGTGAACCTTGTTAGTTAAACATTTATTATTGGTTTCTTGTTATTTTTATCAAGGAAAAATTGTGCAACAGTCATATGCGAGCAAATGTAAATAATCCAAGAATAACAATAACAATCCACAAACAATAACATACAATAATACATAACACATAAACATACAACATTAACATACAATAACACACCACTTGCATGAATATATAACATGAATGAAACTGTATATGTTGGCAACGTCACGTTCACGCTCATAATGTAATAGGGAACGGACGGCCTATGATAAATGTATGTACTGAAAATGATAAATGTCTGTGCGATCAAGGCTAATCAAACGGAGCCGATCGTATGTTGGCACCCAGGTTCACGCTCATAATGTAATGGGGAACTGCTCAACGCTCATAATGTAATGGGGAGCGGACGGCCTATGAAATTGCATGTACTGAAAATAATAAATTAAATCTAAACAATAACCACACAACAGATGATACAAGCTGAATACACATTTGTTCATGATATGATGTATGCACAATGATTTAAATATAATATATGGTAAGACACAGATACACCCCAAAAACGTGATTAAAACGGGGAATTTGTAAGATTCACTCACATTGGGTGCGTTCGGTTGGAGATGATGAGATGCGCACGGTTGGAAGGATTGAACAACGAGAATTAACTAACCTAAATAATAACGGAAGATATAGTAAATGAGTGGATTTTATTAACAATTTTAATAGGATTTTTAGATATATTTTTGTGAGTTTAAGGCTATTTCCTATCTTTAAAAACATTATTTTTAAGTATTTTTAATTGATTTTTAAATTAAATTAAATAAATAAAAATATAAAAATATGTTGACTTTTGCGTTGACCGTTGATCCCTTTGACTGGTTTGACCGGTTTTATTTTGTAAATGTATGCGCCGGGCAGGACTCGAACCCGAGACCTCCCGTACCGTGCACGCAGCTCTACCAACTGAGCTACGTGTCTAACCCAAATAATCTGTTTTTAATTATATTTATATACTAATTAAGTTTATTCAAAATTCATTTATTTTTTAAAAGGATTTTAATTATCAACCCGGTGCTGTCAACAGGTCTCGAACCCGGGACCTGTGCTTTAACGTTACACACAGTCCACCGCTGGACTGTGTGTCTAACTTGGTTAATATACAGATTTTTATTATACTTAACATCTAACGGCGAAAAGGATCCGGTTCAGTTAGAAAAATAAAACATTTTTATTACAGAGCATACGTGTGTCAAGGATCGAACTCGCGGCGTGTGATATATGTGTGCACACAGTCCACCCTGGACTGTGTGTCTAACCCATTTATAATACCCATTTTAATTAATCTTAATAACATTCACTACTTCGTCTTCTTCGTCTATAACACAGACAACGGTTAACTAGCTGTTATTTGTTTAATTCGGTTAACGAATAATATGAACAAGTTGAAAGGTGATGAACAGAGAGGGTTTGGGGAAAGAAAGTACCGGAACAGGTTGTCGTTCTCAGAACTCCGGCAAGGATCGCCGGCTCTGTTTTGTGAGCTTCCTCTGTTCGGGCCAATTACCAGTTTTGATTGATTAGTTATGAAAGTGGGGTACTAAACAAGGATTAACAGAAGTTTTGAATGTTCATACCGATTCACCGCGTGAGATTGGGAATTCCAGAAGTTTTCCGGCGAGAGCTGAATATTCCGGCTATGTCGTCTGGGATTGGTTCTGATTGTTGGTTTGAAGTTAGTAACAGTCTAACAACGGATTGAAACAGAAATAGTCGAGGTATTTACCGTATTAATGAAGGTCTCGGTTTTCCGGCGACTTGCAAGATTTTCCGGCGAGTTCAAAAAGCTTTTCCGACGAACTGAAAGTATAGCGAAAGTGAAATTGAAGGTTATGCGGATGATTTTGAGTCGAGAGAGGAAGCAATTGTTGGCGTGATTCAGAAATTGAATATCTTCGGTTATAAAAACCGAACATCACCAAAATTTAAGTTAATTCAAGACTGAATTGATTAGGATCGTTGGTGCATCGGTTATAATCCAGAATCCGCGATCACTCAAATGTTTTGGACGGTTGAAAGCCGATTACGGTTTCAGTTTGGCGCAACAGGTTGATTCATGGTTGTTCATAAGTTTTAATTGTTCCCTAAATCTTACAAAAACATCAAGTGGCGGAGTGGTGGAATGTGTGTGTGTTAAGACTTTGGGGTTCAACCCGGCTGCCTCGGGTTCGAGTCCCGGCATCAGTATCTTATTTTTATTTCATTATTTTTAATAGATTTTCAATTATAAATTTTATATTCTAATATACTTATTAATTATGTACCGTTTAAAATTAATTTGAGCATTAGATATGTAACAAAATTTTTAACTGGTTGTTCGGTTAATAAACGAAGCGGGTTTGGTTAACCCGGTTTTTTACGGATGTTACAGTATCCCCTACTTTTAGAAATTTCGTCCCGAAATTTAAGTTGTAGTGGTAACAGGAAAAAGATGCGAGTATTTTTCGCGCATTGAGTCTTCACGTTCCCAGGTAAACTCAGGTCCTCGTTTCGACTCCCAGCGTACCCTAACCAATTGGAATACGACTCTGTCTTAAACGTTTTTCTCCAAAGTCCATGATCACTACTGGTCTTTCAATAAAATGCATAGATTCATCAATCTGAATATCTTCCGGAGGAATATGGAGGTTTTCACCGGCGAGGCACTTCTTTAAGTTTGACACGTGGAACGTAGGGTGAATTCTGTTGACTTCTTCTGGTAGGTCAAGCTTGTATGCTACAGGTCCTACTCTTTCGAGTATCTTGAAAGATCCTACGTCGCGTGGTGCTAGCTCGCCCTTCTGGCCAAAACGAGCTATTCCCTTCCACGGTGATACTTTTAAAAGTACATGATCACCAATGTTAAACTCCTAAGGCTTTCGTCGTTTATCTGCATAACTCTTTTGACGGCTTTGAGCCGTTAGGAGATTGTTTCGAATTTGATGGATCTTGTCTGTGGTTTCTTGAATCAATTCTGGACCGGTAATTTGAGCTTCTCCAATTTCGTGCCAACATACTGGAGATCGGCATTTACGACCATATAAAGCTTCAAAAGGTGCCATGCCGATACTTGAATGATAGCTGTTGTTGTACGAAAATTCAACTAATGGTAGATGAGCGTCCCAATTTCCCTTGAAGTCTATGACACATGCTCGAAGCATATCTTCAAGAGTTTGAATGGTGCGGTCAGATTGTCCATCAGTTTGAGGATGATAACCGGTGCTGAGATCTAATCGCGTACCCAAAGCGGCTTGTACTGCTTGCCATGTTCTGAAGTGAAACGACCATCACGATCTGAAATAATGCTTAACGGTACACCATGTCGGCTTACGATTTCGCTGATAATACGAGCTAGTTTTTCGTTCTTGAAATCTTCGCGGATAGGAATAAAGTGAGCTGATTTTGTAAGACGATCAATGATTACCCATATAGTGTCATACCCACCAGAAGTGCGAGGTAACCCGGTAATGAAGTCCATGGTTATGTTTTCCCACTTCCATACAGGTATTTCAGGTTGGACCAGAAGTCCTGAGGGTCTTTGATGTTCAGCTTTTATTTTGGAACATGAAAGGCACTTGGAAACAAAATCAGCAATATCCTTTTTCATTCCAGGCCACCAGTAGGTGTATCGAAGGTCTTGATACATCTTGTCGGCTCCTAGGTGTATAGAATATCGTGTTTTGTGCGCCACATTCATAAGAAAATCACGAAGGTTATTGTGGTCAGGAATCCATATGCGATCTAGACAGTATAGAATACCGTCGGATTTAGTTTCAATTTTTTTTAGTTTAGCTCCACAAGACGCTCCTTGCGTACGTCTCTTTTCTGTTACTGAAACATGCTGGGCTTTTCGGATTTGATCTTTGATGTCGCTTACGATTTTATGCATAATAGTTTTGAGGGAACTGATACGTTTGTAATGATAAGGTATGTATCATAAAACAAAAACTTCAACTATAACGATATTTAAACCTACGCGGAACTTTTCATAACCTCCTGTTAATGCTTTTGATCCTTTGCCAAGAATACTTATATATAGGAAGTACCAGCGGCGTATCCACCATATTCTTGTCAAATTTTCGTTGCCTTTATCAGTAAATCATGATCAGTTCTATGTGACTCTAAAACATAAACAACACAACGAACAAAACTTGAGTCTCAGTTCTGAAATGATACATGACTAAATGATGACAGTACCTCTCTCGTTGGTTATGATGAAGGGGTCAGTCTATGTAAAAGTGTGCCACAACCCAACTTCTTTAAATGATGAGATTGAGATACGTCGAGATGTATGATGATATGAATGTTAAATCAATGAGTATAAAACAAAACTGTAATATCAAATCGCATTAAAATTCTTGGATACATAATTTCCAAATTTTACAACTGGGATACGGAAAGATTGAGATAACATAAAGAAAACATTAAAACTAGACGATTGGAGTTGAGTCTTAATTCTTGGTGAGGAAAAACTAGTTGGGTGATTCGTTTGGACCGTTATTATTTTCAACAGTATTGGCGTTGATGTTGTAAGCTCTTCCTCTTGCAGGTGGTGGAGCTTGGTTAGCTTGATTCACCGGATTTGCTTGAGCTTGGGCATGAATGATGTTCACTAAACGTGGACAAGTGTTTCTAAAGTGGTTTGGGTCTCCACAGTTGTAACAAGCCCGCATAGGTTGCACCATGAGATAGTTGGGTTGGTAGTATGATTGGGCTAAATGTTGGGTAGGTGGTAGTAGTAGGGGTTGTTGGGCTTGACCCATTATTTGTTGGTGGGTTTGGGTTGAAGGCTGGTGGCGGTTCGTTCGCTGAGGTATGCGACAGGTTTGAACAGTATGACCTGCGCGACCACAGCCGGTGCAATGTTGGCAGGGATGATCAGGAAAGTGATGGTATTGGCAACGGTTGCATTTTGGTAATGGGCCGGAGTTTGGCTTTTTATATGGTGCAGGTGAGGGGGCAACTTGAGTGATGGGTGCAGCAGGGATAGGGAAATTTGTTTGTGTGACAGCAAAGTTCCTGGTGTTTCGATTCCTTTTACCAGTAAACTTCAAAGAGGAACCAGAATGGTTTGAAGTTTGAGCCTCAAAGGGGGCTTTCTTTTTCTCCTCTTTGAATTTACCGTTCCGAATGCGATTTTCGGTAAGTTCGGTAGCTAGTTCCATTGCGGCTTCAAGTGTCGCAGGTGAAGTGCTTAGAACTGAGTCTTGAATTTTTGAGGGGAGGCCTCGAATGTAGTGTTCCACCAAGCGGTACACTGGTGTGAACAAATTGGGGATCATTTGGTTCAACTCTAGAAACCTTTTGTTGTAGGAAGTATGATCTCCTTCCTTTTGTTTTAACGAGTGGAATTCATCTTCCAACTTCTTGATTTCGCTTCTTGGACAGAAGCGCCTTGTCATTATTTCCCTTAACTCTTCCCATGTTAAGGCCATAGCATCTTCGACTCCTCTCTTACCCTTCTCTGTGTTCCACCAGGTCAGGGCTACTCCAAATAGTCTCCCGGTAGAGTAACGTACCTTACGATCCTCGGGACAATCGCAATTGAGGAAAGTGTTTTCCATTTCCTCAAACCAGTGGAGGAGAGCAGTGACACCTTCGGTCCCTTCAAATTTCGGGGGATCACAAGACTTGAAGTGTTTGTAAGAGCACTTTTTGGAGGGAGGGTTGTCGACGTTCTGGTCCTCTTGATGGGGAGGATTGTTGGATTTGCGGCGAGAGCTTGTTGGACTTGAACTACAATGTCAGGAAGTACCGCGGCCATTTGTTTTGCGATTTGAGTGGCCAAGCGTTCGTGTGACCTTCCTGATTTTCTACCCCTCGTCGTTGTCTAGTCGACATCTACAGGAACATACATAAGAAGATTGTGAGTTTATGGAGTCTTTTTAGGTGTCATGTGTCTTAAAGAAAATGAAAATAACATAAATATCAATAATGCAACTACATCCATAGGATGTCTTAGGTTTGCTCATGTTGGGCCTCAAATGTCCCCCATACCTTCACCTGTATAGTCATGTGGGCCCCATGACTATTGGCTTGGTAGGATTCACATTAGTATTGGCGATTTAACACTCGCATGACCCGAATGAAAACCACAAAATATGTTTACGAGATGTATGGTCGTAATGTGTCCAGGTGTAGACACAATGACAACTCAAAGTGGGGTTAGCTCACACGACGTTTGGTATAGCATGATTTGGCCTAATAGGTACTTCGTACTCTCATCGTTAGTCCCCAGGTAGGCAAACTGGTCCTTTATTTTGGATTTATACGAATGCCAAGCCTAGACAGACGTTCCGACTACCGGTACTTGTACCCTTCCAGTTACTACATGCCCATCATGAGAAACTCACTTTGATGAGATTTGAAAATACAAAAATCATTGTAAAAAAACAATCATGAAAATGATGTGATGTGTGCTTTCATGGATATGATATGTTATGAGAATATGATTCATGATAGGCATT
This sequence comes from Scalesia atractyloides, assembly GCA_947069175.1. Lineage (NCBI taxonomy): Eukaryota > Viridiplantae > Streptophyta > Magnoliopsida > Asterales > Asteraceae > Scalesia > Scalesia atractyloides. The sequence goes on from CAMTDV010000021.1 coordinate 68,238,562, forward strand.
AAATGATAATATATACTTATGAACATGCTTGCATACATTGAATGTAACGTTAAACATAAAACATATAAACTTTCATGAAATTTGGCATGTAACACACAAAAATCTTAAAAATTTCTAATCAACTATAGTATAGGCTCTAAGGGGCTAATAACCTATCCTATATCCCTATAGTCATGGCTCTAATACCAATCTGTCACACCCCGACCGCAGCGAAAAAAGAGTCGGGGCATAATTGGGTTATCACCAAAGCTCATGATATTTACTAATATGTTTCATATTTATTAAAGTCGAAATTACATTCTCAATAATCCAAACATGTCCATACAAATACAAGGAAAAATAACCAACTAAACAATCCAAGCTCTAAACCAGTTTATTCTTCTAAGCCAATCCTATGTGTTTCTTGCTGCAGTTGGTTCACCTGTATCATGTGTAAAAATGGGGGGTTTTGGGTCAACAAAAGTTGGCGAGTGAACCTTGTTAGTTAAACATTTATTATTGGTTTCTTGTTATTTTTATCAAGGAAAAATTGTGCAACAGTCATAGGCGAGCAAATGTAAATAATCCAAGAATAACAATAACAATCCACAAACAATAACATACAATAACATACATTAACATACAATAACATACATTAACTACATAACACACCAACTTGCATGAATATATAACATGAATGAAACTGTATATGTTGGCAACGTCACGTTCACGCTCATAATGTAATGGGGAACGGACGGCCTATGATAAATGTATGTACTGAAAATGATAAATGTCTGTGCGATCAAGGCTCAATCAAATGGAGCCGATCGTATGTTGGCACACCAGGTTCACGCTCATAATGTAATGGGGAACTGCTCAACGCTCATAATGTAATGGGGAGCGACGGCCTATGAAATTGCATGTACTGAAAATAATAAATTAAATCTAAACAATAACCACACAACAAATGATACAAGCTGAATACACATTTGTTCATGATATGATGTATGCACAATGATTTAAATATAATATATGGTAAGACACATGATACACCCAAAAACGTGATTAAAACGGGGAATTTGTAGAGATTCACTCACATTGGGTGCGTTCGGTTGGAGATGATGAGATGCGCACGAGTTGGAAGGATTGAACAACGAGAATTAACTAACCTAAATAATAACGGAAGATATAGTAAATGAGTGGATTTTATTAACAATTTTAATAGGATTTTTAGATATATTTTTGTGAGTTTAAGGCTATTTCCTATTTTTTAAAACATTATTTTTAAGTATTTTTAATTGATTTTTAAATTAAATTAAATAAATAAAAATATAAAAATATGTTGACTTTTGCGTTGACCGTTGACCGTTTGACTGTTTGACCGGTTTTATTGTGTAAATGTATGCGCGGGCAGGACTCGAACCCGAGACCTCCCGAACGCGTGCACGCAGCTCTACCAACTGAGCTACGTGTCTAACCCGAAATAATCCTGTTTTTAATTATATTTATATACTAATTCAGTTTATTCAAAATTCATTTATTTTTTAAAAGGATTTTAATTATCAACCCGGTGCTGTCAACAGGTCTCGAACCCGGGACCTGTGCTTTAACGTTACACACAGTCCACGCTGGACTGTGTGTCTAACTTGGTTAATATACAGATTTTTATTATACTTAACATCTAACGGCGAAAAGGATCCGGTTCAGTTAGAAAAATAAAACATTTTTATTACAGAGCATACGTGTGTCAAGGATCGAACTCGCGGCGTGTGATATATGTGTGTAAACAGTCCACCGCTGGACTGTGTGTCTAACCCGTTTATAATACCCATTTTAATTAATCTTAATAACATTCACTACTTCGTCTTCTTCGTCTATAACACAGACAACGGTTAACTAGCTGTTATTTGTTTAATTCGGTTAACGAATAATATGAACAAGTTGAAAGGTGATGAACGGAGAGGGTTTGGGGAAAGAAAGTACCGGAACAGGTTGTCGTTCTCAGAACTCCGGCAAGGATCGCCGGCTCTGTTTTGTGAGCTTCCTCTGTTCGGGCCAATTACCAGTTTTGATTGATTATTTATGAAAGTGGGGTACTAAACAAGGATTAACAGAAGTTTTGAATGTTCATACCGATTCACCGCGTGAGATTGGGAATTCCAGAAGTTTTCCGGCGAGAGCTGAATATTCCGGCTATGTCGTCTGGGATTGGTTCTGATTGTTGGTTTGAAGTTAGTAACAGTCTAACAACGGACTGAAACAGAAATAGTCGAGGTATTTACCGTATTAATGAAGGTCTCGGTTTTCAGCGACTTGCAGAGATTTTCCGGCGAGTTCAAAAAGCTTTTCCGACGAACTGAAAGTATAGCGAAAGTGAAATTGAAGGTTATACGGATGATTTTGAGTCGAGAGAGGAATCAATTGTTGGCGTAATTCAGAAATTGAATATCTTCGGTTATAAAAACCGAACATCACCAAAATTTAAGTTAATTCAAGACTGAATTGATTAGGATCGTCGGTGCATCGGTTATAATCCAGAATCCACGATCACTCAAACGTTTTGGACGGTTGAAAGCCGATTACGGTTTCAGTTTGGCGCAACAGGTTGATTCATGATTGTTCATAAGTTTTAATTGTTCCCTAAATCTTACAAAAACATCAAGTGGCGGAGTGGTGGAATGTGTGTGTGTTAAGACTTTGGGGTTCAACCCGGCTGACCCGGGTTCGAGTCCCGGCATCAGTATCTTATTTTTATTTCATTATTTTTAATAGATTTTCAATTATAAATTTTATATTCTAATATACTTATTAATTATGTACCGTTTAAAATTAATTTGAGCATTAAATATGTAACGAAATTTTTAACTGGTTATTCGGTTAATAAATGAAGCGGGTTTGGTTAACCCGGTTTTTTACGGATGTTACAAATACTGCCAAAGAAGCCTGTATATGCAGATGCAGCTCATCAGACCCAACCTTCTACAAAACCATCTGAAACATCTGCTCAATCCATCCTGGCCTTAAAACAAAGAAAAAGGCAGAGAGAGATGTCCAAAGAAGATGAAAGAAGGTATGAGCATGACCTCATCAAACAAGGAATCATGAATCAGATCCATTTACACACGGATGATGCAAGCAATGTGTTAAGAAAAACATTATCCAAAATTGCTCATCAACTACAACAACCACCCTCAACAATAAGCCATCCTAGAAAACCATCTGACCCAAAAATTCTAAAATGGAAAGTTGATAAAAACTCTCATGAATTGACTCTGCTCAAGTCAGATGGTAAAGCTGTCAAGATAAGCATGAAGGATACATATGGGTTAAATGCAGATGACCTTCAAGATCTTTTGAATCTGGAGCTTGAAAAGGATGAGGAGGATGTGGAGTCTCTCAACTTTGAACTACAGTTCAAAAGGCAAATTAGAGAACTCCTATTGAGGAATAAAGACAAAAAATAAACGTGTTTTGGTATCATCTGTTCCAGGGGGAGATTGTTGGGATTGAACCCTTTACAAAGGAACAGATGATACAGAGCCAAATACACTATCAGAGTTTTGGTTCAACTATCAGAGTTTACAACTCGCTGTTCGGCTAAACTCTGCCTTTGCAAAGGTCTATTCTCTATTATCTGCTGCTACAAAACAACAAAGTGCCAAAGGTCTGCCAGAAGATAAAGAGCAGAGGATAGTCAACAGAGTTTTAGTTTTATTAGTTTAATAATCAATGTAACAATGCTTTGCACTAACACTGTTTAGTCATCAGAGGTTAAGTTAGTTATTTTGTTTGTTAGATGTCACTTTCAACCCTGACGTCATCAAAGATGCTAGAGGTTAGGAAGTTAGTATAAATAGGTGATCGAATGTAATAGTGTTTCCTCATCTATTAAAAAGATCATTCACTAGTCTATCTTCTCTGCATTTCTGTACTTTCAAACGATTATCATTGGGCTAGGGGGAGTTTGTAATTCACATGCAAATACTACAAATAGTTCAAAGCATGATGATAAAAACAAACGACCATCAATTGTGATAAAAGTTTTCCATTCATTCCGCTGCATTAAAACTTGTTTTATCATTCACATTTGCATTCTTGAAACAAAAATCACAATTGGTTCAAACTAGATCTAACACATGAAATCTTTGAGCAGGGCTTTACATCCTGTCATGTGCCTGGAGCATCCACTATCTACACACCATAGACTATCAAGACAAGTAGAAGCTCCATGCACACAAGTAAATAATTAGTTTAGGTGGGTTTCCAAAGCTAAAATGGCTTTGGATGGGGTCACAGATGGTCCAATCTCAAATTCAGGAGAATGGTCAGTGGTTTGGATTTGTCTTTGTAACCACTGTTGTGAACCATTTCTTATCAGATGTTGATATCCATGAGGATGCCTATTGACTTTTGGCTTTGATGGTTTTTTGTAACCCTCATAACTAAAAGGAACCTTTTGATTAGTAGGTTGGCCATATCCTCTTAGATATCTGTTTGCAGGTGGTGCATCTGTCACTTGTATCTCTCTGGGAACATAGGTTTTTGTCAGTGCTTTAGTAACAGATGTTTCAACAGGTTCAAAGGTCTGCTTAGATTTATTTCTACCAGAACTTGAACTTTGACTTTCAATAGTTTTTGTTTTGATCTCTTTTACCTTTTCATCATAGGTTTAAGATAAACACACTCTTGAGTTTTGTGATTTGTCTTCTCACATATGATACATTTAAAGGAATTTGGGATCACACAAGTTTTGTTTATGTCATAAGCTCTAAAAAAAAGCAGTTTTCAGATACATGATTTCTTTTCTCACAAAAATTACAAAACAAGTTTTTGACCTTTTCCTTCTTCCTTTTATCAGACTTCTTTTCAATAGATGTTTGCTGGAAGATCCTTAATAGGAATGACTCTTGCTTTTGGTGCTTTAACACCATCAGCGGTTGTGAAGTCCATTGGCTTGAAATTTGCTAAAATGTCACACTCATCTGACCAAGTGGGTTTGAACTGATATTTCTCAACCTCTTTAAAAGTTGAGGAACCCTCAAGTCTTTCCAAAATGATCTTGTTTCCATTTTTATCAGTGACCTTTATCTCTTTACCAGCCAAATTTTTGGGAACAACTTCAACCAACACATATTCAATTTTAGCATCATTTTCATAAATTTGATCATTGTTTTTAAAACAAATACCATATTTTATGTTGCTCTTGATCTGTTTATCCAACATAATCTCATAACCCTTGCAAGACTCAAGCTATTTTTCACATGTGATTTGTGTGGATTCTAACTCCTTTTTGCAAACTTGGTATATATCTACCATAGTTTGGAGTTGGTCTTTGGTTATGCTTGCCTCATGCTTCAAGCTGCTGATTTCAGAATCTTTGTTGACTAACTTTGTTTTTAACTCTTTTGTGAGTTTTTCTAAATTTAGTTCATCTTCCAAAATTTTGTTTCTAAGGTTTTCATTTACCCATTTTATGTTTGCAAAAGCTATGATGCATGTTTCAAAAGATAGATCTTTGAGGATCTGGGGTGATACCTTAGAAGCAGCCATGAGAGCACAGTCACAATCATCTTCACACACATCTTAATCCCATGATCAGATAGAGATTTCTTTTCTTCATCAACAATATCTTTTGAAACCACTGCTTCATCACAACTTTGAAATTCATTAGACTTAGACACTTGTTCCACAGACTCATCACCTTCAACAATTGTCTCTAAGGCCATTAAACACATATTTTCATTTTCAAAATCATTTTTGGCCATAAGAGCAAAGTTTTAATCAGTTAATTCCTCTGGCAAACGACTCCAATCCACAAAGCCTTGAGTGAAAAAGCTTTGCTGGTTAACCTCTTCCGGAGCAGTGGTTGAGTAGTTTGAGTGACATGTGGTGCTTGTTGCACATGCACTTGAGGTGGTGGTACTTGGACGTACTGAATTTGTAGAATAGTGGTTGCTGGATGTACAAAGTCAGCAGTGTTTTGAACTTGGTGAGCAGGGGTATATTGGGAATACTGGGCATGCTTTGTGTGTGCTGGGTCTAGGGCTAGGATGTGTTATAATTGGTCCAGAATTTTGAGATCTGCATTCTCTGGCAAAGTGTCCTACCCTATTGCACTTATAGCACTTGATTTTAGACTTGTCTAACCCAACCTTCAACCCCCATGCAACCCAGGGAATTTCCTACCTATTCTCTTGTAAACTTTACTAGCTCTAACACTTAATAGAGCCAGTTGGTGCAAAATGTCCATCTCTTCCAAATCAGATGGTTCAAAGTGTTGCAAATTATTTAACTCAAAAGAGAGATTGTCAGAGTTTGGCTTTCCCCACTTGCAGTAAATGCATAGATGGTGAGTAAGAATCGGAGTTAAAGTTTCCTCCAGAGGTTATATCAATAAAATGATCATAACCCTAACCCTTTCCACTGCTAGAACCCTCTTCTTGGCCAAATAAAGCTGTATTACCCAAAGTGTAATCATCGATTATTTTACCAGACTTTGTAGCTTCTTTTTCTGGTTTAACTCTCTTTCATAAGTAAGGAGTATGCCATGAAGCTGTGTGAGTGACATCTCTTTAAAACCAACAGATGTTCATGTAACGTAAACTACAGTGTCCCATTTTTCTGGTAACGCTTTAAGGAAATGACTATTGACAGTCGAATTTGAGAATACAACGTTCACCAGTTTGAGTTCACTGATTAGACAGCTAAAACGTTCAAACTGTTTTGTTAACGACTCACCTTTGACGTGACAAAAGGTTTCATACTGTTGATTCAGAATTTCTCTATTGTTTTCAATGACCTCTTCAGTACCACGAATTGTTCTTTTAGTGCGTCCCACAACTCTTTTGCACTATTGCAGTGGAGCAGTCCAGCATAGATCTCACTGGGTAAGGCAGAAGCAACAATGCTAAATGCCTTAGCATCTAATTCTATTTTCTGGTAATCCTGCTCAGAGTAGTTATCAGGACTTTTTGGCACTTGAGTATTGGGATCCTCTGTACATGGAACCATTGGAATGTGAGGTCCAAATACAACAGATCGCCAATGAACAGTATTCTGTTGAGCTAAAATATGTCCGATCCTACGCAGCCAGATGAAATATTCATTTCTCTTCAGCATAGGTGGTTTAAACATCGATCCAATGTTAGAATCAAGTGTGTTTTGAGACATTTTGATGGTTTTCAACAGATTTTTGTTTTAAAAGCTTTTGAATGCAATAAAACTCTGTTTTCCATAAACTATCAAACGAATTAGCAGGGAGAGCTGATCTTTCAAATCAAATTGATAGTTAAATCAAATTTTGATTGACCAAGCTCTGATACCAATTGTTAGGATCTAAGTTTGAATTAGTTGTGATTTTTGTTTCAAAAATGGAAAGTGAACGTAGAAATCAAAGTAATATGCAGCGAAAATGTATGGAAAACTTTTATCACAACTAATGGTCGTTTGTTTTGATCATCATGCTTTCAAACTAATAGTTTTTGCCTGTGATCACAAACTCCCCCTTAGCCTAATAGGAACGATGTTAGTACAGAAATGCAGAGAAGATGATAGGCGAATGATCTTTTAGATAGATAAATAAAACAATACAATTGACAAACTATTTATACTACACTTCAAACCTCTAGCATCTTTGATGACGTCAGGGTTGATAGTGACATTTCACAAACAAAACTAACTCTAAGGACTGCTCTACCTAAACTCTGATCAATGCCAAGCACTATTCAGTGAATATAAAACTAATAAAAGCTAAACATTAATCTCTATCCTCTGCTTAAGTCTTCTGGCAGACTTTGATCTTGTCGTTTAGTGTGGGCAGATGATAGAAGGCAGAGCTTAGGCAGAACAGAGTTTATTGAATAGAGTTTGTAAACTCTGTTATCAGGACCAAACAACGATGTCATTTGGGTCTATTCTTCCTTTTTGCAGGTCATCACAATGAACGTTTCATGGGTGTCGTTAGAGATGATTAGTGTCTTGCTAGGTGACACAACTTGGTAACTTAAGGTTTTTGGTATTTTTAGTTCACAGACTTTGAGTTTGGTGTTTTGACGATTCTGATCCCTCAAGTAAATTTAGGAAGGTTTCAAGTTATGTGATACTTAGATTTGTTCCGTTAATGACACTGAGTCGAAATTATAATGTTCGTATTAACGAATATTTAGTACAAAAATTAAATGTTCGAAAATTTTGCCGGGTTACACCCCGTCTGTTGGGCTAAAGTTGGAGAAGCCAACTCTCTAGGCCTGTGATATTCCTTAAGACTGCGTATAAGATTATACAAATCCGTGACAGGCTCAAAATTGCCAGTGATAGGCAGAAAGCTATGCTGACAAGAGACGGAAACCTCTTAAGTTCCAAATCGAAGACAACGTGTTATTGAAAGTATCACTTGGGAATGGTGTAATGAGATTTGGAAAGAAGGGCAAGATGAGCCCAAGATATATTGGACCATTCAAGATAACTGAATGTGTGGTTCTGTAGCTAATAGGCTTAAGCTACATGAGGAACTGAATGGAATGCGTGATGTGTTCCACATTTTCAAATTTGAAGAAATGTCTAGCCGGTATGTCGCTAACTATGCCACACCATGATGTCAAATTGATGAAAACCTGAGTTACATTGAGAAACCTTTGTCGATCGAGAATCGACGGGTTAAAAAGCTTCGAAATAAATTCATTTGCCTCTACATTCGGTGTAATGATGCTCGGAGTTGGTACAAATGCCCTTACATAATCCGCAATGGTCCGACCTGGTGCTGCCATTTTTCTTTCTTCTACTTGAATTTCCTTTTCTTTTACTATCTCTTGATTGGTTATAGTAGCTTTTGTTTGAGTCTTCTCCTTTATTCTCTTTGCATCTCGCGCAAGATTATCTGAAGGCGGTATAAGCATAACTAAGATCCTAAAAGAAACCAAAATGGCTAGCCTAGAAGGCACATATAGCATGTGTCGCAAAAGGCATGTAAAACAATAACTAAAAGAACTGAAACGAAAGAAATAGAAACAAAAAGAATTATATATATATACACACAAAAATGATTAAATTACTGACTCAAATATTTTTTTTAAATCTCTGTATCCCCAGCAACACCGCTAAAAACTTGATGTGTGCGAATTATATATAAAATATATTAATCACACAATATTTAAGTTTATAAAAATGGAGATATCAAACACCAAACTACGCACATATAGGCAAGTGTACCTATCCTATACGAAGTATAATATTAGCAAGAACTGTTATGGGGGAATTTTTGACTTATATCCAGATGACATATCCTGATACTATATATATACGATGTTGCGACCAGGATACTGAACCAGGATATTGGTAACATCCTACGGGGGTATCTACTCGCTATTAACATTAATCCCAAAAGACTCGCTCAAGACGGTTAGGATATGAACGTTGGAGCTGGATAAAGAGTCTACAACGGTCGACAAGGGAATATTCAAGGCATCCCTAGAATATAGGATAGTTTGTTATTCTCGATTACTATTTATAGGGGGATTGGATCAGCAGTAGAGGACACGCAATCTCGTATACTTTCACTTTCTAATTGCAGCAACAATCACAAACACTCACAACACTTACATTATTCGATCATTGTAACACTTAGAGCTGATCCAAGTGGTATCCTGAAGTTGTATCCTATTGTTCAATCAATAAGAAGAACAAGGCAGCTGACGATTGTCAGCTCCCGAGGTTTTATGCCGGCGATCTAAAAAGATCAAGGGCTTTCCTCGTACATCTCGTGTCAACCTCTACTTCAGTTGCATTGATTTTACAAACTGATATAGTTCTGTATCTTGGGAACTATATCCTGAAACTGTTTTCATTATCACCAACTTAATACATTTTTGCAAACCTCAATAGCACACTACCTCACAAACTAAGTTTGGATCACTTAATTGCTTCGGTAATTTTTGACCAAAACAATTGGCGCCCACCGTGCGGCAAGTAGTGCTATTTTTAATCAAAACTTTGCTAAAAACACTAATCAGTTCTTTATTCTCTAATCTTTTTGTGAGATTGTTTTTTATGGCTTCTTAGTTAGGGTTGAGTTCTTCTTCGATGCCTACATCCACCTCTGTTGCAACTGGTTCATTGCCTCCCGCACCTTCACAAGCTCAGACTTTCCAAAGGAAGAATGAAAGCCAGATACCAAGCACTACTACTGCTCAAAATGTCTCCAGATCCGGAGTTTCAGGGAGAACTCCTGTTTTTGCTTCTAATGATGAAATTTTATCTTTATTTGGTAGTATACAAGATTAGATGAAGAAGCAACAGGAAACTAACCAGCTCATAATGAAGGAAATACAACTCTTGATGTCCAACTCCAAGAAACCTACTGAGGATATTGTTACCCCTTTGCAGCCAAGAATGTTGAACTTCAGTTCGGCAAACATATGCTGAGGATAATCAGGGCAACGTCGTACCGAGTCACTCCCGGAGCAATATCCCAGAAATCCCCTTATCGGCCAGGATATCGACTGTCAGGGATCCAGAGTATATGCTCCACAATCGCCAAGCTGGTAACTTGTCCATTAATACTAATATGCGACTGCTAACAACTTCGAATCTTCGCATGGATACAAGTGCAACAATGGCGTTATCCAGGGAACTCCAGAAATTAAAGGATATGATATCTAGTGTCACTGGGGGTAGTGCAACCAATACCGGAAGTATCCCAGGATAGTCACAACATATCCCGTTTTGCTCGCCATATTTGTGATGTTGAAATTCCCAAGAGATTCCAAACTCCCAACATGAAGCTTTAAGATGGCACTACGGATCCTGAAGAACATATTGCTCAGTATAGGGAGAGGATGGAAGTAAATCCTATCCCACAAGTTCTTAAGGAAGCATGCTATGCAAAGGCTTCTGTTCCACCTTAACAGGATCAGCCTTGAAATGGCTTTTAAACGTTCCACCTTATTCGATTACATCATTTGCTCATTTGGTTAATTTGTTTAACAGTCAGTTTTCTTGCAGTAGAAGCTTTGAAAAACTAACAAGTGACCTTTACAGGATAACACAGGGCCTTCAAGAATCCTTAAGGGATTATGTTAACAAATTCAGCAGGGAATCCCTAGATATCCCGAATCTTGATGTTGCTACGGCAGTGCAAGCATTCAAGATGGGATTACAGAAGGATTCCCAATTTTATCAGGATCTTTTATGAATCATTGCAGGAATCTGGACAAAGCTCGGAATAGAGCTCTAAGATATATCAGGCTTGAAGATGACAAGAAAATGCAAGAAAGGATGAATGCATCCTCAACATATGAATCAACGAATAGGAATCGGAATCCTCATATAAACCATACCGCTCTAAGTCGTATGCTAAAAATGACAACAAAGAGTGAATGCTGTTGAGGACGAAGATGCTGAAGAATATCCTGAATTGTCACAATATTGTTTTTCCAGTAAATATCTCTGAACTAATATATGCCATGCAGGGACTAGGGGACAAAGCAAGGTGGCCAAGAAAGAACCAGCAAAAGGATGATTGGAAGGATAAGTCCAAGTGGTGTGCCTTCCATGAAGATTTTGGACATGTAACAGAAGATTGCATAGCCCTGAGGAAGGAGATAAGCTACTTGCTGAACAAAGGCTACTTAAAAGATCTTCTTGGCAGAAAGAAGAATAAGGGTCAGGATACTGAGAAGGTCCTGAACGAGCAACATCACCTCCTCCAGACGACAAGATAATCAATTTCATATCTGGAGGATATGATATATGCAGAACCTCATACTCTGCCACTAAGAGACATGCCAAGGAGGCTAAGGCAAAAAGGGGAGACAAGCTAACAAGGATGACAACGCTTACAACTGACAAAGTGATAAGCGTTCGATAATGATGACCGGGATAGCATTCAGGATCCTCATCATGATGGTTGGTGATTATTTATTTATTTCTAATCATTTTATACGCAGGATATTGGTAGACAACGGGAGCTCGGTCAACATTATTCAGTTGGAAACCCTGAAGAGAATGAACATTCCAGAAATGGAGATTACCTCGAAATCCACTGTGCTCATAGGATTCAGTGGAGAAGCAAAGAACACTGTTGGAGAGATAAAGTTGCATGTATATGTTGAAGGAGTGAATTCAATGCAGCATTTTTGTGTCATGGATTCATTATCCTGCTATAATATTATATTAGGCAGGCTATGGATTCATGATATGAAGGCTGTATCTTCCACCTATCATCAGTGTATCAAGATCCCTACTCCTGGGGCATAGTCAAGGTGGAAAGCGATCAACAGGAGGCGAAGGAATCTTATTCCTCTTCGATGAAGGCCTAAAAAGATCTAAAGCAGGATAGCAATTAAAGATACAAGCCCAGGATATCGTGGAAGCTTCAGAGCAAGATGTTAAGAAAATTATCCTTGATCAGGATAACCTAGATATCTCGGTGCTTGTAGGGGCCAATATCCCTCAGGATATTGAGAATCAACTTACTAACATTTTGAAATGCAAGATGTCTATGTTTGCATGGAAACACGAAGACATGACAGGTATATCAAAATATATTATAACTCACAAACTTGGAATTGATAAATCTTTCAGGCCCGTTCAACAAAAGAGAATGAAATTTGCCCCTGAAAGAAATGCAATTATACAAGAGGAGGTTGAAAGGTTGCTCAAGTCCAAGATGATTAGGGAAGTCAAGTTTCCCAAATGGCTAGCAAACGTGGTGGTGGTCCAAAAGAAGAATGGGAAATAGAGAGTTTGTGTAGACTACACAGACCTCAACAAAGCTTGTCCAAAAGATCCATTTCCACTACCCCATATAGATTCCATGGTGGATGCAACCGCTGGACATGAAATGCTGACTTTCATGGATGCATCTTCAGGATTTCAACAAATCCAAATGGAACCATCCGATCAGGAGGATGCAACATTCATGACACCCACAGGTATATACTGTTATACTGTCATGCCCTTTGGTTTAAAAAATGCAGGTGCAACGTACCAGAGGCTGGTTAATATGATGTTTAAAGAAAAACTGGGGGACACCATGGAGTATGTATTGATGATATGGTGGTGAAATCCAAGAAATCGAGGATCACATCCAGGATTTAGAGTGTGCCTTCAATATCCTGGACCAGTATAATATGAAACTGAATCCTGCTAAGTACCATTTTGGAGTGGGGGCAGGAAAGTTTTTAGGATACGTGGTGACCAAGATGGGGATAGAAGCAAGTCCAGAACAGATTAAAGCTATCCTGGATCTTAAATCACCATCCAACATGAAGGATGTTCAGAGATTAACAGGAAGAGTAGCGGCATTAAACAGGTTGATATCAAGATCCTCAAAAAAATGCGAGGAATTATATGATATCCTGAAGAAAAATAAAAAGTTTGAATGGGGTGAAAGACATGAAGCTGCCCTGCAGGAGTTGAAGCAATATCTTTCAAGTGCACCCCTACTGATGCCTGAGGATGGTGAACCCTTATCCTTATATCTTGCAGTATCAGGGAATGCAGTAAGTGTTGTTTTGGTAAAGGATCACGAAGGCCAGCAGTATCCTGTTTATTATGTTAGTAAAAGCTTATTAGACGCTGAAACTAGATATTCGCATTTAGAGAAATTGATATTAGCTCTAGTCATGGCATCAACTAAGCTTAGACATTACTTTGAAACTCATAGGATACTGTTAAAACTAATTATCCTGTTAAAGATGTGCTTAGGAAACCTGAAATGTCTGGTAGAATGGCTAAATGGTCTGTTAAACTAAGTGCATATGATTTAGTATATGAACCTAGAAATGCTATAAAGTCTCAGGCCTTAGCAGACTTTGTGGCTGATTTTAGTAGTGATATTCAAAATGAGGCTGACCTAGAAGTACAACAATTGGGTGAGAATTCAGAATCTTGGATATTGTATACTGATGGTGCATCTAACATAAGAGGTGTAGGATTAGGTATACTACTAAAATCTCCATAGGGGACATATTACCCCAGACTATTAGATGTGAATTTCCTGCTACTAATAATGAAGCTGAGTATGAAGCCCTGATAGCAGGACTAGAATTGGCTAAGAATATGAATGTTAAATGTTTACAAGTGTATGTTGATTCCTTGTTGATTACTAACAATTTCAATGGATCTTATGCAATCAAAGGTGAAAAATTAGCTGAGTATCTTGAAATTGTTAAAAAATTTAGCAGGATATTTCGATGTATTTAAACTTGAACAGGTACCAAGAGAGGAGATCTGAAGCAGATGCTCTAGCAAACTTAGGATCTACTGTCAGGATACCAGAAGGAACCCGGATACCAATACTGCATATCTTATATCCTACGGCGGAACATCCTAAGTCCCAGGAAAAACAAGTAGCAAGTGTTCAGGATCCTGGCGATGTGTATCCTAAAAAGGATCCTGAATCCTGGATGGCTCCAATCATGAAATATCTACAAGAAGGAAATGTCCCAAGGGATGAGAATCCTAGAGCTTTCAGGATGAAGGTATCTCATTTTACAATAATAATAATATCTTGTACAGGAAGTCTCTTGAAGGTCCATACCTAAGATGCTTAAGGATCCTGAAACCAAGGAGGTACTTCAGTATATACACGAAGGAGATTATGGCAACCACACTAGGGGCAGATCCTTGTTCTCGAAGGTGTTGAGAAGGGATATTACTGGCCAACCATGAGGAAGGATGCTATGGAATATGCTTAGAAATGTGATGTCTGTCAAAGACATAGCAATATACTGCATCAGCCTGCAGAACCATTATATCCTCTCATGTCTCCTTGGCCATTTATGAAATGAGGGATGGATATAGTGGGAAAACTCCCAAAGGCACCTGGAGGAAAGGCTTTCATGCTGGCAATGACAGATTATTTCTCCAAGTGGGTTGAAGTAAAAGCCTTTGTCCAAGTAAGGGATCAAGAAGTGGTATCTTTCATCAAGGGAATATCCTGACAAGATTCGGGATACCGGTCAGAGATAATTTGTAATGGTTCCTAATTCATCAGCAAAAGGACTACTGATTTTTGCAAAAGTTGGGGAATTAAGATGATCACGTCAACACGGTGCATCCTCAAGCTACTGGATAGGCAGAATCCTCGAACAAGATAATTGTCAATAATTTGAAGAAGAGATTAGGTGCTAAAAAAGGAAAATGGGCAGAAGAATTACCATTTATCCTATGGGCTGATAGAACAACTGTGAAGAATGCTACTGAGCAAACCCCATTTTCTTTGGTGTTTGGGGCAGAAGCAGTGATTCCAACAGAGATGGTGATACCCACAGCTAGGTCAAACCTACGGGATCCTGAAGCGAATAATGTCAAGAGTTGGACACTATTGATGAAACAAGGGATGCGGCAAAGCTGAGGATGGCAGCATACCAATAAAGGATAGCCAAGTCGTACAACAAGAATTTAAGAACCAGAAGATTCTAAATTGGAGATTGGGTATTGAGAAAAGCGTTTCAAAATACGACTAATCCTGCTAATGGAAAGTTAGCTCCAAAATGGGAAGGGCCATACGAGATTGAGTCAGAATCAGGAAAAGGAGCATACCGGCTCAAGACCAGGGAGGGAGATATGATACCAAGATCCTAGAATGCTATACATCTTAAAGCTTATTTCAAGTGAGTTAAGAATTTGAATTCTGACTCAGGATGGTATGAATTTTATCTCTTTTAAAATATATATTTAATTAAGTTATTGTTCTTTGAAACCCACTACTGACTTAAGCATCGGAGGGGTGTTAGCCAAGCTAACACCCACCTTAGTTTAAAGGTGTTTTGTAGGATATGCTTAAAGGGATAATGCTCCAGGATATTTACTCAAGATGGATCGAAAGACTAGAGGATTGGCCCCCTCTCTCATGTTTAATGGATTCTGATCCCTTCACATGTTTAAAGGTATTCACCTTTCTTCCGAATTGGGTTTAAACACCCCGCTTAGAGCGCAAGTATCCGGGTATAGTTCAATATGGCGCGACCAGTTCATGTAAAAGTGGCTGACAATTTTGTTATTGTTGGCTATATCCCGGATCCTTACGGTATGTGAGGATTGATCACCCCCTCTCGCGAAAGGGTATTTTCATACTCTCTAAGGTTTAAAGGTTTTCACCTTTCTAAGTCTTGGAGTTTACACACTCCCGCCTATAGCGCACGAAAAACAAAGGGTTTATCCCAGGATACTAAGGGATTATCCCAAGGGTACTATGGGTTTATCCCCAGCAAAATTAAAATCTTAGAAAATTTCCAAATTGTAATTGTGTTTACCCACATTCTTTTATGAATAAAATATTTTGAAGTTCAAGCACTAAGTAAAGAAATCTTGGAGCATGCCATGCATTGATGCAATATCCTACACAGACAGGGGCCATCCATGCTGGGGACATTGCAAAGGATTCAAAGGTTGGAATCGAAAGTTTTTGCCTAAGTATTCTTGGTATGATTTCTTATTTATCGAGTTTTGGATATCTTATTTGAGTAACTACGTTTTCTATAAACATTATATTCAGCCAAGTTTTTGTCTAACATTTTTCATTAAAGGGTGACAAAATTTATCAGTATCCTGAGCAGGATATTTGATCAGGATGTTTAAAAACATGTCTTTCAAAATAAAAATATAACAGCAACAGATAAAACAGAAAGGTTAGTTTATTATTAACAAACCAAAATGTCACATTCTTGGCTTCGTCTTAAACCAAGACCCATCCACCAAGAATGTGATAAGTTCTAAAGCATATAAACATTATGACCGAAGGCTTCGTCCTGAAACTCAGGATCCCTCCACCTCAGGTCATCGCAAAATACTAATGTTTAAGTGCAGGAAATATAAATTGTTCAAGTGCGGGAAAAGTAAAATTGTTTAGGGGATTACAAACCATTCAAATTAAAAAAGTGGGCTCCGACCTAAGCAATAATATCCATCATTTCCCACTTCGATGCCCTCGCACAGCAGCATCTTCACCAACCTTCATCACTTCCTCAGCATCCCAACCAGCATCATCACTAGCATCTGCTCCAGTATTAGCCCCAGGATCTTACACCGGCTTCACCACCAGCCTCTGCTGCTACCTCGACTGCCTTAGAAGGCTCTGCAACCGTTGGCTTAGTAGGATACTCCACGGGATTACCACCGAGATCCTTCAATTTCGCCTCCCAGACTCCAATGGGCCAGGTTGGGCATTCAAAACCTATAGCCCTGGCTTCATTGGCCATTTTCAACCTGGCCTGGAGGAGGGAAATGACGACGGAACTCTTGAGGCCCTCCCTGTAGGTGATCATATCCTGCTCATGTTGAGTCTGAAACAACGTCCAGCATAACCTGGGCTTCTTGGGCAGCCTTCTTCATAGCAGCTTGAGACTCCTGGGTCATCACCTTGAATTTATCTTCATAATGCTGAGACTTAGCGGTAGCAATCTTTCCCTGGTCCACGATTGTGGCTTCAGCCTTCTTTAGCTTGGCCTCTAGCATCTTGTTGACCCCACAAGCTTCCTCGTAAAGATGCGTCAGGCGGCCAAGACCCTACAATTAGAAACACAGGTATCAGCATATATAACATAATCAGGATATCTGCTCAGCATATATGTGCAGGATACAGGATAAGGATATTTACCAGATTAAGGAAAGAAGTCATCAAGCCACTGGACTCAAAGAACCCCAGGTTCTCTTAAGAGAAGGCTTCAGCAGAAGTGGCCAGGGACTCAGTCTTTTTCCTCTTGCGGGAGCTGGAGGCACGAGCCTTTGTTGCTGAGGAAGGCTTGGGGGTGATTGTGGGCTTAGAACTGACAGGCGGTTTAGACGTGGTGGAAGGTCTGGAACTTGGCTCTATCTTTACCGGAGCAGGCCCGGAATAGCTGTCGAGTTCGTCAAGGTCAAACACTTCAGGGATCTTGGCTGGGTCTGCATAAAAGGGAAAAATTTTCAACTTTTCAATATTCTGATATCTTAACTAACCAAATATATGTAAATATATGTAGAACAAGTATTCTTACCAGACATGTTGGAGCTTGAATGTTGGCTTAAACTTGTGGGGAGTGGAGAAAAGCTTCTTTCACTTTCTGATAGCCGGTAGATGGTACTGATCCTTTCTTTCGATTCTGCAGATGGAGGGGCTAGTTCTTTGAGATTCGCTGCAAAAGAAGTAGACAAGGATGTCAGTTCGGGATGTAAGTTCAGGATACATTTGGGGATATAAATCCTACCAGCAGTTAACCAGCCAAGACATATATATATATGATACTGCGACCAGGATACTGAACCAGGATATTGGTAACATCCTGCGGGGGTATCCTAATCACTATTAACATTAATCTTTGGTTGCAAGGTACCAACGGATATGAAGACTTGCTCTCCCCGAAGACTAGCTCAAGACAGTTAGGATATGAACGTTGGAGCTGGAGAAAGAGTCTACAACGGTCACAAGAGAATATTCAAGGCATCCCTAGAATATAGAATAGTTTGTTATTCTCGATTACTATTTATAGGGGGCTTGGATAGCAGTAGAGGACATGCAATCTTGTATACTTTCACTTTCTAATTGCAGCAACAATCACAAACACTCACAACACTTACATTATTCGATCATTGTAACACTTAGAGCTGATCTAAGCGGTATCCTGAAGTTGTATCCTGATGTTCAATCAATAAGAAGAATAAGACAGCTGACGATTGTCAGCTCTCGAGGTTTTATGCCGTCGGTCTAAAAAGATCAAGGGCTTTCCTCGTACATCTCGTGTCAACCTCTACTTCATTTGCATTGATTTTACAAACCGATATAGTTCTGTATCCTGGAACTATATCCTGAAATTGTTTTCTTTATCAACCAACTTAATACATTTTTGCAAACCTCAATAGCACACTACCTCACAAACTAAGTTTGGATCACTTAATTGCTTTGGTAATTTTTGACCAAAACAAGAACCAAGTATCGATCTTGAGGACATTACGGCTCCTAATAATCAATCTTCTGTCAATATCTTACTGATGTAAAAGTTATTTGTGAATAAACTAATGATTACAAATAAGATATAAAAGTAAGCACGAATTGTGGTACTAGAGAAATCAGATTAGAGGATTAACCATTTAGGCCTTGACTTGTCTGGACTTGAATGACTACTGGTTTTAATTACTTATGAAAAATGTTTTATTACTTAGTTAAAACAGTGTGTGAGGTGCCAAAATGGATTAGAGCCCGCTAGGGTTAATTCCACAAAATCAGGGAATTAATGTTATAGACACACACCAAAACCTAATTTCGTGAATCATGTTTTAGTTATCATCATTTATTATTTAGGGTTTCTAGGTGGGTGGGGTCGAGACTGATCAACGGACACTGCAAATTCTGAACTAATTAAGATCAAACATATAGAAAACTCAAACTAGTTTCCAGATCCTTGTATTAGCAACATTTCCTCAGGTAGCTCACAAGTTTTATCAATTATTTCATCGATTTGTCTATTATCGATTATAGTTTCAAACCTCATATTATAAGTGTACTTGCTTATCGGATGTCGAGGGTCCGGTCAAAGATACATTTATAGATCCCAAATTACCTCAAATAGATAGTTAGTGGCAGTCAGGGTGTCGAGCCACAAAAAGTCTGTGGTCTGTGTCAGGATTCAGGTGATTACATATTTTGAAACAATCTATAAAGCTTGCTATTTAATTTTCTTTGTTTGTTTGGTTTTTGATAAAGTACGGATTTAATGATAAATTTTACTATTAACTATGAAAATGGTTCGCTTGAATTACTTGCAACACTTGATTACTTAGTTAAAACTTACACTTTGGAACAAGGTTCACACCTGGTTCAAATGTTCGCAAGACCTAGGGTTTCTACGTGTTTTAGATTTAATTTAGTTGCATTTGATTATTCACAGTTTAGTGTTATGATGCTTAGGTGTCGATAACTATCAACGTTACAGAGAACGGACAAAAATGCACTTCGTTACCTAGAACATGTAAACCCTAGTCTATATTAAAGCATAGTTGCATGATTCCATTTGACAAAGTCAAGTTTAATAATTCACTCGACAATTCATGAATTCGAAACAAATGCAAAACAATTAATATTTCACACAACTAGTCCAAAACTAAAATCATAAACAATTGTTAAAATTCTATAATCATACAAAAATCTCCATTGGAGTGAAACTCGAGCAGACTAGCCGCTCATGATACGCGAAGATTGATCACCGGATGATGAGGATGAAGAACTAGCCATGGATCTTGATTCTTGGTATGGTTGATGAAGGATTAGGGTTAGCGTTAGGAGATGGTTTGATGATATGGATGATCAGTGTTGAAGATGGATTGGTGTGGTGTGGATGGTAATGATTGGTTATGGTGACGGATTGATGATCAAGATGGATGATGATTTGAAAGAAGGTTTTTCAAGTTTTAGGCTCCAAGACCATTGTAACTCCAGATCTCTTTCAGAAACATAATAATCCCACAACTCTTTCGGTCAAACGTCAAACAATGCCCCGATTTGCAAGAAATCCCTACGACGCATCGCCGGCACTGGTTTTGAATTATACCTTAGAAATTTTAATAAATAATATGGCAACACGTGTGTTAATGCACTTGGAGTGAAAAGTGTCACACCCTCAATTTCCACTTGCGGAGTTTTACCGCGAGGCGTGTGAACAAACCAGAATCTGAAACACTAGTACGTCGAACGACTCTATATGATTTGATAATACGTTTTCCAAAATCATTTGTTGTAGATTTTATATTGTCTAAATTAATTACCGATATTTAGCAGAGCATTAGTTTTTCAAGTTGAGCGGAAGCATAAAATAAATAGTGAAGCGGGCGCCAACACAAACGCCAAAACAAATGAAAAACCCCAAAACAATATTGATAAATAAGACTCGATAAAAGATGTCTTGTTCAATGCATGTGCGTGCACCTAGAGCTCCTAGCGTCCTGAGAAACATGTAAAGAAACAAGTGTCAACATTAAAGATGAGTGAGTTCACAGGTTTTCATAAATTCGTTTGTTCGGTTATAGTTTGTTTTCTCCCGTTATCCCTAACCCGGGATAACGAATTGGTTCCATTATTCCAAACCGGAATAATAAGTTGTTGCTTCCAATATTCCAAACCCGGAATATTAAGTTGTTGTTTCCAATATTCCAAACCCGGAATATTAAGTTGATGTTTCCAATATTCCAAACCCGGAATATTAAGTTGTTGTTTCCATTATTCCAAACCCGGAATAATAAGTTGTTGCTTCCAATATTCCAAACCCGGAATATTAAGTTGATTCGTAATTAAGTTCAATGTTAATATATATAGGTAGCTAGCCTAAAGTCATGTCACGTAAGAGTTCGCGATCGAAGCTGACTGTTGTGCCTCCGTTTTGCCAGGCCTATCACATGACCATGGCGAAGTTAGGCCAAATTATTCACCCGTTGACCATACCCGGTCGGCTAGCGCGACTAGCTCGGATGGGGCTTGTCGGGCCCAGTAGTACTACTTATAATTCCCCCGCTATTAAACCCAATACTAACGATCCGAGAGATTGACGAGGACTTAAGTGATAAAGCTGCTTAGTGACCACAACATTACATTAACATTAACTTAGTTACCGAATAGTTATGTGACGTTAAATTCGTATAACGTAAAGAGATTGAGTTTGAGAGTGTATACATGTTTCTCCCCTGTTGTTTAAAAACCTGATAAAGTTAGGGGCCGTGAACTCACCTTTATTTGCTCGGTTAGTGTAGCAAAGATGTTATAAGAGATGGGACCGCTAGTTGCATCCTAACAAACCAATTAATTCCAAGTCAGTGTGTGAACACACCAATACAAATTCTACACGTAATTTACGCACAAAGTGATACACACAAACAACATATCTAACACTCAAACATGCATGCAAGTATCCTCATGTGAACCTAGTGATCAAAACAACTTATCATAAACATAAACCAATTCATGCCACAATTTGGTGCACACAATCACAAGTTATCAGTTTCAGCTTAACACTCATAATTCAGCTGTTTTCTAGGATTTTTATAATATAGTTCCAACATCCAAAAAATTCCAATATTTTTACAGTAGGTGACATTTATACCATAGAAATTTATATAAATTTTCCAAGTCCTAATTCTTTACCAATTAACCATAAATACTAATATACTAGGCTGCAGTCAGATTTGTCGCCTTCTGACTGCAGTCCACGGAAGAATTTATTTAAAAATCACTGATCGTCCGATTAACAAAATTCCAGTTGGAGTTGCCCGGAAATTTCCATACCTAGTTGCTGTACAAAAATCATGACTCAACTCCCTACTGATTTAAAAATCCAACTCGATAAACAACTAACAAAATTTCAGGATTTTTACAGTTTTTGTTACTGAACTTATTTAGCCCTTTAAAAATATCAAACGACTTCAGAAAATTATGAATCCAGCGCCCTTAGATTCGTTATTCAAATCTCTACGTTCCAGACATCAGAAAATCCGTTTTTCGACAACTAATGACCGAGTTACAGCCAGATGAAGTCGGCTGTAACCATTAGTCAGCAACTGTTTTCAGCATATTGTTACCATTAACTCGCACAATCCGTCAATATTATTAACCTAGGCGATCAAGAACCGGTTTTTCTAATCATAATTCAATAACCATAACATATCCATGCAACCCTAGTTCATAACCCTAGTTTTTATAAACAAAACATACTTGCAAACCTACAAGTTCCGCAAACTATTACACATGCAAACAATGATAGTTCAGCCGATTATTTTCAACATATAAAATCCGAAACAACTAATCAATTAATCATTCAAGCATATATATATATCCGAACATGATCTCGTAATCAAAGATAACCCTAACCTTGAATAACTAGGTAAACAAGCCGGGACTTGGACAAGGAGTATCCTGCTGTTCCAGCAAGATCGTGACCGAGAGGATGATGATAAAGTGGGCTGTTTTGTTGATCGAATAGAGGTGAACAAGGGCTGTTTGCGGTTGAATGGAGTGAACGAGGGCTGATCAGATTAAGATGAAGGCTGCTCGCGATCAATGGGACAAGAGTGAGGCAGTTTGCGGTCGAAGAAGATGAAAGACTTGGCTGCTGCTTGCTGCGACCGAGAGGAAGGCGGCTGTTTTGTTTGTTAGGGTTTTGGAATTGTGAAGGAGCATGCATGGGTGGTATATATAGGCGCAAAGAGATAAGGATTGTGGGTTTGGTTTGAGCTCGTGGCCGAGGAACTTGGGTTGGGTCGGTTTGGGTTTTACGCAATGGGTTTGGGGTTTGGTTTGCACACGGGTTAGTTTGGTTTGATCTTGCGGTTTTTGGGCTTGTTCTCGGTTTAGGTTTGTGGTTTGGGTTGCATACGGCCGAGAATGGCTTAAGGTTTAAGATCTACATCTCGCGGCCGAAGACTTGGGTTTCAGGTTTCCTAGTTTCACAAAGAGTTCAGTTTGTGTTTGTGTCGCGGTTCGGTTCGTGTGCATATTTATTATACATACATATATTGTATAACTAAAACAATTCACGTAAATACACATCACGTATTCATTAACTCATACGCGTTCATACACATAGCACGTAATTAGTTTGACAAGTATTACGTTTAAGTTATCCGAAAAACCCGGGATGTCACAAAAAGTGCAGTCTCTCAATAGTTCAGGGGTCCTTTATGTAAATCTTGTAAACTTATAGGTTGTCCGAACTTACTTTGATGTTTTCCGAGTTTATGTTGTCTCCGGATTAGGGTTGCTTCCTAATCCGGGTTTAGTATGTTTCTGAGTTTACCGATATGTATTCTGGACTTGGGTATGTAGTTCCCAAGTCCGGGTTTATGTTTAGATTGTTAGTGTCCGGACTTTACATGTGTTATGTAGTCCGAGTTTATGTATTGTTCGACCTTGGGCCTGTTTTGTCTATCCAGACAAGTGTGTTCGGATTTATCTTGTATATAACCATTGAGTGGGAATGACAAGATGGCAGTTTTTTTGTGGAAAGTTTGTGCAGCAAGAAAACCCTAATCATTAGTGTCTTTGTTTTGTCTGGCGCTACTGTGTGTGTGACGTCATTCATCATCTACATCAAAGAATACTCTGTGTATTCTTTGATTTCTCTCATTCATCTTGTTCTTGATACATTATCCTACAGTGGTGATTGCTAGGTGGATTCCGCACACTTAGTGATTGTTTTAGTGAGTGAGATCCTTGGATTAGGTGACCTTACAAGTGGTATCAGAGCAACCACGGGACCCCGATGCATCCGCGTATCTTTAAAGATTGTGAAGGCACAAAAGAGACAAGGCATGAAGATGTTCTTCCTGTTCCACATCCTCTGCTTGTGTGAATAGTTCAAGATAACTACAATCCTGATAATGATCAGAGTTGGATTGATATGCGAAATGGGGTTGCAGAAATCTTTGGAGCTGGGGATAATGAGGGTGCTCCCCCAGATGATCAGGATCCGGTGGTTGTTCAACCTCAGGTTGATCTTCAACAACCACCGGTCAATGAACCTTTGCCTGAACCCATAGCTGAACCAGTTGTTGAAAATCCTATTGAAGAAAACATTGGTCATGTTGAGCAGCCAGTTGCTACTACTTCAGCACCAGGTGTTACTGTAGAGACTAATCCACTAATTTTAGAGCTTGATGCAGCTTTGGAAGCTGGTCCTTCATCTCGTATTGTAGATAAAGGGAAGAGGATTATTGATGATCAGATGATGATATGTTGTCAGAAAAGAAGTATCTTCAGTTGGTGCAAAAGGATTTGCAAAACAGAATTTCACCTGCTGAGAAAGAACAACTTGATTTATTTCGAGCGAGGTTACTTCCTTCGGTCCCTCTTCCAAATAGGGTCTACGTTTAGCGGTTTGGAATAATAAGTTAAATGATTTGGATTCTATTACTTCCAGCTCTTATTCGGATGATGATAATGATGAAGACCGTCGTCCTCCTGATTCTGGTGTTGTTCGTATCACACCGCCAATCAGGACGTACAAACGACGACCGGTTGTTGAAGGTTTGGATATTCAGGTTTCGAGTATTGAAGATGTTCCAGTAAATGTTTCTTTGAGTGCAGTTATCAATTCGGTTACTAGTGGTCTTACTTTTTTGGGAAGATCAGTTTCTCTTTCGTAGATTACCGCTCCGCTACCAGTTACTCCTTCTGTGGAGTCCATCAGTATCTATACTTCCGTTGAAACTTCTTCCCCATTAGTGTCTTCTGCTATTCCTACCACTTCGTTGTTTGAATCTCTTACTTCTCCGATGAATTTCGGTAATTTGTTTGCCTCCTCGGGAAGTATTGTTTTGCCACCTCTTCCTTCAGGACTTTTAGGGAGACTACCGGATGCAACTCCTAGTTCTGTGCGACCGAGTTCTCCTGCTACCCAAAGTTCTTCGGGAGCTAAAAAGTCGAAGCGGTCACCAACTAAGACCGGGGTGCCTAAGGCTCGATCTGTTCGTCCAAAGGTCACTTTCATTCCTAATCCTCTGTTACGACAGAAGCAAGCTGAGCCAAGACCGCCTGTTCCTCAACTGTCTGGTCTAAGGCCTTTTGGTTCTCGACCTACTGCATCTGCTTCTATATTGAGGCCTCCGGGGGCAGCGAGTATTAGTGAAGAGCAAAATTTTCCTAAGTTCGTTCAATCTCAGTTTCTGGATGTTGCCAATGTATTGAGAGAACAACGGGAACAGTTCAGAATCAGCGAAGAGAGATCGAGCATTATAATAAAAAGGATGCAATGAGGGATCAGCAGATGACTCATTTGTTTCTTTGTCCAAGAATCAGGGTATTCAGTTGGGTAACCTCATTAAACAGGAAGCTTCTTCGGCTGCCCGTCACGACTCTAGTCAAGGCTACCGATCAGATACTTTAGATTGTCACGGATCTTGTGAAGCTCATTGCTGCTCAGGGGGAGAATACGGCTTTACAAGTGCAAGCTCAATGCAAAACTGATGAGCTCAAGAAAATTCATGATGATCTTCACAAAGACAAGGATCCTGAAGCCGTTGTGCAGGGGAGCAGCCAAGGAGTTCACTTGCTTCTGAAACTGCAACCACTGCTCAGGCTGAGGGGGAGTCTTCAGGAGCTGGTCCGGGGGAGACAAGGGCCCCACTGATGCTGATTCGGGTGCTCTTTCTGATTCTGAAAATACTGCTGGTGAATTGGTTTTAGATGATGGTGATGTTGTGGAATGATTAAGTAGAAGACTGGAAGTCAGACGATGATCTTGTTGTCAAGTTTGATGTAATTGAAACGGGTAAAGGGAAAAGTATTGAATACGAGTCCTTGAAGGTGAACATGGATGATCTCAGAAGCTACCTATTTGGGGATGTTATGCCTGATGAAATGTGTCCCTAAAGAGGTCCATATGGCGGCTCATAACTGGTTTAAAGCTCTTCAAGATGAAACTCAAAAGAATAGTTATTTTAACACCAGAGGTGAGAACTCAGGCTAGATTAGGAGTTGGGATTTCGATGAGCAGCATAGCTTGGTCATGATTAAACGTACCGATGGAGTTCAATACTTTAGGCCATGGGCTAAATATTTACAGACTTTACTGCTCGTGATTTGCATCATCTTGCTCCGCTGAATCTCAACAATTACACCAACGTGGCTTGTATTAGAGGCTTAATACCTCATTTGGTTGCTGAGAGTCGAGAAAGCAAGTGGAAAACTTTCAAGCCTGTCGCTGGACGAGTTTTTAAGTCCATAGATAAGTTCACAGGGAAGTAGGTGTTGAAGATGGTCTATCCTCCTGCTAGATGCCTATGGAAAATTCCTTTGCGAAGATTTGATCTTGATAAGATTATGGATATTGGCTATCGGTATCTTGATGGAAAAACTGGGAAGCGGTGATTACTAAAAAGAAAGTGTCCGAAGAGATTCTGCGGATATTAGATCCAATTTGGCTTGTTAACTTGAAGATGGAACATCTGAAAAAGCTACGTCGTCTGCCTATGCGTTACCTTGAAGAAGACCGTATGTTGGCTAATCAATTCATCAAGGTAGTGCAGTTCTGTGCGAAGAATTAAGTATGTTTTCCGAGTTTATGTTGTCTCTGGATTAAGGTTGTAAAAAACTTATAGGTTGTCTGAACTTACTTTGATGTTTTCTGAGTTTATGTTGTCTCCGGATTAGGGTTGCTTCCTAATTTGGGTTTAGTATGTTTCCGAGATTACCGATATGTATTCCGGACTTGGGTATGTAGTTCCCAAGTCCGGGTTTATGTTTAGATTGTTAGTGTCTGGACTTTACATGTGTTATGTAGTCCGAGTTTATGTATTGTTGGGCCTTGGGCCTATTTTGTCTATCCGGAAAAGTGTGTCCGCGATTTATTTTGTATATAACCATTGAGTGGGAATGGCAAGATGGCAGTTCTTTTGTGGAAAGTTAGTGAAGCAAGAAAACCCTAAGTCATTAGTATGTGTGTTTTGCCTAGCGGCTACCGTGTGTGTGACGACATTCGCAACCAAGAGTCAAACAGTTTGACTTATGTTTTGACTTTCGATTCTGACACGTTTGGTCAAGTTTAGAGCTTGTATAAATGTTGTTATATGATCATATTATTGTATGGAATAACATTTTGTGGTTATGCTATTTGATCATATCATTTGATAGGTTTAAAGATAAAGTCCCTATAATATGTCTAAAAATACCAAAATTGCCTTTCTCGCCTAATTATGGTTTTAAAACCAATTTTACTTATAATCTGAGTTTGGAATTGAATTTATAACATAATGAAGTATACTTTGGCATAAGAGACTTGTCTTAGACCTATTTGACCACCCAATACCGCATATGCGCGTACGACTAGTTTAAATAGCATAAATATATAAACTAGCCGAATCGGGTCAAAACCTTTCCAAATAAGTTCTAATCAGAATGCTTGGTTATATGACCCAAATTATACAAGTCTTAGCACTCAGAAGGGTATAAACCACATTCTAGCTTGGTTATATGACTCAAATTATACAAGTCTTAGCTCTTGGAAGGGTATAAACCACATTCTATCCGGTCAACGCTTAACCTAGCGAACCGTACATATTTATTTAAGTTAACTGGTCAAAGTCAAATGACTTGTATAAGACCCGTTAACCTTCTAACGAATCATAGTTTCGTTCATTCCACTCTTAGCCTATTTTTGTCACGGCCCCTGACCCCATCCTGAGAGCAGGAGCCGTGAACCAGTCAAGTGGTACTGGTGTTTAGTGGTACCGGTGTTTATTAAATACGCAGCGGAAAAAAATTTTATCAGGATCGTAGTTAGGAAATAAATTCAGAATTTATAAAACACCAAATAATTAATATTAAATAAATGGGTTAAAACCCGTATTATGTTTTCATAGGGATAAACCCTAATTAATAAAATATAAATTTCTTCTTTTATTCAGGTAATTATAGCCACTTTATTTAAGCCTTAAGTGCTCCATAGCTGGCTTCTTATGACTTTCACAGGAAGTTACCTGAAACGCTTTTGAAAACATTTTGTCAGATAAAAATACTGGTGAGTTCATTCCAGTTTGGTAAAAAGATATATTGTTATATTTTACAGTATCAAGGGCAATTACATTGCTTTATCTAACAAAAACTCAATCGGTATATTTCATGTTGGCAGTTACAATGACTGTGATCATACCACTATTGGCTAACTTCCGTCCAATAGTGACGTTGGACTAAGTAGTGTATACAAAACTCCACATATCGACAGTAATTG
Source organism: Scalesia atractyloides (assembly GCA_947069175.1). NCBI lineage: Eukaryota > Viridiplantae > Streptophyta > Magnoliopsida > Asterales > Asteraceae > Scalesia > Scalesia atractyloides. Next base: position 68,267,226 of record CAMTDV010000021.1, read on the forward strand.
TAGATTAGCAAAAACTTAATCATTGTAAATACAACTTTTCAAAACAGTTTAGGGTTTTGTAAAAGCATTTGAGAAAAGTAGAATGACTCACTTGGTAACTTTAGGGTTTAACTACAGGCCTCCTGGTATAATCTTGGGTATAACTCCTAAGCTATTTGATAAAATATATAATGCACTCATGTTAACTATAATAACCCAATTCAACTTTATCAATATATCACGAGATAGAACCCCAACTTAGTTTACAAAGCATAGCCTTTATCAGACAGCGCTTTGGCATCAGTTGTTGGGTTCAAGATCAATCAGACAGGATATCAACTCAGTGATCAGGGTTAAAACATTTAAAACGAAGCAGAGCTTTGTAGGATTATAGATGAAATATTAAAGAAAATAAGTTATAGAAGAGACAGAAAAGGAAAGCAAGAGAGAGAGCAGAAGGAAAAGAAAATGTTATGTTTTATTTATACTAAAATTCTTCAACTTGGTGCCCACGTCTTCCACGTACACATTCAATAGTTTTAAATTTATTATTATTTTATTATTATAATTAATTTAGCTGCTTCACTCATTTATCGCTTATAACTTCTAAAATATGACATTTTATAAAACGATTAATATGCCATTAGAACAATATTTTTATCTACATTTTGACCTAAGTTTCATTAAAAACAGAGTTAGGTTAATTATAATGTATTTTTATTATTATGATTTTTTAAACGGTTCCTATGTTCGTCTAAATACCTCATATTTCTAACAGTCAACTTACCCGTTTAATAATATAAGTTTCTATATACTTTATTTTAAATTATTTTATAAATAAAAATTTTGGAAATGTTAAAATTTTACTTTATAGAGGCTTGGAATATGACACTAGCCGCATGGTCGGGTATTGGATAAAGGGCGAATGATGTCATGAAATTCAAATAACCAGTTTTAATCTGTTTTGCTTGATAACTTAAACATTGTGGGTTAATACGACCGTGTCCTGGAAAACCCGACTCATTTAATTGCAAATGGCCATTACCTAAGCGCGGGGTGTAGGCATAGACCTGACAGACGCTAATGTTGTATTTATATGATATTGAAAATGTGGTGGTTGATTAATCATGTACCGACATTTAGTTTCTGATACCCAACTATATTGACAAGCATGTAAAACTGGTAACAAGAGATATAGTTTGTCCCAAGTTATTTTAAAATGATATACCAAATGGTATCAAAATCATTTTGAAAAATATTTTCAAAAACAGTCAGGTAACTGTATTTACCAGTGAAAACTGACGTATTTTCAAAAGACTAAGGGTCGGTTATATAGCAAGTACAAAATAGGCTGGAGTTGCCTGGTCTTTAATTATAGGAATTTGTGACTCCACGGAAAAGACCCTATTAGTCTCAAGTATTATTTTATATCATTCGATCCGCCTGTGGATCTTTTTAGTACGAACAACTTTGTACTTTGTTTCTGTTTGTACTTTTGGATAATGTAATTTAAAATCCCATATTTCGTTGTGCATTGTGATTACTCATTTCAGTCGTCATGCATAAATCCCAAGTCACCGGGAAATCAAGGTGTGACATTGGTGTGTCGGCGACACGACACTTGGCTGTCACCAATGCGGTTATCACGTTCTTGGCCTGTTTTCCTCGTTTTTCGTGCCCGATCGCTTCTAGCTCCGTCCCTATGTCTCGTAAGGCTCCAGAAATGCTCCTTAAATTCTGTTAGACCTGTAAAATACAAATCATATTAAATTAGATCATTCGAAACCCAAATTCTCGTTAAAACACAAATTTAAATACTTATAACACCAGATTTTCGATCATGTATCACTTGCGTAACCTAAGGATAATACATGTCGAATCTAACATTCATAACGTCAAAAAAAGATCAACACGAACACATAAATCAGAACAAAAATCAATAATAACAAGTAATCATACATATCATAAGATCAAAATTATCAAAACTTGTAAAAATCTCACAATCACACCTAAAAACCAACATTTAAATCAAACCAAAATCATAATCATCTTAGCCTAAATGGCTACAAAGTTTTAGCCTAGCATAATAATGTAAAACAAATCAGAATTAATACGAAGTTATGGATGATATATAAACTGAAAATGAAAGCAAATCGAATCAATATGCGCGATTAAACGTGAATCGAATGGTAGGATCTTCAATCCTCAAGCTTTTAGATTTTTATATCTTCTATGCTTCCAAACAACCTTCTCAGCCTCCAAATCGTGTCTCTTAGGGTCCAGTCGTCATGGGCTTAAATAGGCAAAATTAGAGTTTTCTCTATCGAAGGTACATCCCATATCTTCATTTAACGGTACGGCCATACCCTTTAAGAGCAAAAAGTTGTTGAAGTAACTTGGCGAGAATGCTAGAAAATATTAGGGGATACATCCCCTTCTAAAGAAGTATGACCATGCCCTTATTAAGCCCAAATCCCAATATTTGAATTCCTCTTGTTGAAACACCCAAGAGTTATATATTGTGGGCTTCATAACTTATTTTCTAACCTAAGACGTGCCCGTTTGAAATCTAGATTCTTCCATGTAGTACTGTTTTTTTTAGTTTGCCTCGTTCCTTAGGTTTTTATCCAAACTCTTCGTAAACACCATCAAAACCTATATATTCATAATATGAATCAATAAGGACCATTATATATATATATATATATATATATATTCGTAAACACCATCAAAACATGTTACTTTAAGAGCACATCAATGACACATCAAGAAATTAATTGGGGATTAGAGTGAAAATTAATTAAGAAATATAACAAATTAATTTTCTTTAAATACTTATTGGCAAAAGTCTCAACGGTTCAATAGATAATCAATTGGAGGGACTTTGATTTTTGACAAGGAAAGTCTCTAGTTGATTTATTTTATTTGAGAGACAAAAGGTTTCCATAAATAGAAAAAAGCAACATGTTTTACCAAATCACAACCATGTTTTGAAAAATAAACATCTATGTTGATAGATGTTAAATGGTTGCATTGAAAAGAAAAAATTATCCAGATGTACGGGTGTGGAAAAGGTGTGTGGACATATTATATTTGTTACACAACGTTAAAGATTAAAAAGGAATTAAAAAACAAAAACTAGACGATCCACGGTCGATGCATTTTTAAAGGTAATATTTTTTGTATCCGCAAGGTTATCACTAATGTGTTGAGTGATGCATTTGTAAAAGGGTTTCACCATTAATTGATGATTATTGTAAAACATAATTGGGAAGATAATGTTGGGAGATTACTCACCATTGTTATAGAATGAGTAAGGTGATTACTACCATGGACTACTGAAGAAACGTAAAGATACACAATAGTGATAGTGGGTTGAAGAATGTGATTACTACCTTTGATTAGTGAAGGAGTTTGTACGAATAATTTCTTTCGTCTAAAAGAAGGGTTTTAGTGGAGAAACTCTCGATTTAAAAATCATGAATAGGACATAGAGTGAATTAGTTAACATCTACTTAAACCTCTATAAATCAATATTATGTTTCTGAACCCTTAACTCTTTACATTCATTACCCATTTGCATTGTTAAGTTCCAAACAAGTTTAAACAAATTAAGTTCATGCTAAATTGAAGAAAAAATTAAGAAAACCATGCATCTGTTATCTAATTTTTTGTGTATTCTCACATCAGTCAGAATTGTCGTATACAATGTTTTAAACACTGGTATAAACCGGCCGGTTATACCGGTTAAACCGGATATCGGACACAAGTCAAGTACAATAAAGGCCGGTAAAACCCGAATACGATATGTCTTATGTACCGACGAGAAATCGGTTGTACCGGTTCAAACCATTGAACCGGTTTCAAATAGTTGAACCGGTTTGCATTATCTTAAGATTTAATTTCTTAATTTTAATAAAATACGATATTAAGGTAATATTGCTCTTCCATATTTTTAGTAATTAACCTAGTGTGTTCTATTCCAATATTTCATTGTTGTTGAAACTGTTACCCACCTCGTACAGTGCAATATTGTTTATAACTAATTAAAATATTCTTAAAATGCTTAATAGTTTACAATAAAAATTATTGTTTTTAGAAAAAAAAATATGATCAGTTATATAAATCCTAGTTGAGATTGGATTGTTTTATTGAGATGAATTTGTATTTTATGGAATTTATAGGGTTAACTAGTAACCCGGTTCAATCGCTCGATACAACCCGGTTCAACCTGTTGAACCATTTTAGGGTACAACTTAAAAACCGGCTTTTAAAACATTGGTCATATATGAAATTATTTTAAAATAAGATAAAGAGGCGGTTATATAAAAATTCTCTAAAATGTTTTACAAAAATGTTATTTTTATAAATATATTAAATATTTAGTAAACATATCATAATCTCTATTACTAAATATTTAATACATATAGTTTTTAGTAAATTATCATTTTAGTCCATGAGATTTGACCCAATATGTCACTTTAATTCAAATAGTTTTTTTATCTATAAAATCCAAATAGTTTTTTTTTGTCATTTTAGTCCCTGACTTTTTGCTATTTTTTTTTTTGCAATTTTCATTCACTACCACCACCCCCCACCACTCATCTCATCACAACCTTCTATCATCACCACCACCTGCCTACACCATCACCACCCACCCACCCACCCGCCCCACCACCATCACCACCCAACATTTCCACCACCACCAGCCACTTGTCTGCCACCCACGTCATCAACAACACTACCGCATCATCGCAAAACAGCAACCACTGCCATTATCTTCACTTTAAATCGGCACATTACCATCCCCATACCATCACATTTGTAGGAAAAAAAATGTGGTTTGACCAAACTGCTCCTAAGTTAAATGACTTTTTTTAATCGAGTTAGTGGATTTGATGAAACTGGCAATGACAAAAGTCAGAGACTAACATGACAGGGAAAAAACTATTTAAACTAAAATAACAGAAAAAAAAAACTATTTGAACTAAAGTGACATTTTGAATCAAATCTCAGGAACTAAAATAACAATTTACTCTATATTTTTTATAATACACATACACAATTTGTAACCTACCTCATTATTATAAATAATGCTAACATTTTGTTTGTGCTTTATGTTGTTGTACTATATGTATAGGAGTCTTTCAAAAAAAAATTTGATATTTCATTTTTCATCCAAAGGTTTTTATCTTGTCATTTTAATTTTATAATTTTTTTTATTTTTAACCCAAAGTTTTTCATGTTTTGCAAACTAACCCAAACATTTTTTATTTTCAACTTTGATCCCTTATAAATTTCATCTTTCGCAAGTTTTTTGTTTTACGTTTCTTCAAAATTTTGCGAGTCAACACGCCGCAACATGTGTATGTGGTTCAACGTTTTTTTCTTCTGTTTTTCCCATCTGACAGGCCCGTCGTCATTTGACAAGTTCGTTCCAATACGCGCGGGTCCTAAATCGACTTAGTTTTTTATTTCTACATTTTACGTTTGTTCTAATTTCTTCGCATTAACACGTCGCAAGGGGTGTGCGTGATTCAATGATTTTGCATCTGTTTTTCGATCAGTGTTATTTTTCCTTTTTTATATTTATTTTATTTTACGAGCTCTTTTGTTGTTGTGGTGTGGCATTGTGGCTACCTTGGCACGATTTTACAAACGTTTTTAACAAAAAATTAATAAAAGTTATTTGTTTTGATTTACCCCTATACCTCATTTACTTAACAAAAACTAATTTTTACGTGCATATTTTTACTTACGTGTCGGTATGAATTCTATTTGCTCTATTCGATGTAAACTTTTTTTCTAGAAACGAGTTAGATCAAATATAATACGTTTTTGTTTAAAAAAAATAATCTTTATGTGCTTACTTTTATATACGTTTCGTATAAATTTGAGTTGGTGTATATTTCAAAGTAAACTTTTTTGGGAAATGCATGAGGTCAGATGTAATATATTTCCGTGTTTATTTTATGGATGTTTTGTTAATTTAGTTTCAAACCGAGTGGAGTCAAATTATGATTTTTTCCCCTTTTTTTCAAAAGTTTAATTAATCTTTTTTATTATACGTGTTAGCTTTTCCGTTATACCCTTTAAGTTTTCTATGATACATCTAAATGCATGTTTTCACATGATTAACGCATCACATAATTTTTGAACTAATCCATTCGATGCTTGTTATATACCCGCAGTGCAACGCACGCGAGTCTTATTACCAGTAATAATTATTATTGTAAAGTTTTCTTAAATAATAATATTACACGTCAATCTCCAAAAACAAACAATGATGACTGCCACGTACCAGTCAGTAATTCCCATCTTCAGAACACGAAGATCCGGGCTAACATGCGTAACCCCATCAACCAATCCAGTTTCCATCCTCTACACTCACGTCCACCCTACCTTCCCTGTTCCCCTCGCCTCATTGGCCCAAACCCAACAACTTTAAAAACCATCCAACGACTCACATCTCGACACCTACACACCACACCTACACCTCACCCACACCTGATCATATCTCCGATTATTATTTTTATTATACACGTATAAAAACACCATAAAGAGCACCATCTTTTTTCTAATATTCTCTCTCTCTGGTTGTCAGGCAATTTTCTCGTTTAACCCTAGGGTTTTTTTCTCTCTCTCTCTCTTCGAATACTTTGATTAACGTACCTATGTGTTGAGATTTTTCTTAAATTAACCCTTCGATTGTTCTGATTTCGTTTTTTTTGTTCGATTTTGGTGCCAAAGGGTGGAATTGGAAGAGTCGGTGCTCGAATTTGGTCTCCTTTCAAGAACAGGTCTGTTTTGATCATGTGAATATAGTATTTGTTTGATTTTTGTTGAAATTGATTGGATTTTGAATGTAAAAGCAGTGTTTTGAATGTGAAATTGATCATTGATGTGGATTATGTATTTTTTGGTCCTGGAATTTGTATAGAAATTAGATTAAATATTAAGCTTTTTGTCGTAGTAGATGTAATGATTGTTATTTGCTTTTTTATTTTTATTTGTATATTTATATATGTTTTTTGGAATAGTGGATATGTTTTTGATATGTGTTAAAGTTAAGGTTGTGTAATTTTTTTTTCTGAATTATGTGTGATGTGGATTTGTAGGGGTGGAAGCCCCGTGATGGTGTGAATGTGTGATTTTGGTTTTGGGGATGAGAGGCTATAGGGTTTTGTAAAGGGTGTTGTTTTGAATATGTGGCTTTTTCATTAGTTGATGCTAAAAAAGTGAGATTTTGTGCAGTGTTTGTTTGAAAGCCCACGCCTTTGGCGCGAGTCTGTTATGATTAGGATAGCATGATGAAATTATGGAATTATGCCAACGAGTGTCGTTTGCCGTTTTTGTTTGGGCCTTGGGGGGAGGGAGTGATACATTTGAAAGGATACACTTTTGGCATGTATCTGTTATGATTACGGCAGCGTAAGGAAGTTATGGATACATCATACATGCCATCCGGTAGGGGGGGGGGTTATATATTGGAAATCGACACCTTTTTGCATGTATGTTATGATTAGGATAGCATAATAAAATTCTAAAACAATGGCATTGGGTGTCGTTTGCAGTTTTGTTTTTCTGGGGGTACGTATGTGAAAGCCGACACCTTTGGCATGTCTCTGTTATGATTACGCTAGTGTAAAACGAGTAGGATAACACTTTTGTTCAATATACTAATCAAATGAACATACATAATCTGCTTTCTTGTGTTGATTATGCTTATGAATTTGGTGTTAAGTGAACATTTGATCAACTAGTAATACCTAAATAAACTTGATCAACGTTCACTTTCTTACTGTGTTAAATCTATGAAAAGTTACTAGCTATCACCTGTTTTCATTATTTTGTACATAGTGAATGAATTGGCCATGTTTAAATGATTGCAACGTGACATGTAGAATGTTTTAGCAGATCTAATTGAAACTTATTTCAGCTTGATCTTTTCCCATAATAATGTACCATAAAGATCTAGATCTTTCGATCACCAACAAAGGAGAAGCATATCTTTTATTTCACTATTTGAATAAGACTTGAGAAGGTGTGGAACATCTAGATGGATATAATACAAAAGATTAATAGAAGAAAATAGGAAACCAAGATGGCTTCTTGGTCAGGTCAACCGTTGATTCCTTCATACAGATTCTTAGGGTTTTAATTGGGGCATTCCTTCTACTTGTATCATATCCAACGTTAACAAGATAGTTCATCACATCTCCTAATCTTTTTTTTAATTTTCATAACACTATTCCGTATCGGCGTATCCTACTAAAACTAGTAATTCTACTATGTATATAAATATTAATACAAATTCTACTAGTTGCCTATATGAAGTATCATTAATACTTACCCACTAAAATATATCAATTATACCCGAGTCTATTATGTCACTTCCTAAATTTCATGATTTAGTGTTATTCATGGTAATATTTCAACACAGAAGAACCGCATTTTGATATACACCAAGTCACACATACATCTTTCTAGTTTAATGCTTGCATAATATTAGTAGCAGTGGAACACACTACATGAAACCGTCGTTTCTTGAATGTTATAAGTGCAACACACTACATTAAACCGTTTAAGTCATATAAAGTGTATACCTTTTTGTATTATTTGAACTTAATGAAGTTGTATTATTCGAACTTAAATGAAGAATTGATGAGTTTGTGATATATATCTCTGTTAAGTACTTGTGACTACTATTTCTGATCAATGTATACCAAAGTGTTAGTGAATAAATTCTGGTCATGTTGTATCTTTAACGTGAGTTAAAAAGTTAGTAAAAAAGGAAGTGTGTCGAACATGATGCTGTTTACTTTAAATGCATAGAACCTCTTTAGTCATTTGATCAAAAAAGATCATATTTTACTGTAATAATATAGTCTTTGCAAACTTATAGAACCCACCATTTATATAGATTTTGTGCAAAACCTGTACCAAAGATACCCGATTTGACTAGTTACTCAAACCGTCTGTCACTTTAAATGTCTACATTTTAGTTATACAAATATTAATGGTATATGCAGGACAGCTGAGGACAGCTGAACAATGGAGAAAAACGACACGGGATGCCAAGCTGCTCTAGATGCTCCGATCCTTTGTGTCAACAACTGTGGATTCTTTGGCACCCCAGCAACCATGAACATGTGTTCAAAGTGTCACAAAGACATGATCTTGAAGCAAGAAGAGGCTAAACTTGCTGCATCTTCGATCGAAAGCATCGTCAATGGACAAAACATCAACAAAACTACGGTGCTACCCAGTTCAGCAGGGTCAGAGGTAGCTCTATCGACCCAACTGTCTTCCGCACCACAAGTTCAAGCTGAGAGCAGTGAGAAGCCGAACCAGGGTCAGGGTCAGGGTCAAGGTCCTTCTAGATGCACAACATGCAGGAAACGAGTGGGTTTAACTGGTTTCAGTTGTCGATGTGGGCATGTTTTCTGTTCCGTTCATCGGTACTCAGACAAGCATGATTGCCAGTTTGACTACCGGGCCACTGCGAAAGACGCGATAGCTAAAGCTAACCCTGTGGTGAAGGCTGAAAAGCTTGACAAGATATGACGCAGTCGAGAAACATGTGGTTGGTTGGTTGGTTGGTCATATTGGTTTGTTATAGTTGCATTATATGGTTCTGGTGTGTGGTGACTGATGAAATGATATTTAGGGTGGCATGGCCTTGCATACCAAAGAACTCTTGCATCTTGTTTTTATCATCCCAGTTTATGTCGAAGTGGTTGTCTTATGCTTTGGTTTGATTGATGTTTGTTGTGGTTTATCTTGTGCTTTGTCTCGTCTTTTTTCGTGTGTGGATAGTCGCGTTTTTGATCGTGTCAGTGATGCAGTTGGTTAATGTTATCCTTGTTCCATGTCATTATGAGATTAAATAAAATGGGTGTTAAGTATAATTATTATTTTTTGATGTCCCATTTGAGGTTTTAAATCATTCTGTAACCTAATTAGGGGTATTCATAAAATCTAATTTCGGATTCCTCCAATTAATGAAATATCAAATATGGTTGCTAATGATCAGGTGGAAAACAAGGGGTCTGTAGGGTGTGCTGTGGAAAGTTAAAGGGTGCAGATTGTAACATGAAAGGCATATTAAGAAATTTCCATGTTTGGACTGTTCTTGTATGTTTCTCACTAATTCTCTCTAAATGTTATTGAATGTTCTTAGTTAGATTTCATTTTCCTAATTATGATTTTCTGGTCATGGTGAAGAACACAAAGTTTGTGCGACTAGTATGTTATGTGTGATACTTTCCGGTTTGAACGGTTTGTTTTGATTTATTCTTCTTGTGTTGTGATTCATTAACCACGATTTTCGAGTAACCTGGGGGGTCTCCTATCAACTCATGAAAATGTTGTTTGTTTGACTACGATCGTGATCGTTGGGGTTAGGGTTCTTAACTTAAAACCCTAGTTAGTTTATGGGCTTCAAGTCTCAAACTCTTAAGAAGTGTAGAGTTTGTTAGATTTTATGTTAGTATTCGGAAGTCCTTAATACATGTTTGGAAATCTTTAACAAGTGTTTCATTGATCTAACTTTACGTTACTGACATTAGATCAAGGATTTGCATAGAATTATAAGAAAGTTCAAATTTTCCTCTTTTATATTTGGAGAAGAATTTAGGAAATATGTAATTGATGGTAGAAAGGAGAAATATATAATTAGTCATTTAATAGGTTCATTAAGGGTAAAATAGTAATTAATAAGAGTAATTTTAATGAAAAGGGAAATATTAATATATATTGGTAGGAAGGGAAAATATGTAATTGATTTTTTTGTTTAGAGAAATATGTAATAAGCTATCTTAAGAGGAGGAAATATGTAAAAAAAAAACCTTTACAATATGTCTTCTTCCTTAACCCGTGTAATGTACTACTAGGGGTCCAAATTTTGTTTAAACTTTTTCCAGCCCAAAATTTAACTACAATTTATCTGTATGATGTTCTAGTTTAAAATACACTATAATTACTGTTTATAACAGTATGCTTTTGTTTTATTAACAATAACAACTAGTATTAAGCCCACCGCGTTGCGGTGGGGGCGTAAAACTGTGTCAAATGGTATCAATGTCAGACCACCGACAGCAATCAGCGACACTGAAGTTGCGGCGTGTTAATGCGAAGAAATTAGACCGTAACGTAAAACATAGAAGGGAAAAAATAGACGACGAGAAAACGTTGAACCAAGCAAAAAACGAAACGTAAAAATGTTGAACCACACACACGTTGCTCCGTGTTAACTCGCAAAATCTAGAACGACGCGTAAAACAAAAATTTGCAAAATATTAAAAGTATAGGAGACCAAAGTTTAAGGTAAAAAGTTTGTGAGGTTAAACTGCAAAAGACAAAAAGTGAGAAATCAAATAATTATAGGTTCTAATATCAATTTTAAAAAAAAAAAAAAAAACCCTATCCATATTCTACAATTTCAATGCATAATAGTGTAATATCAAATTTTATTTTGAAAAACTCCCATTCACATCATACAACCCTCAATGCATAAACAGGTTGAAAATTTATAATATATAAATAACAATACTAAACTAATTACCTCACTACTTAAAAGATTATTAGAAAGTAATAGTATTATTTTCTTACAAAACACACGCTACATTATCATTAAACATTTTATTACTTTATTTTGCTGGATCAAGAGCTACGAATTATAAAACTCATAATTTATTTGTAACACTCGTAAAAACCCGTCTATAAAATCCCGACACGTGTCCCGCTAATCCTGTTGCACGTGCTAAGCGAGAGGGACCAAGATTTTCCGATACGTTATGGTAATAACCTCTGAACGGAAATTATAAAAGTCGAGGTGTCAATAGCGCCAAATTACAAAATCTCATATTCTGGCAAGGTCTTACGGACCATAACCAAGTTTGGTTAAGGACCGTAAGGTGAGGAAAGAGTTTGGATCAGAGAGGCGGTTACGGACCGCAAGACTAAATCCTTACGGTCCGTAACCTTTCAAAAACCAGGGGCGCCAGAAGGCTTACGGACCGTAAGCCATTACCCCTTACGGTCCGTAAGGGACTGCCAGTGGCAGATTTCTTGGCAGCTTGCTACCCTGCCACCTTGCACGCAAATGCCACCATATGTGTCACACCTCAACCGATGGCGGAATCATCAGGGCGCGACGCTAGGTGAACCAGATTGCTCAAGAGAATCCATAACAATTAATTAAGCGATAATATTTAAAAGGTCCGATTTCCCATATAATCAAACATATAATCCTCAACCAGCCATTACAAATATCAAAACTCTCAAACAAACATAGTTCGACAACCTAGATTTCTATTATGCGAGTTTCTAAGATAAGCCCTAAATCCATTGCTGCAAGTAGAACATCCTCAACCTGTTACATACGTTAAAATACAAGTCAATACATAAAGTAAAGGTGAGCATACAAGTTTAATAGCATAATAATAGCGATAAAGTGGTTACGCATAACCAACATGTATACGTAGAGAAAGTAAATCTAAGTAAGCTAACATAATGATACAATCTAACCAACACGACTGCGAGGTGGAGTATGCGCGATACGTATTCACAACAGCGAACACGCACGTAAAGTGAATTTGCGAGCCTTAACATCCCCCGAAACAATCGGGTGCTGAGTCCAAACTATAGTACTATCGTTGCTAAGGGTGGTCTACAAAGCAAACAAACATTCAGCGATTCACGTATAACATGCGAGAGCAGTTAGCGTTAAAAGAGTTTAGCGTTGTGTGTTGCGTGTTTTGATATAGCGAACGTATGTAACACCCAAAAGTGCGTTTTAAGCGAAAAGGGTTCAAGTATACTCACAGTCGGTGCTCAACGAAGAAACACGAACTGTTGTGGATTGAAGGGAGCGTCGGGATCAGCTTGTAAGCGAGAACAGAAGTGCATCAGTCTTTGAAGTGCTGAAACGGTCGAAACGTGAAGAGGCAGTAGACAAGTTCGGTCGAACTTGCACTGGCTTTAGTTGGAGGACAACTTCGGGCGAAGTTGTACCCAACTTAAGCTAGGTACAAGTTCGGGCGAAGTTGCCATGGTTCCACAGAAAGTTTAGTACAAGTTCGGGCGAAGTTGGCATCAGTCTGGTGTCAACTTGGGTGAACTTGCCCCTTTTTGGAACGAACTTGTCTGTTTTGTGGTCCAAAATCGAGTGTTTTCGCGTCTTTTGCTGAGGAAATCGAGTGTACATCCCTCCAACCTTGTGCTACTGAGCAAAACATAGGCTTGTAGAGGTCTTTGAGAGCGAGTTTTAGCCATTTTACAGGAATGGGCTAATTCGTGCGAACTTGTCAGTTCATATGAGTTAGTCCAGTTCGTGCGAAGTGACGGTATCGTCCTTGTGCTTCCGAATCTGAGTTCTTGCTTGAAACAGACGTGATTCCGAATCTATTTCAAGTATTTTCGTTGACAATGTCTTGTCCCACTACTTAGTGAACGAAACATACGTCGGTTAGTCCAGACGTGATTCCGAATCTATTTCAAGTATTTTGTTGACAATGTCTCGTTCACTACTTAGTGACGAAACATACGTCGGTTAGTCCATATATGGTGTAAAAATCAATACTTTGAATAGTTTTTCTCAGATCTAACGCTCGATGAGTCGAAATCATCAACATATCTAGCTTGGTGAGCCAAGGCTAAGTCCAATAAACCCATTTAAGTGTAGATCTAAGCTAAAACAAGAAGTTTTATAGAAAAAGATAATCTTTATAAAAGAGAGGTTTTGATGAAAACGAAGGTAATCCTTGTGTAAAATCGTAGTGGAAAACATTGTGGTTTGCATAAAACGAGTGTTTCTTAATTGGAAAAACAAGGAAAATCGGTTTTGGGAGCTCTGGAGCGAAGTTGCAGCAAGGAGAGCACGAATGGAGGTGCTGGGTATTTATAGGTGAAAGAGAAATATGGGTGGCAGTGATCAAGTTCGGGCGAACTTGTCACAATTCAAGCGAACTTGGCACAAGTTCGGGCGAACTTGGCCAGTTCTGCTTGAATTGTGCAAGTTTGAGTGAACTTGCTATATGCTTGGTGGCTGGTCAAGTTCGGGCGAAGTTGGGGTGCCCAACTTCAGGCGAACTTGGCTTGGTGGCTAAGTTTTGTTCGTTATTTGTTGGTTAGGTGCTCGTTTGGTGATTCGATTCGTATTAGGTAGTTATGTTAAGCGTTTTGGCCAGGTGTAAAGCGTTGGGATAGTAATAAAATAATGCGATTAAGCGATTCGTGCAAGTGAGAGCGTTGTAATAGCGAGCACAACCATAAATCATATAGCACACATAACACATAAGTAACATACTGTAACACAAGTAACCGCAATTTGAGTTTGCGTTGAGAGTTGCGAGTATTAAGCGATTTAAATGCGATAAATAAGCGATATGATATGCGTTTTGAAATAGTTTAACCATTACAATGAATCTCAGAGTACAAATGGGTTTTGAAACGGAAATAAACGGAAATAACGAAAGTAACATAATTCATATAACAATCCGAAAGATCGGGTTGTTACAATATGAGTAGCTCTTGACACGTCCAAAAACACCTGGAGCCCTCTTGACACTCCTGGACACTTGTCCTGGCCTCATGCTCTCTCTTCATCTATAAAAGGGCACCCACCCTAAAGGCCTCACTTCCTTGCTCATCTTCATCTTCTTCCTCTCTACCTCTATTAGAAAGCTCTTGCTTACTTTGGAGCATTCCTCTGATTTTCTAAGCTTCTCTTGGACCACTTGTAAGTGTTCCATCTTGCTTAAGTTATTTTTGTTAGGCTTTAAGCCAAAGTCAAAGCGTTACGTAAAAACGCTTTGACCATTGGCTAAGACCATTATGGTCCAGCCATTTTTCGGTACGAATATGGCTACGTGATCGTAATTAGGTAGGTGTTAATCCTTAAAAGGGCACCTCCTAATTTCCACGTTTGCTTGGTCAATTGACGGGTCAAAGTTATTGTCAATAAAAGTAAACGGGTCAGTTTTTGAAATATATTCATAATTAGTAATGTAAGTGTTTAAAATGTGTTTTGTCACTATAATAACTTGGTAATAATTATTAGAACATGTGTAAACATGTTCAGCCCGTCAATTCCAGGTCTAAGGTCGGTTCGCAACCGAAAGTCGCAAGGATTGACTCCTGCTTTGACTTTCTGTTCTAACCCGAATTAGCAACCTTAGTTACTGATTCTAAGTTGCATTATGACCATGTTATGTTATAGTATAACCCTCTAGAGTTATATTACATGGTCATGTAGTAATCCGAGTTTATATGCAAGTTTCCATTAAATATGCTAAATTTTGCTAAAATGCCCTTTTGTTTAAAAATAAAGTTTTAAATACGAATGATCATACAAATGAGTTGTAAACTGACATGTTAAGTTGTTCAACTTATTTTAAGGTCGACGTACTGGTCATAAACTGAGTTTTGATTAAATAAGCGTAATTCATGTTTTAAAGTGACCAAATCGCCCTTTTGGCGTATAAAATGGTTTAAACATAATTTCGACACCAAAACTCTTTACCTACTGATTTAATATCATAATTAGGATTTGGGATATCAATTCAGATTGTAAACTGAGTTTATACACAAGTCCATGTATTAAATCCTTAAATGACGATATTGCCCTTACAGCACTTAGAATGGATTTTAATCATTTTTAATGAACAAAACCTTTTAAATACTGATGTATTATATTATATAACATATTTTTATCATACAACCTGATCTTAACATCGGTTTCACTCAAATACCATTTAAATCGTCATTTAGCGACTTAATCGTCGTTTCGACACATAATATGGTTTAAAACCATATTAGAGCATCAACACTTGAGACCTACTGATTCAAAACTTATTTTATATATATTTACAGTAGGTACATGATCTAAACCCAGATACCCAAATAAGTTGTCAAAGTGATGTGTGAAATGACCAAAATGCCCTTTCGAGGCATAGTGTGGTCTTAAACTATAAACCACATATATGCTTGATATCCTATTGTATAATATCATAAATTAACTATTTGTCCAGTATATTTATGACCATAACATCAGTTTACTTGCAAACTCATTTTATAAGTCATGAAATGACCAAAACGCCCTTGTTGAGGCATGACTTGATTTTAAAATCGTAACGGGATATGTTGATATCTTACTGATATTATAACATGTTTAAAACATAATGGCATATGGAACTTGTATATGACTCATCCGGTTACCCGGTTTCACTTATATGCGTATGGTTAAGCCTACGTGACTAGTTTACGTAGTTTAATCGAAACGGGTTTAACCTTATCATTTTTATTTCAAAATTCCAGAATGTAATATGTTTACCCATATTAGACAAGTCTTAGTACTTGTCGGGTTTAAACTACATTTATTCCGGTCATCGCTTAATCTAGCGTTTAGTACCGTAAATATCATTTTAAGCTAGCCGGTCCGAGTCTATGATGTAGGGCCCGTTAGCATTCTAATTGGTTATTAATGCCATCATTCCAGACTAAAGCCTCCCGGTAGATTGTTATCTAAGCTTACTTTCTTGATTATCGGCTGGGTTATTATCTTTTGAGGAATTAGCTCAGGTAAATACTTTTAGCCTATTTTCCCTATACGAGCTTGGGATACGGTATAATAATACCGCTTAGTCGGGTATGAGATCATGTTGTCGGATTGTGATTTAACTAAATCTTCATAACTGTAGGTCCCCTGGTCTCGATGGATCGTCACAAAACTGATAATAATCAAGGATGCGGAATCTCCTTGATTAATCAATACACACACAAACAAGTAAAATGAAGAACACGAACAAATTCACAAACTGTCTTCTATTGATTATCCAACAAACACATTTACAATCAATTCAAGACTCAAAAACCTCACAACCACTCTCTGTGATCTTGACTCTCTCTTTATACAAATTCTCTCTCTAGAATTCTCTAATCACCAACCCAAGCAACAATCTTCTAAAATCCCCTCTAAACCCTAATGCAAAACATGCTTATATACCACATGTTTGCATACTAGGCTTTTCCATGGGCTAGGCCATTCTCCAAGCCCATTATAACAAATAACTCCCTAACCAATACTGCTAAGTCCAATACAATTTATCCAAAGACTAAATAATCAGACTATTAAGCTGTTGTCACAGAATATGCACCAACAATAACTCGTTTTATTTGTTTTGTTTGATAACTTAAACATTGGGGGTTAACTCGACCGTGTCCTGGATATCTCGGCTCATTTAAGTTACTAATGGCCACAACCTTAAGCGCGGGGTGTAAGCATACACCTGTCAGATGCTAATGCAAAATATTATTAAATCCCATTGGTGGATTATTAGTGGTGTGTGGTTAATCAAGTTATTCGGTTTCTGCACCGGACCCCATATGTATTGACAAACATGTAAAACTATAAACAAGGTCATTATGAACTATCCCAAGTTATTTATAAAATGTGCCAAGTGCACTTAAAACACTTTTTGTAAAGATTTCAAAATGTGTCGGTTATTAGTATTTACCAGTGTTAGTACATGACGTATATTATGTCTTGGAACGAGTCTAAGTGATTAGGGTTAATGTATAATTGTTAAGATTATGTTTGTTAGTGTTGCAAGTTCGTACGAATTAGGTCATGTAATGTTGTAGTTTGTACGAAGTAGTACTTCGTCACGAACTCACTTTAGTGCGAACTTGAACATCTATAAATAGTCGTGTTAGGATTTCATTTGTAACAGTTTTGCAATCTAGATGGTGGAGCTCTGTAGTTTGGGATCTCAAATGTACAACTTTGACAATTAATAAACTGACGTTTAAACTGAATATCTTGTGTATATTGTCATTAATTCACGTAAATTCCGCATACATGGATTAGATATAAACTTAGGCACCTTTGTAAGGAATTCAACGGTCTACAAGTGGTATCAGAGCTATGGAGGCCTGATTTGTGGACATCTACCCAAGATCTACTTCTACTTCTCTCATTTCTTCTTATTTTTCATTTTAACGAATTCATGGTTAAAATGGACTGAATTTTCAGTATGTCATGTAAAATCACATAATGATAAACCCTTGAAAGTTTCAGACCTAAAAACAAACAAATTCATGTCAAAAATTGCAAAAATCACATTTTGGAGAACCATTCTGTGCGAACTAAAGACCTGTAATTCATACGAATTACAAGTCCAAAGATTTTCAGAAATTCTCATTCTAGTTCGTACAAACTAGGACTCCCTAATTCGTAGAATTAGTCCTTGAGACTGATAAGTTTCAAGTTTGAACGTGTTTCAGATATTTTTAGTATATCAAAATGGATTCTGAGTTTTATAATGCATTCTAACCAGTGCTGCAAGAACAACAAACGCAATGCTTAAATGAACCTCGAAAATGAGATGGGAACGACTGTGAAACCCCCGAAACTAATGAATCTCGAAGACTACGAAAGTTGGAGAGAAAAATTCGAGAACTGGGTTCAGGCGAATTATTTCAATTGGCTTGCGATTGGAACCAAGTATTCTTTGCCAAGAGATGAGAACAACTTTGAGAAAATTCCTAAGAACTTTAGTCCAGAAGAAAAAGAAGATTTTGGTCAACGAAAAGAAAATGATGAGTCTACTGCTGCAATCGATCAAAGAAGACATCCTGATGCTGTTACAACATGATAACCACTCACAAACTTTGTGAAGAGTAAAACGACGTTATTAAGAAAGGAATTTGATATATTCAGTCTAATGAAAGGAGAATCAATAAAACACTTGATTGAACGCTACTGTCACTTGGTGTTTCAAATGAAGAGACACAAAATTCTTAAAACCGATGAAGAACTGGTTGAAAAACTGGCAGACGCTTTGCATAGGGTGAATGGTCTACGTATCTGATGGTGTTGAAGAACGGAATTGAATACAGTGGGTACAATTTACCAACTTTCATTGAAAAATTGAAGGTTATGAGATGGAACTTCAGAAGATAGCAAGATATAAGAGTGCGCAAGTGGTACAAGATGTCGGTTTGTACTACAAAACTGGGTGTATTGAATCTCAAAGCCGAAAATACAAACTGCATTTAGTGCCAACACTTCGGGAAGCTCAGTTTCAATCCAATCAAGTTTCCAATCATTTCCAAGTTTCAATCCGAATACACCTCAGACACAACATGATACAAATCCGTTTCATAATCAATCAAATCAATCCAGCAATGCAAGCTCAAACCCGAATGTCATTCAATGCAACATTGTTGTTAATCTGAAAAATGCTCAAAATTTCAACGAGCAAACAGCAAAGCAACATATGGCACTACTTGCTACTGTCTTAGAGTCCTATGAAAGTTTGGTCACTGGTAGAATCGGGAATCCAGAAATGAAGCAGAAGATTACGATCAAATCGACCAAGAGGAATTGGAGTTGATGGACATAAGATGGTGTATGGCTTCTATTATCCGAAGAGCAACCAGATTCATGGAATTAACTGGAAAAAGATATCGGAGATGGAAAGAGTAAATTGGGGTTGATAAGTCAAAGGTTACTTGCTTCATATGCAAAGAAAATGGTCATTTTAAGCGAGAATGCCAAATCGTGAGGTACGCGGTAATCAAAATCCATTTGGGAACAACAACGATTACTATCAAAGAGCTATTTATCATCGACCTTCTCCGCAAACAAAAGTTGTTCAAATTGACGATGGACCGTCACCATTAAGAGAAAAGGCTTTGGTAGTAGCACAAGACGATGAGGGCTTTAACTGGAACAAATATCTTTGCAAGAATAAAGCTTAGCTTTACTGGCCGAAATCATCAAAGAGCCAGAACCTGAAATGGAAGATTCAAGTTGCTGTGTTTGATGAAGAAGAATCTTTGGAAGATGCCCTATTAGGGGAATATCTTCAACGCACCAAAGAGGAAAATATTTTACACAATGCATTTAAAAATATTATTCCACCTAATATAATGCCTTCTTTTGCAGGATTCTTTAGTACTGGATGTCATGGACAGACGGTGGAGACAGTAAAGCCGAAATTGAAGAAGTGATTGATGTAGAAAAGAATATGACACTGAGAATTGACTGAAATTGTTAACAAAGCAATGATGGCAAGTTTGAAAGAGGTAGAGTCTGATTCAGAAGATAAAATGGTTAAGAATGAGAAATTAGAAGAAAAAGAAGTGGCTAAGTGCAAATTGTCGAGGTTGAGAAACCGTACGCAAAATGCCTTAAACCATGCGAAAAATGTTTTGAAAAGGATGAAATAATCAAAGATCTTAACAAACATAATGCAAATTCAGATATGATTATAGAACAATGAAAGAATCATATGATAAAATGAAAAGAACACATAAAATGGTCGAGCAAGCAAATCTTGAACAAAGTAAAACGATGGACATGTTAAAAGCCACTTTAATGGAAAAACAAACGGCTATTAACATTCATATAAACAAGATTGCTGAACTTAAAATGGAACTTGAAACAGAAAAAATTGAAATTGAAAGAGTAAATAAACTCTTGATCAGTTATTCGAAAAGTTCATATGTCATTGATCATATTCTTCCTACTGTAAAGATAGGAGAGGATGGTAAAGTTGATAAGAAAAGTATGGATTATAGATTTGTTCCTCCACCTATGAGACAAAGCTATGTGAAAAAGAAACCTAAAGGAATGGAGGAGGCGCTCAATTTGAAACTTAAAACTGAAACAAAAGATGAGCTGCATGAGAACATTGATGTAATCTACCCTAAAATAGAAAACGACACTGAAACTGAAATTGCGAAAAATGTGATTCAAAAGGTTTAGGAAAACGATTCTGATGATTCAAGTTTTGAAAGTGCTGAGTCAAGCTTAAACAGTTCTGAATCTGATTCACAATCTGAAAATGAAGATAAAGTTTCTTCAGAAGATAGTTTAAGTGATGATCCTAACGTTGTTTCATACAAAGTCAAGGATTTAATAAACTACACTTTGATGAGACTTTTCCGATCCAGAATGTGAAAGAGGATCAAATTGATAAACTTTTCAAACTGGTAGAAGTAAAATAAGAAGATCTTGATAAAAATCTGACAAAGTTTTATTTAAAATCCAAAAAAAATCAACAATTATCGAAGGAAAGGTGGGGATTTTCCTGAGACAGAAGGAAAAGGTTTGGGTTTTGAAACAAAGAAAAATGACAAAAGTTTCCAAAGCAAAATTATAACAACAAGAAAATGGAATTTGTCTTTGGAAGTAACACAGTTATTGAAAAGGAAATCACTGGTAAGCAATCAAATGATGAGTTTAAGAAAGAGAAAGAACTTCGTGAACAGAAGTTGGATTCATCTGCTAGATCTGATAGTAGAAGATATTTCAAATGTAATGAAGTTGGGCATATTGCACGACGTTGTTCGCAAAAGAATCCAAAATCTGCTTATGGAGAATGGAAATTCACAGAAGATGTTAATAAGAAATCACCAGATTTTGCACCAACAAAGATTTTGAAAAGGAAAACTAAAACTGAGAAACCAGTAAATAATTTTGTACCTAAAATGATATTGGTGATTCGTCGATTAAAGTTGGAAAGAAAGAATCAACATATTATCCTAAATAGGCAAATTTGAATCAACAAAGATGGTGGTTAGGGAAAAATCATCTTCTGTGAAATCCAAACAAGCCGATTCAACCAAAGGAAAGGGAAAAGGTTGAACTTGCAAGTACGAGTGAGAGTGTAAAAATTGAGAAAGTTGAAAAACCGGTAAAAATTGGCAGTGCAAAAGATTTTCCCAAACTTACAAAGGTAAAAAAAAGTCAATTTTACTAAAGAGATTGTTGATGAGTATTTTGATGGAGAGGATGATTATACATTTGAGAGTGATTACGAAGATGTTTATCCAACCCCCAAGACCAAAAAGGCTTGGGTTTCTCTCTTTAACTAGATTCTCTGATTGTGTGTGCAGGGACTTCCACGGTCGATCATTTCCAAATGGATCATGGACAGTGGAGCTTCCATAACATGACCGGAATGCGCTTTGCTTTATGATGTCAAATCTATCAGAGGTGGATATGTGGGTTTTGCGGGAAATCAAGGCGGTCGGATTATTGGTGAAGGAAAGTTGTCGAATGGAGTAGTATCTTTCGATAGAGTGAACTATATTGCGGAGTTAGAAAAAACTTGCTGAGTATCTCCCATATATGTGATAAGAAGTTCACCACACATTTCAACGACAAAGAATGCATGATCTTGAAACCATGATTTAAGATTCTAGAAGAGTGGATTTTGATGAGAGCTCCAAGAGAACGATTTATACGTGCTTGATATGGGAGTTGCCACTACAACATCAAAGTCGGCACATGTTTTGTCAATAAAGCTACAGAAAAGGAATCAGTGTTATGGCACAGAAAGAAATGGGTCACATACATTTAAGAAAGATGAATTTTCTGGTTCACAACAACTTAGTTGAAGGGTAAATCTGAAAAGTTTTCATCTAAATGATGATTGTGTTAGTTGCAAGAAAGGGAAGCAACACAAGAAATCTCATCCGAAAAAGCTGTTAAATTCAATCAAGCTACCTTTAGAGCGGTTACACAT
This sequence comes from Scalesia atractyloides, assembly GCA_947069175.1. Lineage (NCBI taxonomy): Eukaryota > Viridiplantae > Streptophyta > Magnoliopsida > Asterales > Asteraceae > Scalesia > Scalesia atractyloides. The sequence continues at coordinate 68,289,746 of CAMTDV010000021.1, forward strand.
GGATCTCTTCGGACCAGTTAATGTGAAAAGCATTTCCGGAGATCTATACTGCTTGGTGGTTACGGGTGATTATTAAGGTTTTCATGGGTATTCTTTCAAGATAACAAGGATGAAACATCTCAAAATCTGATGATTCTCTCTGAAAGCTTGAAAATTTATATCATTCACCCATTTGAAGAATCAGAAGTGATAACGAAAAGGAATTCAAGAATAACGAATGCTCGAGTTTTGCAACATAAAGGCATTCTTCACGAATTCAGCGCCCCATATACTCCTCAACAAAATGGAGTAGCTGAACATAAGAATCACACGCTTATTGAAATAACAAGAATGATGCTGGCTGATTCTAAATTGCCTGTGAGTTTCTGGAGTGAGGCTGTTGCTTCGGCAAGTTATACCTTGAACTGGGTGCTAACTGTTAAACCATTTAAGAAGACATGCTTCTACTTCTTAATCAAAGGAAACCTAACTTGGAGTTTCTTGAACCTTTTGGATCTCCGTGTAGGTAATTGATCCTGATGGCAAATTTGGAGCAAAGTAGCTGGAAGGTTTCTTTGTTGGATATGAAAGTCCACTTCGAAGGGTATATTTTCCAAGCTTGAATCAAGTGATTCTTGCACAGCTGTTGATTGTCGACGATACACGTTGCCAACACAAAAACCTGGAGATTCTTGGATGTTTAATTACGACAATTTGTGGAATTCTTTTGAGCTACCAGAAGAAACCAATGAGAGGAACTTGCATTGTTATACCAAATGCAACAAGCAGCTAATCAAGAACATGTTTCAAGACCGATAGTGGTAACTCAACCACCTATTGGTACTTCAAGTTCTGAAGATGTTCAAACAAATGTTCCTGAAGAACCAGTTGCTGCAACAATTCCAAATTCATTTGATCCCATTCTTTCTCCAACAAATGAGTCTGATTCTGATTCTGCACCAACTTATGATCAAGATGTGATTTAAGTTCTGATGAGGAATCTGAGCATATCACAAGTTTATTAAATCAATCTCTGGTCCTAGTTCAAGAAATGAAGCATCTACAAAGTGGTACTGTTGCTAATTCTGTGGTTGAACAGAATATTACTGATCTGGAGAACGAAGTGGCTGTTTCTGACAAAGTGGTTCCTTGAAATCTATCTATCATCCTTCAGACAACATCATTGGTGAACTGCGTGCAGGAGTAAAAAGCGAAATCAAATTAACAAAGCTCTTAGTTGTTTCTATACTAAAGTAGCTCCTGTTCAGGAATATTTTTCTTTTCGCTGTTTTATCTCGCGAATTGAACCAAAACATTGGAAGGAAGCAATTGCTGATGAAAGCTGGGTCAACGCTATGCAGGAAGAACTGCAGCAATTCGAGAAGTTAGGAGTTTGGAAGCTTGTAGATCCTCCAGCAAATCAAAAAGCAATTGATACTAAATGGGTCTTCAAGTGCAAGCGTGATGATCGAGGAGTAATTGTGCGCAACAAACTCGGCTCATTGTCAAAGGTTTTCATCAACAAGAAGGAATTGATTACACAGAAGTCTATGCTCTGGTTGCAAGACTGGAAGCAATCCGAATTTTCTTAGCGTTTGCGTCGTGGAAGGGCTTCAAGGTATATCAGCTAGATGTCAAATCAGCTTTTCTTTACGGAAAAGTGAAATAGCTTGTGTTTGTCGGACAACCACCGAGGTTTGTCGATCCACAAAACAAAGACAAGGTATACTTGCTTTACAAAGCACTTTACGGGTTGCATTAGGCCCCGAGAGCCTGGTACGAAGACTTTGTCTCAACACTTGTTAAGCAACGGCTTTACAAGAGGTACTGTGGATAGCACACTCTTCATCAGAGAAGTTGGTGGACATTTGTTGATTGTACAGATTTATGTGGACGACATAATCTTTGGTTCTACAAATGATGCTTTATGCAAAGAGTTCGAAGATATCATGAAGAAAAAGTTTGAGATGAGTTCGATGGGAGAGAAGTAATTCTTTCTAGGATTACAGGTTGATCAATTACCCAATGGATCAAAACTAAATACGTTCATGATACTTTGCAGAAGTTTGAAATGACGAGTGCTAAACCGATATCAACACCATTAGCGATCAATCATGGTCTTTGCCCAGACGAATATGGAACCAAAGTGGATGAAACGTTGTATCGGTCGATGATAGGGTCATTAATGTATTTGACAGCTTCGCGTCCAGACATTATGTATCCTACCTGCCTATGCGCCAGTTATCAGTCCTGTCTAAGAGTATCACACTTGAAGGTCGTGAAGAGAATTTTCCGATACTTAAAGGGTTGCCCAAGCACCGGCTTGTGGTATCCCAAAAACGACAGTTTTGATCACTGGATATGCAGATTCTGATAAACTTAGCGCTAAATCGACTACAGCCGGTTGCCAGTTCTTTGGAACTCGTATTATAACTTGGCAGTGCAAGAAACAAACAACAGTCGCTTTCTTGATTTGTGAGACTGAGTACATTTCAGCTTCCAGTTGTTGTTCACAGCTTTTGTGGATACAACAACATATGAGAGACTTTGATTTGCAATTTCTTGACACACCATTGTATGTAGATTGTCACACCCCGACCCACATCGGAATGGTACGGGCAGACTGATTGCCCATAGCTTTTGAAGCTATTATAAGTTTAAATATTTAAAGGCACCACTTTAGATTTGTCATGCATAACACAGATTTCATATATTAATACCAAGTTACAAAATCAAAAAATAAAAGCAACATACATAGCCGGTTTATTACTAAGGTAATCCTACATGTCTTCAACTCAAAATTCGCCCACCCTTGTGTACCTGTATCACGTGTAAAAGAGTTTTAGGTCAACAACATGTTTGTAAATAGATTAGGTTTTTATTTAAAAACGTTTTTGTTTTATTATTTTTAGAAAAACCTTATTTTATAATGCATTACAATGCGAAACTAGGTCTTTCAATATAACAAGAATTCAACACATATCACATAAGCAAACACAAACATAACAATATTAGTAACTATAGACACATAGAGATTCAAGCCCCGAAAGGCGAATCTGCGAAACAATGATGGCGATACCGAGTTTGACCCATGGCCGTGGGGAACCGGTCAGCCAGGTGGATCCACCTGGATAAACCTGTGACACAAAGCGAGTAACACATAGATGCACGTATAAGAAACAATAAGAACTAGCAACATGTGACACATAAAAACACATCCAATAGCATGCTATTAGTTTAGATAATAAATTAGAAATCAAGAACGAGATACACCCCAAAAAGAGTTAATGACAAAAAGGGGAAAATAGTCGAATCTACTCACTGGTTGCGAAGAAAACGATCCACGAGAATTACTGCACGAGTATACGAGTCGAGTCAAATGACCAAATCACCCTAAAATAGATATAACAAATATTCTAAATTAAGGGAACGATAAAATAGGACTAGTGATTCGGGTTCTTGATTTGGGGACTTTTGTATAATTAAATATATATAAATTTTACATCACAAAAATAAGTTAGTATTTGCAGAACTTGATAAATAAATGTGACAACCTGGTGATCGCGTCCTAATTGTCCCATTTAATCGTTCCCTAAAAAATGTAAGTTTATACACACATGTATACAAGTCTTTATTATCCCAAATCTAATGCATAATATCTATTCACGAATGCAACATATTTATGGTTAGTTATATGTATATTATTTTTATTTGTTATACGAGACCACTAAAAAATTACCCTCACCTAGGATTTAGCCATAAATCTACCGGTTTTCAACATATACTTGCAAAAGTCTTAAGTGTTTTAAAACAAAGAGTTGTATAAAGCCTTTAGACATTCTGATTATTATTTTTTTACCAATACTAGGAAAGATCATACGGTAAATCCATATATGTAAAGTTATCCCTTAAGAATTATTTTGTCATAAGTGTTGAATTAGGCTAACCCAAATCATGCTTAAATGCAGTTATAAATTCCAACTTTAACACTTATCAATTGGTTATCTTCACCCAATAAACTCTAAAACACAGTCGCCTCCCATGGAGAAATCACCCCAAAGCACATCTTGATTTAAAGATAATTAAGCAATTTACAATTTCAAAGATAGATTAAGTTAATATAGATCTTGAAGCATACCGGAAGAGAAACAAAGTAAAGGCAAGAGACACTGGCTTCTAGTATTACAGGCGTCGGCAGCAGAACTGAATGAGTACCACTACGCTACTGTGATGAACCGTGCAATAGTACCACAGCGCTGGCAATGGTCTTGATTCCGACATCTTGTTCTCTGATTCAAAAATCAGCGGTGGCGGGGCTTTTGATCGGAAGATTCACGACACAAAAAAAAACATAACAAGAGCAAGAGATTTCAATCGTTTTATGGTTCGGTATTAAAAGTGGCTTGATGAGCGTTGAAAGGAGAATCCTTGCTTCTTGTCCAAAACTCAAAACAACACAGAGTCGAGAGTATTCTAAGTTGTGCGACATGTGTATATTAACGTGGAGGTCTGGTTGCTTTTCAAAGAGAAGGAGTGTCAATTTAATGCTATCATGATTGCATTCTTAAATTACGAAACGTTCTTAAGGAAAACAAAATAATCTATGCAATTTAATTGTATTCATACACAACGTTTCCAATTACTTATCAATAATATGAACCTTATCATTTGAATTCTAAGATCCTTTATATCTTTTTTCATAATATATCATTATCAATTAGTTAACTGTATAAATATAGCTCATTGGTTTTGACGTTTAGTAAGTATATATTTAGATCAAACTAAACAAGTACTTTGCTTTAAGATCTTAAATTATTATAATCTATATTTATATATGTATATAATTAATGTAGCTGCTTAACTCATTTTTCTTGTATCATTTCGATAGATATAATGTTTTATAAAAATACAAACATACCATTGGGACAAGTTTATTTTCCTCTATTATTATATGACCTAAGTTTCATAAAAATAAATAAATAAAAATAAGTAAATAAAATCGGAGTAGGGTCAAATATAATATATTTTATTTATAACGATTCGATCCGGTATACAAATGGTTCGGATCCAATTTTCAAAACGGGTCATGTTTTTTTTCTAGGACCCGTTTTTTGTTGTTGTTACATAGATAATAAGGCAACAATCGACATTACAAAAAATCATGTTCCACATGCTAAAACGAAACACATTGAAATTCGATATCACTTTATCCGTGATTGTCACGAGAAAAAGTTGATTCGAATTGAAAAAAACCACACTGATGAATAAAAGGTAGATTTTTATACCAAAGCTTTTACACGAGCAAGATTTAAAAATATCTTATGAGATTAAACGGTATGAAAAATCTTTCGTCAGACGGGGATGATGTTTAATATGGGTCTGACGACGAGTTCTCGTAATCCTCATTGGTTAGTCACTTTATTTTAGTTAGATTTTATTTCTGTCTTAAAAATAAAAAATGTTTTTGATTTTAGGGGGAGAAATTTGGAGAAAATACAAAAAACATATAAAATTCAAAAATTACAAAAACATGAAAAAGGCAAAAAGAGTTTTGTGTAAAACGAGGAAATGATAGTACATCAGTGGACTATCACAGTATATTAAAGAATTGTAGTGTTTAAAAGGTTGAAAAAAGGAATCTCACTATGGATATGCCATTAGGCTTTGCACGTTCATTAGATTGTTTCTGGGATATAAACCTACATTTACAACTTCTTAATCTGTGGGTCAACATCTCTCGGATATACGGACTTGGTACTCCGAAATTTCATTTGAGAGATTCGCTGATTCTGAGATACTAGGTCTTTATTGATAATTGATATTTGTGTTATTATACAAGTTCTTCTGATTTTGCGTAAGCAATGGCTAGAATTTATATAATACTTTTGCTTAAAAACCCCTAAACTGCAGCTTATTAAAAGTATCGAAAGATCTAATCAATTACAGTACAAAAAGATTCCATAATTGGAACACTACCTTAAAGTTGAGCCTTCATCTCTTTGTCGGTACGGTGGTAGTAACCTGAGCTCTCAAGGTCTCGCACAAGATATCAGTTAAGCTATATTCACCTGTAAGATGAAATCTAGGGAATCCTGATACGGGATTATATTCTGAGATGGGAAACACAGTTAGGTCAAGTTCTTAATTCTACTTAACATATCTCGCAACAATTGAGAAATGTGTTGAAGTTTAAAAGGACAAACATACTGACAATCTAGGTGAATTGGTTTTCGAAATCTTAAGTCTGATAAAGGTCAACGGTATTGGTGATTTGTCTCAAAATCTGATATGATCCACAAACACGAACTCACAATAATGTCTGTAAATATGTTTGTACTAGTGCTTTACATTTCATTTTCATAAGATCCCAAAAAGATTTTCGGTGTGTGTTAGCATAAACTTTGGAAAATCAAAAAGATTTTATTTCTATCTTAGTTTCGACTACCAATGATGGAAAGCGGATCTTCAAAGTCTAAAGAAGGAGTGTGCTGATGAAAATCTTGACGCAACGGGCTGCGAGCTAATGAAAAATGATGGAAAGTTTTAAATGATTTAAAAGTTCATTAATTTGAAACTTTACACTGCCGGAAAACTTCAGTTTGTTCATAAAAGGTCAAACCAAGGTCATTAAATTGGACTTGGCAAGCAAATTGGTTAACCAAGGTCATTAACTTAGACTTGGTCAATTGAGTGGATTACTAAAACTGATAAACTGGTAAAACAAGTGGGTTAAAATTGTAAAATTTGAAAAAAGTTTTGAAATTGAATGACCTATTTAGTACGAATTAGAGTATTAAATCAGAGATCTAATTCGTACGAACTAGATCTGTTGTGAGTATAAATATTAGCCTAATTCGGACGAATCAGTCATAATATTCCTTGAGTTCTCTCTAATCACTTGGTGCGAATTAGCGAATTTGCAAAGTTACGCTGTTACTCTGTCTGATTTTTTATTGATTTAGGTGATTTGCACACCTTAATCAATGGCACAAGTAATAGTGGATCGATTGAACGGTTAGTTGTGATGCATTGAACAGTTCGGACATGAAAACCTTAGATCTGATAGGTTTTAGCCGTTAAAACTTGAAATTAAATATACTAAATCATCAATCGGCATGTATAATGAAAAAATGAGTGATCAATTTGAGAAAACTGAAACTGTTTGATGTTGCAGGTTAATTGGAGAAGATGACATAGTTCGTACGAACTACTGTTTCAAATTTTCAAAATTGGTTAATCCTAGTTCGTACGAACTAGAAGAAAATTAAATAAAGATGTTAAAGTCTTAATTCGTGCGAACTAGAAGAAAGTAATATACAGATGTTAAAAGTCTTAATTTGTGCGAATTAGATGTATTGTTGGTTAATATGGTTGATATGATTCGTACGAATTACTCCTTTAAATATCAAAATTTTGGATGATTGTTTAAGTGATTTTTTTGTTTGTTGTATGTATGCAGTTGGGAACGTGTTGTGTTTTGGACAAGGAAAGGTTTCCAGGATTAGCACCATTTGAGGAAGTATTAGAGTTTATGGGACGTCTGCCAGTGACAAAGCCTTAACTCAACATCATACTACTTATCGTTCACATGTTACATTCTTTTGGACATCGGCATCATACAGTGAAGCTGATAAGACGATTACTTCTGCAGTTAGAATTAAAAATGAGGACCATGAGATCAAGATCACTAAAGAAGATGTTCGAAGGGTTTTAGAGTTCAACAACAAAGATTCATATCACATAGGATTCTCTGAACGTATGGTTAAAGGGTGTTTCTACAGGATGGGATATCGAGGGTATGTCAATGCTACAACATTCAAGAAGGGTGGTCTCGGTCGTCCATACAAGTTTTTCTTACATTCGTTAATACACGCAATGAGCCATCATAAAGGAGGTTTTGATGATATACAAGACTACATGATGTGTATGGCTACATCGTTGATTTTAAACAAACCATTCAATTACTCACACGTCATATTCAATAACATGTCAAAGAATACTGGAGTTGACAAGTTTTTGCTATATCCAAGGTTTGTTCAGATGTTGATTGATGAAAAGTTTGAAGATCTTGAAAAGAAAGATAGTGATGTCTTATATCTACATCACATGGATGATGAAACTTTGAGGAAGCTGAACATTTATCTTAGGCAAGACAATGCACCGATTCTAAAGCCTATGTTTGGGGCTATTCTTAAAAGTGATTATGTTGCACCACCTGATGGCAAGTGGAGGAAAGAAGGTAGTGGTGATGAAAGTGATGAGATAAAGAGTTTGGAAGGATTTAAAGAAAAGAGAAGTTACTGGTATATCAAACCTGATCCCGAGAAGAAAAAACGAAAGAGATCTTCAAAGAAAGCTGAAAAATTGTTAGTTGATGAGCCAGAAGATGAGCCTGTTACTGTTGAAGAAACTCCTGAGGCGAGTACTGCTGTAAATTTTGAAGCAGAGAATGTGTAGACTGAAAATGTTGAAGGTGATGATCATGGTGTTATTAGTGCTACATCTGATAAAGAAGATTCTGTTGACTCTATAGATGTTCATGAAAAGCAAATTCGAGAGGATATTGAACAAGAGAAATTAAAGAAACAAGGTGATGATCTAAACAGCCTTCTGAACACGAATCTGAAGAAGAAAGGCCCAAAAAGAAAACAAGACGTCTTAAGCAGAAAGCTGGTGATTCTAAGAAGTCTACAGGGTCGCCTGTTGCTGTGGCAAGGCGTAAGTATTTGAAGAAGTCAAAGCCTGTGACAGAAACAATATCAACTGCACCACCAACATCACCAATTCATGTTACCACATCTCCTACTCATGTTCAAACACCACCAACTACTGCATAACCGATTCCTCCACATCAACAAACAACTCCAAAGCAAGCAACAACAAGATCAACTCCAAAACAGACAACTCCTCAAAGTCAAACGTCCGAACAAGAATTTCGTGATGCTTTTGGAAATATTCCTCTTCCTCCGCCTAATTTTGTTGAAGGAATGACTACTGATTCTTTTGCCGATATGTTCAACGAATCCAAGCTAGTAGAGTTGGAGAACAGGATCAAAGAGTTAGAAAGACAAATGAAAGCAAATGAAGCAAGAAAGAAGTATTAGAAGGGAGAATGAAATTCATTGAAAATGATCGAGAATATATGAAAGTTGTGATCGAAAGTTTAACCATTGACAAAGAAAGATTGAGAAAAGTTATGAATGATTTAGAGAATGAACGAGCAGTGAGCAACAAGAGGTTTGATATGCTTCAGAAAGTCTTAGCAAACAACCTTGGAATAGATTTTGCCGCTGAGTACTACTGATTGGAAGTACAAGAAGCGAAACAAAGAGTTGCTGAATGTGAACGACAAGCTGTTGTTGAATCAGAAGCTCAAGGAAGGGTCAAAAGTGTAATTGAAGGAACTTCTGAACCTATTGTTGAAGAGGTTGTTGAAAGAGGTTTAGTTGTAGTGAATCAGGTCGTTGATATCATTGATAATCCTATTCTTCAGAGAATTGTTGAACTTAGACGTCAGAGGGCCATGAGAGTTATAACTGAAGAAGAGATGGACGAAGATGAAGATGAAAACGATGATGATCCTAAGAAAGATAATGACAAAAAGGATGATCTAAGAAGAAAGATGATAACGATGATGATAATGATGGTCAGGGTGGTATTAGTATTTCTGTTGAATCTGCAAAGATACATGATAAGTTTGATTACGATTATATTTTGAATGATGAAAATGATAAGGATGCTCAAACTCAGGGGGAGTAAACAGGGGCAAAAACTACTGAAGCATCAGGAATCTTCATAGCTAATCTGTAACAGTTGTTCCTGATAGCTACAAGCCTATGATGCTCATGTTAGAACATAGCATTGAAGAAGTTGAATTTGTTCATAATTATTCAAAAGGATGTTAGAGGTTGATGAAGGTTCAATTGATTTTGATTTCGAAGAAGAGTTAGTGAATATTAGTACTTTTGAGCCAAATAGCTATGTTTACAAGCAAGTACCGGAAGCAGATGATTATGATCGTGTCATTATTGAAGACGCTTCGGATAATGAAGTTGAAAAGTATTCTGGAGCAGATACTGGCAGTTTTCCAACATTTGAAGAAATTATGAGTCAGGTTGATCTAGAGCTATTGAAGAGAAAGATTGATGAAGTTGTCAAAGAGTGGGACCTTAGGTTTGACCAATGATGAAATCAACTTGCTCCTGAGTGAGCATCGAACACTCGATAGTAACGTGACCTCCCTACAAACCTCACACTTATCGACCTTTCAACTCTTGAATTTCTTTGCAAACATCTCTCTGAAATTTCTCTAAAGCAGCGGCTATTGTTGTTTCCAAGCTAACTTGGTGTATTCCTTGAGCAGTCGAGGAAGTACTAGACACAGGATCGAATTCCTGGTGGTAGATCGTTGATCAGCGTCGGAATCTGCAAAACTCTCAAACAAGTCATTGCATTCGGCCACCGTTTTCTTGCCCATTTAGGTGGCCTCCTGCTGAGGTATCGAACCGGGCTCGGGTTTCAGGGGTGAGACCATTGTAGAATTTTTCTACAAGTGCCCAATCAGATAAACCGTGTTGAGAGCAACGCGAGAGTAGGGTTTGGAATCGTTCCCAAGCTAAGTAGTAGGGCTCGTCAGGCTCCATCAGGAATGAATGGATCGATCACGAAGGCGGGATGCTTTGGCGGGTGGGAAGTATTTAGCGAGGAAGGCATCTCAAATAGCAGCGAAGGTGGTGAAAATTGCCTACTGGATGCGAATCAATCAATGTGGCTGCTCGACCAGCAAGTGAAATGGGAAGAGTTGAAGGAAATGAGTGTCTTTCCCAACACCTTCGAGATTGAATGTGCTGCAAATACGGGTAAGGTGGTTTATGTGGGCTGGGGCATCCTCGTCATCACGACCATGGAATTGGCATGAGTTGGTGATGGTGGTCATGATATAGGATGGGATCTACCAAAATTTGTCATTGTTAATTGCGGGAAGGGTGATGGGTGAGTTCACCGATGAAACCGGTGGTGGATTGTTGGTGATGGTTTGATGGTAGGCCAGATTCGGCGCAACGAGTGCGGACTCGAAGGATGGGAGGGTGGTGGAGAATTATGGGGTGATGACTTTGGTATGAAGTAAAAGTTCAGTGGTTTAAAGATGGGAGGGTAGAGTCAGAACGGGTGGAAGATGAAGAAGAGGATGTACTAACCTTTGGGGTGGAAAAGGAGAAGGAAGGCTTGTCCGTTGGTGGTCCTTGCGAACGTGTCTGGGGCATCCACTGCAAAACCGTCAAGAAACAAGTAAGACGAATCAAACAAAAGACACAACAAAAATTAAAAGACACTAAAGATATTTAGACTCCTACGACTCAAACAAACAAATAGCACGTATGATGTCAATTAAGTCCAAACAAAGTAGTCAATGCAATTTCCAAAGAGTCCCCGACAACGGCGTCAAAAACTTGATGTGCAAAAAGTAGTTTAGTAAAAACAACCTAAATTAACCTAATCGAGACTCTAAGTAATACTCTAGACTCTCTAAACTCGACTAAACTACTAACCGACAAGTGAACCGATCGACTCTAGTAAAGCTAAGTAAGTCCGGAAATCGAACCCACGAGACTCTATTTAACTACGTTATCTACTCTATCTAGACTGACACTGACATGACACTAACCGTTTTTATATTTGATGGGCGGGGTTCAAAGTATCCTAATAGTGTGATTTAACTAAATTAACTAATCACGAACTAAATCGGGTTTACTCAGATGTTGGAAACAACTACCTAGACCGGAATCCTGGTTTGCATTGGTAATGATATTATTAGAAAGTTAATTATAATGGAACTGGGATCTTCTAATACTAAACCTGTCAAGACATCGAACAAGACCCCTGACCTTCTCAGGAAGACACTTATGGCACTCTAAAGGTTGTTACGCACACCGGTTGGTCTAGAATCCCTCACAGGCTATCTAAGTGGTTTTCGAAAGTATCCTAATCCGATTTACTCCCACACAGGCTATACACCAGGATAGACTCGGGTTCTCAATTTGACTTGTTAGACAACGGTCAATATGGAAACTAGTTCAGACTCCTCACGAAGCTCCTACCTAGTAATTTAATGACTTAGACCTAGCAATAATCTCGCACCACACAGCTATTGAGATTAGTAGAACACTTAAACTTATCTAACTACCAATTATCACTTCTAAGGTATATTGGCCAATTAACCCAAAAGATTATAAAACAATATCATAATCTATCATGAACCTATTATGTGAAAGACATCCACCAAGACTCATACGAAGCAATAAACAATAATTAAACACTTCTACGTATGCAAACACATCAAACCAATAATCGAGTCGACTACTTTCGTAAATAATTCAAAAATAATTAAATATCCATAATAAAAATCAAAACTTTACATAACCATTCATTCCAGTCTAGGTAGGCCAAGTGTTTAGCCAATCAAAGTCATGGAAACATTCGAAAAAATAGTATTTATAAGAATAAGAAACATGATCAAAACAAGAAACGAAGAATAATTAAATCTGGGTAGCAAAAACACGACCCGGATGATTTCCTTTGCTTCTGACCTTCAACCGAATGTTTCAAGCTCTCAACAACGCTCCAAAAAGCTCCAACTTTTCGCCCAATGTATTGCAGAGTTGTGATTAGGGTTAGATAAAAGATGATTATAAACGTTTTAAGCAAGTTCCCCCGCTCAACAATGATTCTACCCGCGAATACAACTCCGTCGCGTTACACGACGGGTCATCTGTAAGAGCGTCGCGTAGCGCGGCACTTCAAAACACTTTATTATATATCATTGATTTTGCGTTACGCGAATGCTCTTCCTCTTTGCGGTCCCGTGAAGCGACGGGTTATTTTGTCCATAATTCTTCAATTTCCGTTCCTGTTCAGCTACGTCATGGCTAGTTTCTCATTGCTAACTCTTTTTCAGCATATTTCCTACTTTTTTCCATCTTTTCAGCAACCGAGACCTGCAATTAAACAAACTATCAATAGAAACTATTTCTAACTAAAAACTGAAACAAATGAAACGTAAACTATACAAACTTTGCAATACATCAGGGGCATTAGTTAATTTCTAATTAAGAATCTCAAATGATTCTTTCTGCTTTGGCCCTCAATCAAATTTAGTGTTCTTGCACGTCAATGCAGTTAAGGAGTGACTATTCTCAAGAAGTTCTCAGTGAACCGTCTATAATAACTAGTCCTGAAAATCTGCGGATTTTGGAAGGAGTCTTGGGTGCTTCTGTAACGCTCCGCATTTTTGTACGTTCCTTATTTAGAATGATATAATCGTATTTCTATTTCTGGAAACTTGTATTCATATTCATTTCCAACTTTGTAATCAAGGCTTCGATCGTAATGAAATTCCATACTTTATACATACATGTGATACTTACAATCCATCGTTAATTACGTATATACTTGCAATCAAATACTTGTTATACATTCGAAACATCGTTCACACATTCACGATACATACTTGTGCATACGTACATTTTTCGTACTTGAAAACATATAAAAAATACAAGGTTTTAGCATAAAATGACAAACACATGAAAGATCAGGGGCCTTTGTAATAAATCAAACCCGAATGGAACAAAGGGGTGCCGCGTCACGTGACCCCCCTCCCCCTTTGGCTTCACGTTATGGCACATGTCACAATCGCGGAATGTTGTTTCAGCCCCTTGTATTGGTCACCTTCTCCTTCCCCAATCACCATACAACCCTTCCTTAACGCCAAACCCTAATCCTCCATTATAAAACCAACCCTCTATCACCTCATTTTCACTTTTCCAACTCTCTTACACTCTCAAAACAGTCCAAAATCAGTTGATAGAGCAAGTCATGGCAGAAATCTCTAAGTATCTAAGTGAGCTTCTACCTCACTTTTCTTCATCTTTTTTCTTCTTAAAAGCTTGGAACATCTCTAGGATTGTTTCCACAAGTTTTCATGGTAAACTAAGGTGGAATATCACCATTTTGAGTTCCAACTTTATGTTTTTGAAGAAGAATTCACTTAAACTTTGTTAAACTTGTTTTAAACTTATGAAATCTTGTGTCTACCTTACTTCTAGTCAAGCCTATGGCTAAGGAGCTTATGTATGATTGATTCTTATGAGTTTATAGTTCCAAACACCTTCTAAACTTTTTATAAGGTTCCAAGCAACCTTCAAGTGTGTGACCATCCAAGCTCACCATTGTTCATATGGTGAGTCTTGCATGTGTCTAAATGTGTGAACCATGGAAGCTTGGGCTTTCCAACCTTGTTCCACTACCTCACTTGCTTGTTTTTGTTTATATCCTTCCAAGTAGCTTCCAAGAAATCAAAGTAACACAACTCCGCCGCACCTCCAACATTTACCATGATGGGTATGGAACACCCTGGTTGATCTTACTTGGCAACTTGATGAACTAGTTAGTTATATCTTTATTTTTATACATGACCAACCGGGTTATCAACTATGTTGATAACTTTGTGCTTTGGTGGATTCATACAACGAGGTTTAATGGATGCTAATCATGCTACCTCCATGCTTGACTTATATGACATTCATGACGGACTATAACTTATACTATGATTATATAATATATATATATACTTTAACCGAATTCTTGATACTAACCGGAATATGGTTAGATGTCATAAACTTAGGTTATATGATCTTAGTTCTAGATTTCTCGTTTGTGATAATAATTGGCACGTTAGGACCCATGAAACACATGTAAACTTAGTGTCCAAACGAGTATTTAGACAAGATATATTTTCGTGTACATATACTTTTATTATTTAATTCCAAATCCGAACTTCCCACAAACTCCGAATACTCATAAACCTTCGTTTCCCCATGTAGGATAACTTCGGTGTCCTAATCTCAACACTCGTCTAACTCTCAGTTTATCGGAAAGATTTGCAAAACCGTGAGTGTACATGACCCTTTTTTACTTTTCATCACTTTGGGGTGCAATACGTATACATTATCAAACTCACACAATCACATACTTTATGCTTAAAACACAAACATACAATCCAATATACATGCTTGATACGTGATACTAAAAGTCATACATGCTAGAATGCTTATTTGCTTCATACTTGTCATTAACTTCGTACGAGTCTCCTTTAACATGTATAGCGCTATAGGATTAACGCACCGCCCGTATTATTGAGGTCATGTTAAGTTAAATAAAACGGTCTTGTCTTTGCTACGGCAAGATTACGCTAGCGGGACACTTTAGGTTGACATTTATAAGATGCATGCTTGTATTTGTTATGTTAAGTCTTCGTATACGATTATGCCATGTGGATTTGTTTAAACGCTTATACTTATGCCGGTAATCAAACTTGTATGCTCACCAATACTTTATGTGTTAACATGTACTTTAATACGTATTGCAGGAAATTGATGATGATGATGAACAAAATCTAGTGGCATGACTAGAAACCCATTTTAATTTAGTATTATTGTTGTAATTTGTTTCTTGTTCAAGTTGTTGTAATTTGTTTCCAAACGATATGTAAAACCCCAAAAACGTCGCATCGGAAATACAAACGTAATGGTGACGGAAGTTGGTGTCCATAAATATCTTAGTGGAGGATGCATCGTTAATTTTGGACATATTACTTAATTAAAACATTGTTTTCAAGTTTAAACATAACCATAACCATAGAGTAGTTAAGTTGTCTCGATCCTTATGGATCTTAATACAGTCGGTCCCAAATAAGTTTTAAAAGTTGTCCAAAGTTTATTATTAAACAAAACATGCATCACAACCACAAGACACGCCAAAGATTCCCGAAGCCATGCTCAAGTACCTGAATAACACGTTAAAATCAAATGTTAACACAAAGGAGGGTGAGCTCACGTATTCAAATTTAAAACAAGGAAAACTTTCTAATTATGTGTTTATTATCAAAACATCCAAATAATATTTTCGGAAGTTAATTTATTTCCATAATAAAATCCATGAGTCAGCCGTCGCAAGCGTTTCCCCCGAAACCTTCGAACTAAAGCATCTTCCCAAATTTTACATACTAAATTTATAGCATCAAATGTTCAGACCGTATGTTTGCAAGACAATATGAACTTTATATTAACAATAAGGGTATAATCAAGACTAGACTATAATAGAATATCAATTCGTCCTTTCACTTGATCGGAGCAACCGATCACGACGGGGTAGTCAACCCGATAGATCTACCAACAATTCTACGTGTTCAATACTTAAATGATTAAACAGCAATACTTGCGCATGCGCCCGTATCGGACACTATATCGCTGCCTCATGAACAATATATATATCCTACTAAAATGATAAGTTTAATATTTCATGTTGTACGAATTCCGCGAAGTCCCCACCGAAATGTAAACCATGCCCGGTACTTACTCTCTTGAGACCGAGCCAATTCGTCACAACTTTAGATTTAAGCATTTTTAAATCTACACGGTCGTTTTCATCTAAAACACCGTAATAATCCCGTTTCATCCCTGAAACATATTT
Organism: Scalesia atractyloides; assembly: GCA_947069175.1. Classification (NCBI taxonomy): domain Eukaryota; kingdom Viridiplantae; phylum Streptophyta; class Magnoliopsida; order Asterales; family Asteraceae; genus Scalesia; species Scalesia atractyloides. Next base: position 68,306,252 of record CAMTDV010000021.1, read on the forward strand.
ATATCAAAACCATGTTTTTCTTTAAAAACATATCACATAATTTCCAAATCATATTTTCCACGAAAATATATTCATAGTTTAATCAAATGCAGATTTTATACAAAATCGTATACTTATCCTTTTAAGGCGTGTTCTTCCCCCCAAAACATATACAAAACAGTAAAAAGAGGGGTTTAATGACACTCACCTTTGGGTGCGTAATTAAATTAGCGCGATCCCACAATTTGATTCTACATGTCCTAATATACGTAGGAACGATTTATCAAACAATATATTACAATATTCCTAAGTTTCTCCAATACTTAGAATTTTCACATAACTTTGAGATTTTCTCGAAAAGTCATTATTTTTTATTATGGTAAATTTATATATATATATATATTATGAATATTTCGTGACTTGAACGATTTTATTGGTGACCTTAATGTTATATCCGTTAACATTCCCATTTATATGTACTATATATCTACGATTTGCGCGTCGTAATATATATACATAAACGTGCACATATACATAATATCATAACACGCGAAATCTCGTTAAATCACACACTTTATAATTTTTAAAGCATCCGTACATGAAATAACTTATTAAGTTAACATATGTGTCAATTTTCATGCTCGACAAATAAGTTACACATTTAACGCGATTTTACCGATTCTACCGTTTTAAACATATAAGTGTACATGCATAGACTTAATTCCCGCTATCATGTCAACACTTAACATATTATCATATCCACATATTTAAATCACATAACACGTTTAAACACATAAGGTTCACCCATGAACAACCCATTTTAGTGTACATTGGAAAATGCATATTTTAGCGATTCGGTAACGTTTTCGTGCGTCGGAAGTCACGTATGACTAACCAAACACCAAATAAACTTAATATAAGTTAAAATACTTATATTTATATAAAAAATATCAATTTAGTTACTGATTTAAAAAGTTTCGTAAAAACCTCTTAAAAAGACGATTTTTACCGTTTTTACCGCATAGTTTTGCGTCAAACTACCATAACCATCTGAACTCGAAACGACATGATATTTTAACAAAATAAATGTTATTTACTGATTAAAATGATGTTTATAATCAGACTAGTGCATTTTTTGTGCAGGTCACATAAATCATGCGATTTCACGTATTTTACAACTTTTCAAGCACAATGTACTACATGCAAAGCTAGTAAGCTTCAAGACCAAGTTTCATGTCATTTTACACTTCAAATAATAATATTGTTAGTGTTTATAACCTGATTAAAAATCATCTTCATCATGCCATGCATTATTCGTCATTTCATGATCATACATCCTCATGCATGTCTATGTACAAGCACTTAATGCACACATATCACATCTTCATCAACATGCATGTACTCATATGCATCAAATATTCATTTATTTAATGTTCACTCATCCAAGAACATCATCATATTCATATTATCATCATCAATCATTTCTCATAAATGCAAGTAACACTTTCATATTTATGAACTTATGGCAAAACTCACATGCATGCATATATACATATATATATATACACGACATATATGCACATATATACATATTCATATGTTTCAAAATTCCACTTTTCATATACATCTTTTCAAATCACCAAAACCTTTTTAGAACATTCCTTAAATCATACATGCACTTCACCTTTCAAGAATCTTATCAAACAAGAATCATTCAACAAAATCAAAACTCAATCTCATATGTATATACATACACATTCACGACTACACCCACGTATACATACATGTCCATTTTATTCTCTTTGAAAACCCATTTGTTATTTTATTTCAAGTTCATGTTTAAATCCAAGAACAAGAGAAACTCATTTACTATCATCTTTACCAACAAGAATCAAGAACATTTCTAAAAGATATGATTTTATACCTTCAAGATTCTAGTGGGTTTGATTAAGATGATGAGATGAAGCTTAGTTCTTGCTTGATGTTCCTTGAAATCACCTTTTAAACCTTCAAAGCACCTTGAAATGAAGTTGTATGAAAATGGATCTTCAAGAAAAGGTTTAAAAATCTTAAATGAATGTGGTATGGAGGGTGTTCGGCCAAGTTCATGTTTAGAGAGAGTGTGTGTGATTTTGTTTGATTGCATTTCTTGGATTGTGGGAGATTTGGAAGATTTTGTAAAGATGTAATCTTTGTTATGATTTCCAAGACCAACACTTGGAGGAGAGATAAGAGAACACACCTCCATGGCTGCCACATCTCTTGTATATACACACCACACACGCATACATATGTATATATAACATATATTGGGCAAAATTGGTATTTAACTGGTCACCGGGTGTTTTATCTAGCGTTTTAATTGCGTTTTAACACGTTTTAAATTATTTTCAACGCTCTCTAAAAAAATAAACACACCAAAATATTACTAAACAATATTTTATTTGCCTGGACCGGCTACTTGTCGGTATTTGGCAATATGCGCGCTGTGTTGCGCAGTACGCGCTTAAATTCGCAAAATAGGGATTTTAAGCGTTTTAATTTATTTTTATCATTCTATAAAAATAAACTTGTCAAATTATTACTGTAATAATTATTAGTTGCCCTGAATTGGCTGTGTTGATAGTATTTTGTCAGATATGCGCAGTATCGCGCAGTACGCGCTTAAACTCGAAAAATAGAGTTTCTTAGCGTTTTAAATTATTTTTCCTCACGAATGCGATTAAATATATTATTTCAATCATAACGGACTATTTTTAGGATTTTAACATTATTCGGGCGGTCACCGATGTTCGTTTCGTATTTTATCCGTTACGCGATAAGCGTTTATCTTAATATTGCCAACATAATTTTATCAAACTTTGGATTTACCAACACATCAAATACCATATATAAACATCATAAATAATCAAATACACAGTTTTTCATTCATGACACGTGTTACATTTGTACGGTGCAGCCTAAATAGCCGGGTGTCACAGTCTCCCCCTGTTTAAGGAATTTCGTCCCGAAATTCTTACACTACAGGTTTCGTTTTCACACTAGGTGTGAAGAGGTGCGGATATTTCGTTGCATCTGGTCCTGTTGTTCCCAAGTGAACTCGGGTCCACGTTTAGAATTCTAGCAACCTTGACCAACTTTATCCGACTCCTTCTAAGCTTCTGAATCTTCTCATCCAGAACTTCTACCGGTTCCTCGATAAATCTCAATTTGTCGTCTACTTGAACCTCATTAGGGGGTATAGTTAGTGTCTCGTCCGACAAACACTTTCTCAGGTTGGAAACATGAAACAGGTCATGACCTCCATTCAAATCATGTGGCAGCTTAAGCCTATACGCGACTGATCCAACTCGAGAGAGGACTTCGAAAGGACCTATATAACGTGGGCTTAGCTTTCGCCCTTTCCCAAACCTAACAACACCTTTCCAAGGTGACACCTTCAGCAGAATACGATCCCCGACTTGAAACTGCAACGGTTTCCTTCGGTTGTCTGCATAACTTTTCTGTCGACCGGCGGCAGCTTTCAACCTTTCTTTGATCTGAACAACCTTGTCGGTGGTTTCCTGGATAAGCTCAGGTCCGGTTAGTTGCCTTTCGCCAACTTCAGCCCAGCACAACAGCGATCGACATTTCCTCCCGTACAAAGCTTCAAACGGGCGGCTTTGATACTAGCGTGGTAACTATTGTTGCAAGAAAACTCTGCCAACGGCAAATGAGTATCCCAACTTCCCCCGAAATCAAGCACGCACGCTCCCAACATATCCTCTATAACGTACAAATTTTTACAACTTTTATACAATAAATGCTATACATTTTACGACAAGTTATAGTATCAGATATTCTGTGATTCTAGTATTAATGAATGTTTAAAAAAAAAAACTAAAATGTAATAAAGATAATAATAGTAATACAATAATAAGTTATAATTTTATACGTTCATACGTATATATTCAATTTAGATGGAAGTTTGTGGTGCATTTATTAAGGGAAAAAAATAATAGGAAAGAATATATATAAAACATATAAGTCAAACATTACAATCCATATTTTCTACATTTTTAGTTTCCAAATCTCCGAACAAATTGACGCGCATTTCCGTTTTCGTTTTCTATCACCACCGTCCCTTATTAAAACCCAACCCTATTCATAGCCTCTTTTTGCTATTGTTTCAATCTCCGCTCGCACCACCTTCGTTGTTGGGAAGCACCGCTACTCCAAGCCACCGTTCCGAGTCGTCTAAAACCTGCCGCCGTCGTTGTTCATTGCCAACCATATCCCTTGCCGCTGCCTTCTGTCACTGTTCGACACAACCACTATTGAAGCAGCCTTTGTTTTGTGGATGTCCCCTTCGTTACCGTTCACCGGAAGCGCCGCCATCGTCGACTGTTGCCGTCTTTTCTTCGCAAGCCAGGTAACCACATCATCGTATGCTCCTCCGATGAACAATGCTCTTGTGATAATCTGATCGTATACTATACCCTAACGTGCGCTGCTAACTTACGCAGCATCATAAACTTGCTCTGTTCGATTATTGCAACCGTCGTTTGATCCTCGTTTTGATTTGTCCAGCGATTGAGGTAATAGTTCGCTCTATGTTAATATAGTCCGGTATAATGTAGTATAATCGATTATTGTAGTTTTAAAATTTCAATTCGTTTCGGCGACTAAAGGACCATCTAATCTATAAGTGCTTTGTAAAAGATGAAAAAATTGAATGCTTCATTATGAAATCGAGTAGTTGGGTTCTTTGTTTGTTTGTTTTTTTATTATTTATTTTATTCTTTGTGTTTATTTGTTTGTCCATGTTATATGAATGTACGAATGGGTGGGTTTGTTTCATTTTCTTTTATATATGAATGCTGCATGTGTGTAATGTTAATGTTAATGCATGCATGAGTGTGTGTTAAAAAAAAAGAAGAATATAGGTCCTTGAGGTAAATATATGTGTGTAAGTTGCACTTGTGTATGCATATGTGTGTTGTTATTATTATTTATGTTCAGTAAGTATAGCAAATGTATGCATGTGATATATGTATGGGTATCAATAGGTCATATACATGTAGGTGATGTAGTATTGAAGTATGCTATATATGTAAATGTGCGTCATGAAAATTAATAGCATCAGTAATACATACATACATATATATATATATATATATATATATATATATATTATATATATATATATATAATAAAAGTACATTTATATAGTATAAACTTTTTTTAGTTAGTTTAAAATTTAGTTTTTGTTACTAATTTCGTGTATGATATGATATGACAAGTTTTACTAAGTAGAGACAATCTATATTTGGGGAATAAAATAAATAGTTTTTTTTTTCCGATAAAGGTTCTTAACAAGGTCCTTAGTCGGAAATTTAAATAAGGAACGTATAAATTAAATAAATTATAACGAATCTCGTAACGTGATTTAGGTTTGCATAAGTTCTGAAGAGGACTTTATTTTTGGATTTTTGCTTTGCTTGCTAAACTAAGTACGGATTTTTTGACATCGTAGTATTTTTATTTGTTATCTTCGTCACTCTTTGGTACGTATTCTTTGGTCGTCTCATTTTAGTACGTCTTTATTATCATGTCCGTTAATTTGTAGTACAGATTTTGCTGTTTCCGTTAGTTGTCCCATATTCGTATCATACATCTGATAAGTTCGTTGTAGCATGCACTTACAGTAATTGTAATCATTGTTGCATGTTCTCGTTAGCATTATGTTCAGTTGCCTGTAGATATTTACATGGCTTTAATTTTGTACTCTGTCACCCGAGCATGTTTGGTTTGTTTTGGTTCGGTTTGGTTTGGTTTGTAGAGATGGAACAATGGGTGCACACCACACTCATAGTCTCATAGGTGCATGGACTAGCTAGCTGTGTACCGTTTGGTTTGTTTAGGCTCGTGGGTGCTTCCGTTTGACATGACTTAATTTATTGTTATGTGTAGTCACGTGGTTTGACGTCTATCTATGTTTGATATGTTTCTAATATTGTCATGATATGCTTCGATATTTGTTCGTTTATGTTCCGGTCAAGTATTGGGTTATACCTCGGACTCGGTTTAGTTTTGGTTTCAGTAGAAGTTTGGTTTCGAGTTTGAAATAAAGTCCGTCTGAATTTCATACTTCATTATGTATGTTCCTTACTTGTACTGTTGATTTTTCCGTTACTAAGCAACCTTTGGCTCAGCCGTAGTTTTCTTTGTTGTGTTGTCTTATTTGTTGACAGGTAATCAAGGGAACTTGGGGAACTAGTGATGATGATGAGAGTAAAATGCATTCAAGAATAAAGACTTTCATTTATTTCAGTATTCAATTTAATTAAGACTTAGGATTTCTTGGTTGATTTGAGACTTTTGGTTGTATTTTGGATCATACTTCTCTTTGTTAAATGGATTGTGTTTGGTTTTTGATATCTGTAATAGTGACACGTCAGCCCTATTCAGGTCGGGGTGTTACATCCTCTAACGTCTGAATGGTTTTCTCACTTTGACCATCCGTTTGAGGATGATATGCAGTACTCATGTACAAACGAGAACCCAGTGACTCTTGAAGAGATGCCAAAATCTGGAGTCAAATCGTCCATCTCTATCGGAGATAATTGACACAGGCACTCCATGTCGGGCTACAATCTCATTGAGGTACAACTGTGATATCTGCTTCCCTCTTGTTTGTTTCCTTAATGGGCAAGAAATGAGCAGACTTCGTCAATCGATCCACAATTACCCAAATGGTGTCATTGTCCACGTGACGTACGGGGTAATTTGGTGATAAAGTCCATTGCAAGATGCTCCCACTTCCATTTAGGAATCTCTGG